>PVIA01000769.1:0-361913 GCA_004024845.1 Tonatia bakeri
CAGTTTTCACAGTCTAGATTGCAAAAATCATTGGCAACCAGCCTACCTGGAACTACTTTCCAACCTACAGTCTGAAGACATTGTGTGTATGCCAAAAAAAAGCTATTCCATATAACTACATAACATATAAGTCCACAATCCCATATAACAAAAATATGCCAACCATCATTAAGAGTTTGAATATATCCTGGTTCTAATGAAATGCCAATTTCATTCTTTATATCAGGTTAGAAGGTGGTGAGGATTGTGGAGGAGGGAGGAGAAGGTAGGGGAAGGCACTGGATCTTTTGGGAAAGTATTGATTCACCTCACCAGGTAATTCCGTTGGTTAGAGCATCATCCAGAAATATCAAGATTGCAAATTCTATCCTGGTCAGGGCACATACCAATGAATGCATAATTAAGTTGAACAACAAACCACTCTCTCCCTTTTCTCCTCCTCCTCTTCCTCTTCCTTCTTCTTCTCTCTTTCTCTCTCAAATCAATTTTTAAAAAGTACTCATATAAATATCTTATGATGACCTGCCCAATTTCATAATTCAAATTCTCTGGGAACCTTCTATTGGTATGATTGCAATCATTGTAAAGCATACATGATTAAAAGCTACATAATAACATTGAAGTGGCAAGCCACCCAATAATTACCTCAAGTAGCTTATGCAGCTGGGTGATAAAAATGCTTTTATAGAGCCATATTACCACTTCATCTAATTCCCTACAAAGTCATATCTTTACAATGTAATCTACAGGCTGTCTTTTGCTTGACTCCCAGGCTATCTCTATAAGGAGAAGCCCAGTGGATCAAAATAAATGATGCAAAGTGTTTAGCCACTCTAATGGCTCGTTTAGGTTCATAAATGATGAAGCAATTGATTGTGAGACAATTCTTCTGATCAGTCAACTCCTAGCCCAGCTATACTGAGCTTATATAAACCTGTGAAACCCATGACCTCCTGAGGCCTTTGTTCTTGCTCTTTATTTTGCCCAATATGCCCCCTGCCCCATATTTTCTCATGGCTCATTCATATCTCTTTCTAAAATTCCACTTCCTGATGATTTATCCTTCTCCTCCATCACACCCATCACTCCATTCTCTTACCATGAGATATGTTTCTCCATGGCACTTATCATTCTCTGAATTTATCTTAACTATTTATTTATGTGCTGGAATATAAGTTGCATGAGAGCTGGACTTTGCCTCTTCTGTCTATAGCTGTTATCCCCAGAATCTGGCACACAGAAGACATGCAATATGTAAATGGTAAATGAATGCATTCACTTGTTATCCATAGAGAAAAAATATGGTATCTAATTATTGACTCAATGGTTGGTTGTCTTTCTGGTTATAGTTCTAAATATTAGAACTCTTGTAGTTCTACTGGCATTATTATTGTCATGAACTACATACACCAGCAGCAAGATCTTTAACACTGGATATTTAAAAATAATTATCTAAAAGAAAATAATGAGAAGAACAAAACACTGCCCTCTATAATGTAGTTGGTTGGCTTTGAACCAAGATAATCAAAATCCTACCACAACCCTTCTAATCAAAGAGGTACTTTCTTCCTATTCTTGTAAAAATTCTTAATGTGTTTATTTAATCACACAGTACCTGAACTGAAAGGAGTCCTATTTTCAAATTTTATCAGTTTGTGCCATAACCATACTGTTACTTAAAGGTATGCCTTTAGGAGAATCAATTTAAAATATAAATAATTACTTAAAAATTGTGTCTATATTTTAGAATTTTGGAAATGTCATCAGAGTAGACAGCTACTACTTTGTGTTACAAATCTGAATGTGAAATTTCAGAAATACTCCTTGCATTAAAAATGAATTAACTGTGTGATTATTAATTGTGCATATTCCAATCCCTTTGTGCTATACTGCATGTTTCTTGAATCTCATTTGAATCCTTTGGCTAAGTAATGTGTCAAGGGGGGTACAAGCCTGAATGCCTGAGTTATTTAAAAGGCAGGACACACTTCCAGATTAGAATACCAATGAGTGGGGTTAAAAAGGCTCTACTGTAGTTGGAGGGCAGCTCTCAGTCTGAGAAGTACCTGAAAAGGACCTCTATGGACTAATTTTCAGAATCACATTGTAATGTAGGCTCATGTCAATCATCAGAACAGACAGCTTCATCCCATGATATAAACTAGTTATACATTCAGGAGCTGCCAGAAGATCTTCATTAAAAAAGGACTTAGCATTAAAGGAAGGAGGTTGTTTTATTATAATACTTCAAACACAGTTTTTTGTTTTATATGTTCTAAGAATTTTTTTTTGCTCTTTGCTACAATATCAAAAAAGTACCACAGAAGAAGGAAAACATTAAATATTCTATTTTTTAATAGGAATCAAGGAGGCTTTCTGGTTTAAGGCATTAAAATCATATACATTTTCCTAAATTTATTCATGGCTTTGAATAACAAAAAGAAACCTCTAGATGTAATAGGAGGATGTTTTTAATCTTTTGTGAGAAGGGATTTGCAGAGCTGACTACTCAAGGTAAAATATCTACTGGCAAAGTATATCAGTGAGAGCTTTATACATATAAATTTGTATAAAACCTTTGGGCTCTCCACAAGCATCCAGATACCAGTTAGATATTACAATTGATGTCATTAAAATTTAATATAATTGTGTTAGGAGAAAAACAGGAACAGTATCCATGTAAGTAAATCATTGACACTGTAATCTAGTATTTAAAGAAAACTTAACAGGGGTTTAATAAAAGATAACTGTATCTTTTTACCTATATTCAAAGTCTCATATCAAAACCTTAATTTAAATATATTTGTATAAGTCAGGTAACCTCTTCAAAATATTTAGCAATGTACTTATTTACCTCAATCATCTCATTTCTCTCATGAAAAATGTTAAAGCAAATGGCTTGGTAAGTAAAATTAAAACAATGACATAGCATCTTACAAATCAGGTTTTTGCCTCATAGGCTGCACTGAGCTTTTTTCTGTCATTCACTTTCAATGAGGAAGATGCAATTTTGTGAATCATTTTCTCTCCTGAAACTAAAAGTGCAAATTTCAGAACACATCCTCTCAAGTTGGCCTCATTGTTTAAAATCGTTCCTGACAGATGTACGAGTCTTTATTTACAGATAAGTCATTACAAACCGCAATTTACAACTTTTCCTCATGACACGATCATGCTATATGTTCATTTTAGTGCTTCCCCTCAGGAGTCTACCTGGAAGCAAAATCATTAAAACTACTTGTGAAAGCCAGGGCACTGTCCTGGTGGGGATGTTCCCCACCACCAGGAGGAATACAGCATAATTAAAGGTCTTCGGATGTTCAAAGACCAAGTGCTCACGATAAAAGAGTATGTCTGAAGCCTCTGTCTTCACTCTATTTCTCCCATGAAATCACTTATTATGCACGATTACTCACTTCTTTCCATCTTCCTCATATAAGCAGGCTCCAAAATTCACAGCATAGAAAGGACTGAGCATCCTTTCAATGCTTTTACTGCTTGTGGCGTTCAGAGCATTGCAGGTGGTAATTTCAGCAGCCAAAGGTTGAAAGAGATTGTAAGTCAAATTTTTGACTGATTACCACAGCATTATACTGAGATGCAGGATGAAAGGGGGAAAAGAAAAAATATTTCACAGGTATATATATATATAGTGTTTGTACATTTGTTCCCCTGCATATTTCTCTACTTTGTATGAAAATGTAGCTTGACGCCACTGAATAGATTCATTTTTCATCTATACTTGTAATATCTAGCAAATGACAAGAACTCAAAAGTACATTTTACCAAGTAAATAAAAATATCAAAGAAATAATATCATGTGATTCCTAAGTACCATTTTCATAGTAGTTAACAAAAATTTGGCTGAAAACCTGCAAAATGAAGCTGCATGTAAATTGGCTTTAAATTTACTGCCTCGTGCGTGTTCCTGGATTCAGAACGAAAGAGTTACCTCATGGAATTTTGTTTGTTTACATTGTTTCAGTGCACAATTCACTAAAAGATTAAATCCTGTTTGTAAGTTAAAAGGCTGGGATTTATACCTAACACTTACTAGTTGTGAATACTTAATTAAATTAAACTGTATTTGCCTTTATTTAGTTTAGAATATCATAGAAAAAGTCTATGCTATCCATATTACAGTTAGATTTTCATGTCTGTGAAAGTGTATTTTATGAATTTTAAAATTAATCTTTGTCTTTGTAGTTAGAGTAAATGAAATTAAACTATGACCAAATATTCACAGTGGTCTGAATAAAATATTTTGTTAAATTATTATATTATTTTATATTTAAATAATTAAAGTTAAAAGTGAACCATTTATTGACGTATTTTACATTTTGTTTATTTTTCCCCATTTACATTTCTGAAAAAAACCTGAGAGTTAAAAAACAATGCAGCTTTAATAATTGACTCAGTTCTGTATCCCGTCCGCATATGAGCCTGACCAACACTGTTAACCAAGATACATGAACCTGATAGGGACACTTTTGCTTATGAAGGAAATGTATTTCTTGAAAGACATAGTCATCTTTATCATTAATATACTATTGGTAAACTAGATATTTTTAATAAGCTGTTAAAGGATATTGTCTTAAACATATGAAATGACCAAATTATAGGAATAAAAATTTCTTATTGTGGAATAAAAGCTGCAACAGGTATAACTCTATTTACTTCATAATCATTTAAATAATACAGCCAACACTGGGCTGAATGGAAAAATAATGCAGCTGTGTTCTATAAATATTTGGGGTGATAGTACCTGCCCAGTTTTGGCTCTATTGGGGTTTATGAAACTTATACAAATGTATTGAAATAAATGCTTGGCTCAGTAGAGGTTAAAATTCCAACTGGAGAAAGTAAGGACTTGAATGTGGATATATATATATATTTATGCTGTACATATATTTCATAATCTTGATGTTCAATCACTTTATTTATATTTAGTAGAGACACATAAAGTCACATTTTTTCTACAATGGAAAATATATACATATATACATACACATATACACATTTATTTTAGGTAAAACGTATATATTTAAAAATATATATAAATTTTATATATTATAAACATATATAGATGTTTAAATAAAGTGAACATATTTAATGATTATGGTGGTCAAAACAGCAACAGTAATTTACAGAAATTATATTATAGGACCCAGAAGAAAGTATATTCAGATTTGTTCAAATGTTTCCTGTGAGCCTATTATAGAAATACTATCAACATCTTCACTGTCTCACATTTAAAAGGAAGGGAAACTAGAGCACAGATGCAGGGAGGGAGAGATAGACACTGAGGCAAAGAAACAAAAATATTGTTGACCCAAACTGACAATACTTTACTGAGCTTCAGGAAGCTTTCAATGATAGTATTCAAAAAAGGCTTCCATGTCACAGCAGTAAAGACACCTGCAACAGCCACTTCAGACAGTTCAGATAAAGCTTTCCTCTGAGGATGGAAAGAAGTGATAAGTGAAATGCTGCTGTAAGCATCAGGACTTAGAAAGATTTCTCTACTTTATATATTGATGGCCAGGTTGAAAGAATGTGCAGCAAGGTGAGAATCTTGCTGGTGAAACAAAAAACAAGGAAAGGTGGTCAATAATGAGGTGGGTAGCAGTACAGTTGCACGATTAGAAACCTTGAAGTTAAATGGCATTTTGTAATTCATTGTGAAAGAAAGAACTAAAACCCCTGAGACTGAGAAAGTAGAATCTCCAAAGAATTCTCCATTTACAAATGTGCCTACAGAAAAACTGAACATTTAAAAGGTAACAGGCTTCAGACCCGATTAGCCTTCATCACAGCCCCCAGATGAAGAGTGAAACATTGTTTAATCTTCTACAGATATTTTTCGGCATGTGTGTAAAAACTAAGGTTGAAAACATTGTGCTGGTTTTTAAAATCTAAAATCTAGTATAGTGTCAAATTTTCCTTAGGTCAAACAACAGCATATAATTCTAATAAGCTCTTTTAGAATTATTATCTTTACGGGTAACCTTTCTAACCTAAGGACAGATGAAGAGAAGTCAAGGTGAATGTCATGTTTCTAGAGTTTCTCTTTTGTTCTAAGTGACAGACATAAACTGGTTTATTTATTTATTTATAAGGGTGCATGAATGTACATATTTGTAATTTATCTGGAATATGTCAACACAATGCTATTTAAAAGTATATGTAAATACTATTTTATAAAAATAAATAGCTAAGTGTTTCAGTTTTTTTTTTACCTTTCATGTGGTTGCCAAATTTGCTATTTGGGAGAAGTTGTGTTATTATATAATCAATGAAATTGATCACAGTAACCAGATACAGAGAGAAAATAAACAATTAACATTTCCATTTGTATTCCTCGCAGAAGCATTGGTCATACTCTACTTCTTCTTAGCAGTGAAACACAATAAAATATATATCTCAAATATTTAAGTCAATTAGGACAATGTACTTTGAGGCAAAATATTCTTTAGATTATAGCATTATAGTTCACCATAATTCTACTGGGACAGGGCTGCTATTTAAAGAAAATCTGTGGTTTGAGAAATGACGATATGACAAAGAAATGTACACAATCCTGAAGGGAACCAAAAGGACAGATGCTGCAGGCTATCTGAGCTTCTGTTAAATATGAGAACCAAGGGGCATGAACTTAAACTAGAGAATGGCCTACCACTGAAAAGTGCTTCTAACTCTTTTGCAATTGCCCTTTGCGGAATAAACAGCGCAGAAAAAAAATATAACAAGCCGCATACACAACAAGAAGCTGGGCAAGTGGCTCTGGACAGTGCAGTGGGCAATTAAATGAGTAGAAATGCTCAGTGTTCTATTTTCAGGTTAAGCATGTATATGGATGCTCCTAACATCAGCATTTTTATTACAGTTAAAAATCATACCAATATTTTAGGAGTTTAAAATTATTACATTAAGGGACAAATATGCCTCTATTAAAAATGTGTAGCTAAAGAAACACCTTTTGGAAATTACTAAGAAATAAAAAATGTTTGTATATTGTTAAATTGTTTTGCACACATATAATTTTATAGTTTTTATAAAGAATTAGTACATTTTTAGTTCCCCAATTTAACCCATCTGTTAAAAATGATGTTCATTTCTTTAAGTCGTCTGTTATTCAATCCTTTTTCTCTTAACAGGCATCCATAGAACAGAGAAAGTTAGAAAGTTAACAGTATTAGGTATTAAACTTTTTCTCATGAAGCACTTAGGAAAACATCACTTATCACAATTTTGTAGATCTGTTAGGGCAGGAAAGGACTTCAGAGTGAGCTTTTTTCATTTTGAATACTTAAAACATGGATACGAATTGATTTACCTCTAGTTTTGTGATTAGAACACCAGTTCCTCGGCCCACCATTCTTTTTCCTTTACTAAGCAGGCTGAGGTATACAAAGTGCCTAGCACACTGCTTGAACAGAAGCAGTGCTTAATACTTGTGGCTAAAGCTGTAGACAGAACAAAGATGTACACACATGAATTCACACACAAACTTTGACGGGAAGATAAGAGGCCAAACAGAGGTACGGGGTAAGACTAAGGAGTTTTAGGCTGCTTTTCAAAAATATTTAGACTTTTCTGTAGGAAAGTCACCTAGCGAATACTCTTTTTAGTAGTTCAATACTCACTCAGCTTGCGACTAATTCTTCCAGGTTGGTAAGAGGAAAATTTCCTTCGATGCCTACTTATTATTATACACCAGACTAGGTATTTCTCTACAGAAGAGATTGTGTCTTTCATCTTTGTATGCCAAGCACCTCTCACATAATAGGTTCCCATTTAAAGGGCTTTGTAATGGATGGATAAAACGATAACAATCATGAAGTAACAGGAAAATTCTAACTCAGAAACTCAAACATAAATAATTGAAATACTAATTTTGCAGATGAAGAAATGCATGTTGCACTCCTCACTCCCTTCAGAGGTTTTGCCTGCAGAGTTATGAGCACATGCATGCTATTCCTGATTGTTTCGAGAGCCAAAATATATCTTCCAGTGCAAATAAACATGTTTGTGGGCGGGTTCTCCCTGGTCTCTCGTTAGTTGTCAAAAGTGGCCTTAAGGTTTTTAACCTTAAGAGCGGTTTTTCATTTGCATAGTTTTATCCTGATCTCTGTCCTCATACAGTTCATCTTGTTTGACTAACCTGCCTGCCTGAGAGTATAGAGGAGCAGGGGAAAACCTAATTAAGCTAGTTTATACATTTTAACATGTCTGGAAAAATGGTAGAATTAACGGGTGCAAACCATTTTCGATACTTTAGTCAAGGAATCACTTTTTTTTTTCATTTTCAAAATGTGCTTATGGAAAGGAGGGGAAAAAAGAGGCCTGTGAATTTGGCCTGTCATCTGCCTTTGTGGTAGCTTTTAAGCCAGTGCATTAGTAGGAAGGAGAAAGGATAATAGGGCTAGTAATTGGCAGGGCAGTCCAAGTACACCTTTCCTCTCTCCTACCACTTGGCCCTGCCCAATTTATCTCTTCCAAAGCCCCTTGGTGCCTTATCTTTTTACCAAACTTTTAAAAAGTTGCCCCCCTGAATCTGGTAGCTTGTTATGTCAGGATTTTTATCAAAGCTTCCACCTGAATGTTCTTCCACTTGTTAAATCAATATTAAAACAAGAAAGAACCCCTAGTTTAAAGCATCTGTGTTGCCAGTCCCCCAGCTGGATGGCCACTGCCAATGGTAAGTGGTGAGGGAAAAGTATAATTAAAACTTAACTTTCAAATAGATCTCATAGTTTATACCCAGTAAGAAGCTCTTCTCCCCATGTTAACTTTCAGGTGGCTGTTCTGAATAAAATAGGTGCCGATTCCTTTTATGTAAAACCCTTTAAGATAACTTGAACATGGTCCTCTGCAGTTTAATTTATCATAAATTCTGGCACCATTTATCACTAAATGCAAAATGATGAAGAAATGGCTCTATTAAATCTGAATAACTACTGAATTAAAAAGCTGTTAAATGAGTTGAAGCACATAGCACTGTTAACAATATGTGGAACTGTGTTTGGCTGGAATAAATTACTTTCACAGTCATTATTTGAAGAGTCTACCTTTGGAGAAATATACTCAAAATTTCACATCTTGATTCCCTGACTAAATCCACATGCACTGCTAATGTGCTTTTAAATTGACTTCACAGAGAATGTGCGAAAATGCCTGGGCTGAGATTCATAGGTATCAAAACAAAATTCCTCTATTTAAAAATTGTGGAAAGAAGACTTTAAAATAGGCATGTAAAATATAACAGATTCCAATTAAGGTACATTTTATTTTCCCAACATTAATCTTTCCAGAATTGGTTCTGCAATATTTTCATGTAACCTAGCTCACTAATTTTTAACAATAGCACTCCCAAGACAAATATTTTAGCGTAGCCTATACATAATACTTTTAATAATAGTGATAATAATAGGATCAGCTCCAACACCTAATGGATTTTTATTTTGAGAATTTGGTTGGTAATTATAAACAGAAGGATTTTTAAAAGAAAGGTTCTATCACATAATAAGTATGTATTTATATTCTGAATGGCATTAACAAAAAGGGTTTAAATAGCAACATATACCAACTTCGGAATATACTATCTGGATTCTAGACTATTACAAAAAAAGCATTCGTGGAGTCTGTGCCGATAGAGCACTGTTCCCCAACTATGTCTGTTTCTGGTGTTTTAGCAGATAGTGAGGGGTTCTTAATCCTCACCCGCATGAGGGCACTTTCTACTGTCTTTAATTATCACCCTGGCATTGTGATTAGAAACAAAGACTTTCAATAATAGTGTCCTATTGCATGTTGAGAGATATTTCAATATGAAATCTTTAGTAAAGAGGATTTGTGATTGAACTTAATTAGCCCTGTTATAAAACATCCAGCAGACAGCACACTCCTGTCCACAGAGAGGGCTGTGTCATGGCACCAGGCTGACTGGAGAGACTCTTTCTCTGTGAAAAGCAAAGGTACTATTCAAAAAAGCACAAGCTTTATTTCTATGTTTACCAGATACAAAATTTGGTTTATAAAAAGCAGTTTATTCAACTGTTGTCAAAGCCTATTAGGTACGTTGTTTTATAGGGTTTACAAAAATATGTATACAATGTTAATTTACACACACACACACACACACAGTCGTATTCATGAATTTCAAAGTGGTTGGGACATAACATTTTCTTTGTTTCTTCTATGTTTGAACAGAAAAAGCACATATCAATAATATCTGTTTCTACAGCATTGATTTCTTCTTTATTTTGTTCTCATGAACCCCTCTTCACTCTCCATTTTGCCAGACCATCTACTCCAAGATCAGAGTGAGAGACACCACAGAAATCAGAAGATTGAGTAGAAGGAGTAGAATACTGACCTTATGACAAAAAGTGTAGGGAATCTTTCTCTAGAAGCTAGAAGAAATTCTAGTAGGCTTTGGTAACTGCTGGCTTTGGGATACTGAGGAACTTTGAATCTGGCACCCACACAATTTTCTTCTGTCCAATTTGATTTTCTCTGGGAGTGCTTTCTTGTTCAGGTGAGCCTTTAAGTGTGAAAAGCTACAGAGTCTATGGAGAGGGGCCAGAGGAGAGAGAGCTATTAGGTTGCTTCTAAGATTAAAAATCTTTATTTACACATTGTTTTCTTAGATTCGTGTTGTGGTTTTCCTGTCAGTTTAACAGGAAAAAAAACAGGTAATAATTCCAAGTAGTAATCTACCCAGAATTTAAAATTTTGCATTTAGCCAATATCTTTCTCAGTGACAGAGACACTTGAGTTTTGGGTCATCCTAACTCATGAAATCTTTTCTGGTTTAGCCATCAACAATTCCTTGGACCAACGATATGTGTTTTGATGTGCTTATAGTCAACATGCCACACCTCTCCAGGTCCCACCCACAAATATATAAGCAACACCTGGAAACATCAAACTGTTTCCCAGTAGCTTCATTTTAGAACAAAGTCCAAATAAGCTGAAAAAGACTAAATATATATAATGGGCAGTTATTGCAATTTTACTTTTTTGTGTGATATATATATTATAAAAAAGGTAAAAATATGTTTTATGTGATCTATATAGTTCAACATGTATGATTTATATATAGTATATGTTTTGTATGCACATATATTTATCACACATAAAAGGTATAAAAATTATAATATCTGCCGTCTAGACAATAGAAAAAAGTGCCAGGTATGCAAATAAGAAGAAAAACACAACATAATAAAGAGAAAAATCAGTCAACTGGAACTGCTCCCCAGATGACACAGCATATAAAATGAGTAGACAAGGACATTCAAAGAAATACTAAAACTGTATTTTATATATTCAACAAACTAGAGGAAAGATTAAAAATGTTAGGTAGAGGCATGGATGATGTAAAAATTCTCAAATCAAGCCTCTAGACACAGAAATTATAAGGCCTGAAGTAGAAAAATGTACTACAGAATAGTTTCTTTCAAATCATGGAGAAATGAAAAATCATATGAAATACCACTAGCAGAAATAACCACAGTTACCATGTTGGGACATCCTGTGAGTAATGACACAATAAACATATACATGTAAATATATGTACAAGTAATTCTACATAAAGTGGTTCACACAATACATTTAAATAGCATCTAACAGATGATAAAATACAAAGGTATGGAGTCAAGAAGATAGGGAAACTGTGGCAGTTAAAATGTTCTTAAGGAAATCAAAGTATGTAACTACTGCTTAAGGAACACCCAGACCCAAATATAGATATTTTGTTTAAATTGTAGCAGAAAGCTGGTCCCCAAAATAGTGACATATTGCTATTGGTGTGATGTAAAAAATGGGGGTGATATAAATAATCATCATCGATTATAGCAGGCAGTAAGTAACCAATAATATCTAAGGTAGCTCAATCAAGAAACAAATCTATTAAACATATTATTCATAAATATAACAAGCACCAGAAAAATAGAAACAGGTATAAAAGATTCCCTCTGGGGAGTAAACACAGATGATGAAAATTAAATATCTAACCTAAGCAAAAGACACTACAACACTGTCTGAAATAAACTACAGTGTGTTGGTATTACATAGAGGGTAGATGATAATAATGTTGTCACTATTTTTCATATTTGTACCTAGCAAATATGAAAACTAGCATTCCATTCTCTCGACTAACTTCTTTGGACGGTAGTGGTAACCAGCATTGTTTGTGAGTTGAAGGAAAACCTTTTACTCTTGTACTCATGCATGAGCATAATATTCAGTGGTGTGTGTGTGTGTGTGTGTGTGTGTGTGTGTGGTGTTAATGAAGATGCCAACTATTTTAATAAGGGATTTGTCAAGGATAAGGTAGAATTCTATCACCTATTTACTTCATAAAACAATATAATTGCTGGAAAGAAGTGTCATAATGTTATAAATAATTAGCTAAGAAATTATTGACGATTGTCTTTATTCATCAATGTTTTGTTGTATATTAGTCCTTCTGAAGCAGCCAATCAGAAAACCCTGCTTCTAAGAATAGGAACTTGTTATATAATGAAGAGTAACACCCAAGAAGGCTTATAATTAAGCTTTCGTTCTTTAAGCAGCATATTGGCATATTGGACAAGTGACCTAGAAGTGAAAATCTCTAAATAGTTACAAATAAGCTTAAAATTAATTTCCAAGTAAGATGAATGGGAGTTTTTAAACATGACATCTGGGTTAATGCCATAGTTTTGTAGCACTGCAGGCTCAAACAAGAGAGTTGGTAACGGCTTCATCAGACAGGTAGCTTATCAAGACAATCAGAGGAGATTTAATACGTTCTAATGAAACATAAGTTTGCTTTGTTAATTCTGTGAAAATCATTTATTTAAAAAAGTCCTACTGTTATTGGTTTCTTTAAAGAAGAGTAACATACTTGCTTTACAAATTTATTTTGGTTTATAATTTTTATCTTTCATAAAATGATTTGAAATTTAT
Organism: Tonatia bakeri; assembly: GCA_004024845.1. NCBI lineage: Eukaryota > Metazoa > Chordata > Mammalia > Chiroptera > Phyllostomidae > Tonatia > Tonatia bakeri. Next base: position 12,955 of record PVIA01000769.1, read on the forward strand.
TGAAATTTTCAAAAGGAAAACAAGTGTGGAAAAGTAATGCAATCACATATTCCTATAATAGTAATAAAGCTAAAATAGGAAATTGATGAGAAGAGAAAAAGAGGGAATAAATACACCAGTGCACAGGAATACTGAAATTTGCATATATTTTAATTCTGAAATCCTAGGAAGCAAGGGCAAAAAGAGAAATACATTGACTCAATATAACACAGAAGAATGTTAAATTTATAGGAGATAACTTATTTGCATTAAGTTCTAAGAAATTCTTACATAGACCCTTTAAGTTGGCATTGGTAATAACTTATAAAAACGTTAAAATAATTTTTATCTGTTTTTTTCTTATTAAGCACCCCATAAAAGTCAAAGAAAATACTAAACTACAACTAAGTGACCATGATTTTGTAAGACTAAGTTAATATAGAACTGTAGTAATACACAATGTTAGTTTTCTAGTAAATAAGCTTTATGCAGGGATAGAATTTAGACAACTGGTGTTCGATGGCAAATACTGTTTAAAATGGCCTTTTGTACTACACCTATTGATTCTGGTCTTGAAGAATCCCAGAAATCTGCCAAACTATTTAAATTGTGTAATTATCTTCCTCTACAATTGTTTTTAAGCATCTGTAATATTCAAGGTTTATCACCGATTCTGGAGGCTGTAGAAGCAGAAGACATAGTTCATTTGGCGTTCAATATTCCAAGATGTATGTTTGCACATGTATGCTCTCACAGGGTTGGGCAGATAGGCAGATGGAGGCAGGGTCAGGGGAGAAATATCCCATGACTAGAAGTATTGACTCTGGGACATTCACTATCTCACAGTATTAAACTTATCCTCTAGATAAATTTACATGAAGTTTTGCTTTTTAACACTAGGCATGTTGTAACAGAGCACATTCTATTCGGTTGGGGTCACTGATCCTTCATGATTGAGGTTATCCTAACTTACTGAGAAGTGCTAACTTAAAGCTCATAAATATACAGGCATTTTCTTTTCTGTTCTTACCTGTCATTGTATAAGAGAATACAAGCTAAAGTTGTGTAAATGCTAGTTCAAGCCAAAATTGCAGAAGTAGAAAAAAACAATGAAACGTCTCCACAATTATTGCTCTTTAGCCCTGAGGGCTATCCCCTGCACTCCAGTATAACTGTTCCACTCCCCTCAACCTTCCCGAATGTGGGGTAGGTTAAGAAGAAGGGATGTGTCACACCTCTCAAAGCCAGTTGATTCAGAATTTCATCTACTGTTCCCAGGTTGGTATTGTTTCATTCCTGATTGCCTTGAGTATCAGACTATTTCTAGCATAATCTCAAAAATTTTTATTTCCACCTGTTCAGTGGTTACCCTTTCCCCCTAATTAGACTTTTCCCCCAGTCTTAAAATGAACCTAACACTCTAACTCACCCACTTCCAAGTCTTCCTGGGTATGTGCCATCGTTGTGCAACTACTAAATTATCTCATAAAATTCCTGACATTTTCCTCCTGATCAAAAGGATTGGATTAAATGAGTTTTGGGAATTTAGAGACAGGGGGCCAGAATCTCTGAGATTTAGTAAAAAAAAAAAATTAAAGAATAAAAAATCAATTAGTAGGACATATTGTAGAAAAATACTCCACTGATGGAGAAAAATACTCCACTGATGGAGTAAAATATTGAGGGAGACCAGACTAAGAAGAATTCATGTTATAATTAACATGCATTTAGTAGAAAGCTATTTATAAAGCTATAGAAGCCTGCTGAAGGTACATAGGGCATAAAATAGGCTGCTCCTTTTCCTTCTGGAACAGGGAAAACAAAATGAAATCGCACCTGGGATACTGAATGTAAATATTTGGGTAAAAAGACATTATTACAGATACAGTAAACTCAAGGGGTTGGCAGTAAAAACTTCACAATAATTAGAATATGTCATTATTTAAGAATTAATTTAATAAAAATCTATAGGTCATGAAAAGATCTCTCATTTATAGAAATAAAGATCACAATGACTAAGGTATACACTTGGAAAAATTTGATGAATTGAGTCTCCAGGTCAATATATGTTTTAATATGTGTCTTACATTTCCGGGGTGGCTGTGATTGCTTAGAAGTATACTCTATGCAAAGATTTGAGTACAAGTTTGAATCCTTCAAAAAAATCATCAAGAATATGTCAGCACATTTTCAGCATTATCTAACATAATTGTCTTTGACAAGTCTTGACCACATAGAGGGAAGTATCCCATGATGATCCAACTGAAGTCTCTTGCTCTAAATTCATATTTCCCATAATTATGATTTGACATTTTATGGACTTGCTGACAGGTTAAGAGGATTCAGGATTCTAGTCATGGTCAAAGTTTTTTCTTTATTGTATGTGAATATGTAGACATCCTAGATGATACATCCCTATTTTTTTGTTTTGTTTAATTCTAGTTAGTTATTCTGACTATAAACACCTCTGGAGCTCTTGTTAATCCAATATCTGGATCTGCTACTCTGAAAATTGGAACTAAGAATGTGGGAATTTTACTGAGGATTTATTACCCTTTCAGTAACTTTCTAGACAAAACAGTCTAATAAGGACATGTAGAATATAGCAATTTTCAGTGGAGGGGGGGAGGGGGGTGTATCTGTTCATGTACAGGTCCTCACACCCAAGCCCTTACAGTTTTCCTTAGTGTTAGGACAGACTTTATCCTTCTTATGAATTTCTGTGGCCATTCATGCTAGGCTTACGTGAAAGCACCTCAGGTATTTTGGTTTCACCATGACATGGACATCACCACAACCAGTATGTGTTGACTAGGAAGATTTTATTGCCTAAATTATCTGAGAGCTAAATATTTTAATGTCATTCTGAAGTGCATTCAGGTTTCTCCTTTCATTTCAATAAATATAAAAGAAATCACATGAAGTTTCCAAGAGTATTTGAACATTTCAGTTCTTTAAATTTTCCCTCTAATGACGCAAGTGATATAATATATACCCAAGGATTCAGTGGTTAACATTTGAATTATCAATAGTAATAGTAATAATCATCATTTGGTTCCCATTACATAAAGTACTATAATATTAGAAATTTAAAATGTGTAAGACCTCAATTTCTGATGTCATTACATCTTTGATAATGGAATATGCATAGTAACACACAATCTTCATTCTCTCTATCTTCTCATTTAATTAAAAGAGAGACAAAAGGCCCATGGAATTGAAGTGGCTGCAGATACAAATAGCCTGGCACCAAATACCACAGGTATTTGAACAGATTTTTTAAAAAGAGTATTTGAAATTTAAGAGGAAGGTAGGTAAGTAATAAAAAGATGAATTTCACTGAACACTAACTGTCAGATGGGAAAAAATGAGTAGGAAAAAGTTGCTTATGGGATGTAATTTCTCTTCCTTACCTAGTTCTACTACCATTTTGGGCTTCAGTGTCACACCTCTAAAATAGACATGACCATGATTTACCTGAAAGTGGTGGACCCAAGCAGTCAACAATTTCAAGTCTTCTAGATCAAGGACTTTATCATTATAAGAAAATTAAGGTGATAGACTCCTGTTGGTGATTAAAAAATACTCAGTATTCACTTGAACTTTGAAAAGAGAAAAATATTGAAAATTATGAAATAAATAATCATACTACGCTAAACTGATCATGTTAGTCTCTGGTAATAAGAGTAGCAAAGGAGATTAAACATCAAATATACTAAAATTGTCATAATTGAAAAGCATGTCTGTTACTATATAGCCATTAAAAATCATGCAGAGTATGTAGCTTTTTTATTGACTTGGAATTTAGCCATTGCTCTTATTTTAAAATTTTAATGATTATGTTTTAAACCTTCCTATAAGGCACAGAGAACTTTTTTTCCTGTAACAACAGGAACATTCTATGAGTAAAATTAGAAACATATTTGGCAAATTCATGGCTGAGGAAAAGTTGGCTACAGTTGGTCAATTCATATCTTGAATTTGTTGTTATAGATAAAATTAAAGGAAAGTAAAATAAAAGGAAAATAACTCTTGGAGAAATTTCACTGGAAGAAATATTATTCTTAGAGCACATAATCATTCATTCTGTTCTATGTGTTATAGAACAGAGATTATAGAACATAAATTAAAGTACATATTCTATGTAGAAGTGGAGAATAATACACTCAAAATCAGAAAAAATGAGAATGTGATCATGAGCAATATGCATTATCTTACATACAGAAATTATTTCTAAGTAATAGGTTATTTAGATACTAATACAGAATTGGAAAATTTATCTGGAAACCGGGAATTGTTACAAACATTTTTAAATCCCAAACAATATGCTGTAAGTTTTGCCAAGTGCTAAAATACAGAGATGAATATGATTCAGCCCTTGCCTTCTTGGAACACGCATCCTGGCTGGGGAGACGGGCCAGCAAGAATAATGATATAGCATTCTGCAGGCAAAGGTGCAGACTTATACCTAACTGTAAGCATGCAAGTCTCTCTCCTGGTGCCATCAAACATGAGCACACCCAGATCTTTCATGAACAGTGGCAACCTTTCTGGTTCTAAGTGATTCCAGAAACGGGCACTCAGGGTGGGGAGGATTCACAGTCTCCTATGGAAATGGATTCCCATATGAAATGTGCTCCACTGACAGGTTAGCTTTCTGTTCATTCCTTGGAGATCATTTTCATTCTCGACAGGGGAGTTGATTCAGTGATCTAATTAATAGCATATTTTCATGTTGGAACCGGTAAGTACAATGGTTGCCAACTAAAAGATGTAATTTGGCAGCAATGCACAAGAGATCATGATCTTCAAATTATGTTACTTCTTTGAATTAGTTAGAAGACAATGGTAATAAATGAAGGTCTAAGTATAAGGCCTAACTGCCACTTTCAAGAATGCAAAATTAAGTGTATAATGTAGGTTGTTATTTTGTTCTATATATATACTAGAATTGGGTCAATTGGACAAATTATTTTGTTTTTTTTTCTTATAAATAGGATCCCAAATTAGAGTAATAATGCAAAATCTAGTGATTTGTTTATAGTAAAATCCTCTTTGCAGAAAATTTATTTTTAAATTTTGGCAAACAAATATTTGGGGCTACACATTCTCAGAGTCTGCTGAAAATTTGCACTACTTATTATTAGTACCCCTTTGTCCTGCAGATAATCTCTCTCTTTTTTTAAGTTTCTAACCTAAGTTAGCAGTTGTTGCTTATGAATTTCACACAGAATTGGCAATAATTTTCCACTGTTCTCAATTTCTTCCTATTGCTTCACAGCAAAACATGAAAATCTAATTGGTTGGTGTACCACCCATTTCACAGTAAATGACTTTGCCTTGATGTCACAGGCATTCCAGGTTGGTGGCTTTTATTCAAACATATTGTATAGTTTCAGTAAAATGGAACAATCTGGTATTAAATTATATTATTCTCTTTTAACATGTATATGACACTGTAACTTTATTTGGCAAAGGTATGCATTTATTTTCGATAATTCTGCTGATTAGAATATTTCTTTCCTCAGTTTAGGTAGATGTTTTATTTGTGCTATTTTAACAACTTATATTTCATTTCTGATGGCATTATCTGCATGTTGTCAATTGTTATTTAACATTATTATTTATACAATAAAAGGTCTTCTACCTAGAAATATATTACAAGCTCTTTGAAGACAGGAATTATGTATTAGAACCATCAGTACCCAGCCTAGATGTTTACACCCAGTCAGAGTAAAATCAAATACTTAATTATGCTAATAACTAAAAGGAAATTGAGATTATTACAAATAAGATTCTTTCCAAGAATCATAAGAGCTCAGTAAAACAGGTCCAGATGTGTTTAATATGAGCAAAATTGGGTCATTAATCTAAAAATTTCTAAGCAATAATATTAATTAAGTTTCTAAACATCTTGCTGAAGTATAATTAACCACACTTTACAGAAAAGGGAAAGAGGCAGATGGCAATAATGCACTAGGCCCTACTCAAATACTTTTATTTTACCTTGATAAAATGGAAACCAAGTATTCTGTCTGGAAGAAAATACCTACATTATCTGTTTCAACCTGTCTCTAAGTGTTGGCTCCATGAAAACCCTGATAAAGTGACATTTTTGCAAGATTATTGTTTTCCTTTCCAATAGAGTAGAAAAGAGTTGAATGTGATCTATTGAGTTTATCAGATTTACACTCAAAACCTTGTTCTACTGTTTACTAGATGTAAGACCTAAGCAGGTTACTAAACCTTTGGGTACTTCAGCTCCTTCATCTGTAAAATGGGGAAAATAATTATTGTGCCTGCCGAAACTGGTCATTGTAAGGGTTAGAAAAAATCATGTGCAAGAAGCACCTGAAGTGTGATACACAATTGATAAAAGACAATTCATCTTATTATGAGCCAAATCTGCTTTCTTTCTAAAATTATCTTTCTATTCTTGAAATGTATCTGCAAGTTGATTTCAAAGAACATTTTAGAAAACCTAATCCTTCTCCAGATGCCTTATTTCACTGGTTGCACTGAGTGAACTGTAACACTTAAAAAGACAAAAAAAAAAAGTTCTCAGGTTCTATGGATGCCATTTCTTTAACTATAAAATAATATACTTAATTTGGACAATGTCTAAAATTCCTTCTCCGAATACACTCATATACTCAGAGTATTTTGAATATTCTCTGCCACCCTCTCCCCAACTGTCTGTTTGATGAAATTTTTATACTTAGAGTCATTAATATGATTATTAGCCAATATTTATAGTTTACACTGCACCAGAAACTGGGGTGTTTTACATGGACTCATGTAATCCTAGTAATCACTTTATTTCATAGAAAATAGAGGCTCAAGAATGTTAATTTGCCCAAGCACAGACATTTAAGAAGTACATGGCAGATTAACATGTAACTTCAAAGCCACTGCATTTTTCTCTTCTTAATAAATTGTTTTTCTCAATCTAATGCTTTCTATTTAACTTCTGACCATCAAATTTGCCTCACTTCAGACTTAAGAAATATTTCTACCATCTCTCAAAATATTTACTGTGTTTTTCAAATTTTAATGTCCTAAATCTATCTTAACCACAAAAATCTAGTTTAAACCAATTGTGATATATACTAATCTTGGGCTCATATCAATAAAGACCATATGCACCAAAACAGAAGAATAAAAATATTTTAACAGCCTGGTGTGATGACAGAACTCCAGCCTGTTCCCATTAAATTAGACCCACAGTTATTTTTCTTATAGAAAAATTGTATAAGTACGGTGTGCTAGTTTTCTTCAAAATATCAAAATACCTCTTATCCATACTTTCATTTCTTTGTCAACCCAATTTAGACTTGTCATTTAAGGATCGATCTATTTTAAATTTATTTGAATTTTCAGCATCAGGGTACTAAATCCCTTAAATTGCCTTTGTTTTATTCTTTCTAAACATATTTCTCTTAAGCTTCAAGAGGTGCACTCCTCTCTCTCCTTCTTCCTTAAAATGGGTTTGCAGAGTTCAGTCACTTTTTTTGTCTTTATCATTGAAAGGGTTAGTGCACGGTAATCTGCTTTAGGTCTCTTCCTAACCCATGGCCTTAGCGGTTCACTTCCACTGATGATTTCTGTTCTTCTCCCCTGTGTCTCTTAAGATTTTATTATGTCTTTCCTGAGATGCAGTAACAACAATTGCAAGTAGTACCTCAGATGCTAAGTACCAGGATCTCTACAACTGAATTTTATTTTTGCTGTCGATGTCCTTCTATACTATAGTTATCATTTCACTGGACATTTTAACTACAGTAATGAATTAAATTAAATTTGATTTTTAACTGAATCTTAATAACTCTTGAGGGTCATCATGAGTCCAGAACCCTGTAAATCTAGTTTGGATTATTTTACTCTCAAAGTTTTACCTTGCATTACTCCATATTGAAAAACTTTGATCTTATGCATCTATTCATCTTATTATTCACTTGGAGATTCCTTTAAGAACTTTCTGAAAGTTGTATCTATTGACCTATCAGATTGCTATCTTTTGAATAATTTCCTGCCATCATATTAAGTCATTTAATAAGACAATTTCTAGGTATTCAATATCAGCAAAACTAAACTAACTCTCTGAGATGTTTAAATTCACAAACATGAGATGCACAGGGAAGCAGAGAAAATCAGTGTGACACAGGCCAAACGGCCAGGCTGCCTGTTTCATTTTAGTTTACATACAAATGGAATTTGGAAATGAGCAGCTCTAATAACTATCAAATAATATCCAAACCCACATTTGACCAAAGAGCTTAAGAGCATAATATTATTAAAGGTTTATGAGTCAGCTTGGACTTTTCTCCACACTGACCCCTACTTACCCTCTGTCCTTTACTTCTGGGCAAAGATAAATTCTGCTTTTCACATAACATTTTATTATTTGTAATAACAACAATATTGTCACAAAATATTAAATCACAGCAGTAGGGTTATTTTCATGTTTGGCCCTACAGCTTATTAGTTGGGAGAAAAAGCAACTTAAAGGAACTAAACAGTGATACTAAAAAAATAATTCATAATAATTGAACTTTTAATTTACAAAGCTCTTTCTGTTTTATAAAATTCTTTAAAAAACGTGATGACATGGTGGATTAGAACACGGACAGCCTAGGTTGAAGAGCTGACTCCATGGCTTATGCCCTGGGTGACTCTGGGCAAGCAGATGGATGTGCTTTGGTTTCCTCATCTGATGGTAACTGTGCATAACACAAAGGGCCGTCAAGAAGATTAAACAAGACAATGTTTGTAAAATTCTTAGGGCAGTGTCTGGCATGTAGAAGTGCTATGTAATTACAACAATAATTAAAAGAAAATACTGGTGTTTGCACTTTAAGGCAGCTGTTATCTTTATCTTTCCAGAGCTAAGAATTTGTAACTTGGGAAGATAAAGCACTGGCCGAATCTCATGACCACTAAGGTTTATAAGGCTGATGCAAATCCAGCTATTCTGCTCCATGTCTGACCTCCCTTTCTTCTCCAAGGATATTAAACTCTGTAAACTAAATCTTCAGATTATGCATATCTAATCAGTCACCTCATTTAAGCACTATGAAGTGAAGTGTGATACAGAGTTTCTGTATAATGAGGTACCTTTATCGAGCAACCTTCCATGAACATTTAATCAAGTGTAAGATCACATACCTTCAATACATTATGGACTTCACATCTGGGTTCTGAACCCACTTCATCAGCAGCACTTGAAAACTTTTTTCGAACAAAATCTCCTCTAACAAGAGCCAGGATGACAGTTAAAAGTCAGTATTATTATAGCTGTATCTTTTATGGTCTGGAAAAAAAAAAGAAGACTGGCTATTGAAGGTCCTTCTGTAATAGTTCCAGAATAACCTCACACATCAATAGTCAGACTCTTCTCTGGGGCAGTGGTCTTAATAAGCACAGCCTCTCTGGTCTAATTACCAAGCATTTATTTAGGCTTTTTGTGTGCCAAGTGCTGTCTTAGGGGCTGGGGAAGAAGAAAAGACACAGCTTGTTCTCAAGACGCTCACACTCTAGTGACAGAGATGCACATGTATCTCTAAAACTACAACAGAATGTGATTTCTTGAGTATTAGAGAGGTGATTCAGAGTCCAACTTGTTTTCAGTCAATAACTCTGTATGTAGATGTGTACAGCTTTTTAAACTGTTTGCTTTTAACTGATATCTCTTTTTGTGCTTAAAAAAGGCATATACTACTTTATAATTTAAAATATTTTTTAAAATGCAAAAATGAAAATTAAAACTAAATGTAATACAAAAAATCTGAGCAGAGGAGAGCGAGAGAATGAGTGGGAACTGTAGAAAGTAGTGTTTATAAGCTAAAGAGTAGCTGTAGTAGCAATGAAGAAGGGTTTGACTCTGTATGCACTTTGAAAAGAGTAGGATGCTTGTTATGGAAAAGCTTTACTGAGAATGTGATGCTCATGTAGGTATCTGTAGGATTTTTGAGAATGTTAGTTCTTTCCTAGACAGATGATATGGGAGAGATATTTTAGGCTTGGGAGAAGCACACATGAAGATGCCGAGGAATAAAGTCATGTGGGATGGACCAGGAATCGCTCTATTTTTTCCTTTGGCAGTACCGTAAAATGCAATGCAGGGGTCAGTGGCAAAAGATAAGCCTAAAGAAGCAGGCAGTGCCCAAACTCGATGGACTCTAGACAACCTGCTGAAAATATTATATTCTTATATCCTAAAGCATTTTAAGCAGAGAGCTATAGTGACAAGGTTTATGTTTTTTGCTGATTACTTTGAGGTCACTTCCTAAGATCCACTCAATCATTCAAAAAATATAAAATATCTGTTAAGCAGTAGGCACAATTTTATGTACTAGGGACATCCGAGAGTGAAACAGAAATCTAGTAGTATGCTAAAGCCAGCTTGTACTAGTTTGTGAGAGCTTACTTTTACATTTTGAGCAATTTTGCAAGCTGGTCATTAAACTTTGGCAGCTTGATATGGGTGTGAAGGCAACATTTGTACCACAGACTGGACTACCAGTCAGGACCTCCCTTCCCAGAGAGCTCATTGTTCAACATTTACCAGCCCACCCCTGCAGAGATCCCAAACCTCATAGGGCTTATATTTAGTGTAAATATATAATTGCATCTATTACAATGTATTTAAAAGAAATAGATTACATTTTATATGAATTAAAGGTGTTATGGGAAAAAATGGAACAGGGCATGGTTGATCAAAGCCTTGTGGATGGTGAAGGGAATAAACGGCCCTGAGAGAGAGGTGAGCCTGGTTTGATGCTGGCAGGGTGAGGCAGGCAGCCAGTGTAGTCGGGGCAAAAGGAGTGAGGGGAGGAGTACTTAGGAGGTAATAGTGGAGGTACAAAGGGCCAACATGAAAATGGGAAGCATCCATTGTTGTATGGACTTTACCTTTTAGGCTGCATTAAATGGGGAGTTACTGGAGAATTTCAAATGGAGAGAATGACATGCACAACAAGTGCCATTTGATAATTCTGCTCAGCATCAAAATCTAGTTGCACAGCTTTATAAATAGCAATGGTACTTCAAAAAACTGCAGTATAACCTTCACCTAAATGTAGCTTTGGGGTTATGATATTAACAAACCTGTCTCTAAAAATTCTTGACCTCTCTGATTTGCTCACAAATAAGCTGATCCTTATCACCTCTGAATAGTGCAGGTGAAAACCTGGCCAGTGAAAAGGGGGATCAATAACACTTACCAGGCAAACAGCCTCCACTTCTCTGACATCACCAGGGGGATCTGCAGTTCCAGGCTGGACCGAACCACTGCCTTACACAAGAATGTCCACAACCAAGTCCAAAGAATCCTTCCCTGACAAAGGAGGACACTAACGTGTCCTCCTTCCATATTTCACAGTGTGAGGCCCATGAATACTAACCCATGAAGACTGGGGAAAGTCTAGGTTGTCCTAGACTTCCAGGTTTTTCCTCTTATACCTAAATGCGTAAGAGGAAAACCCCAAATTACAGGTTTTCCTCTTACACCTACTCTTAGCAAATTGCAAAGATATAAGTCTTTATTTATGCACATTGATCTTTTAAGTAGTAAATTTGTACAGGTCAGAGGCTGTGTTTCACTTATTTTGAGAACTACATAAGATTGTCATAAGCAAGGAACTATTTAATAAATACTACATTTCTAATGATGCTGATAGTGATTGAATAAATGTCACAAATGAATAATGAAAGTTATTTTAAGCCCAGTTATCAGAGGACATTTTTCCTCATTCTCATAAAAGAATGAGCTGAGACAGTTTTAGGAATCATAGCAGAAACAATTCAGAACTGGGATGTTGGTGTAAGCTAGTGTGTATTCAATATCCAGAACCAAAGAGAAGATCAAGAGCATGTAAGAGGACAAAGTCACAGTCTGCGTGGCTTCTTGAAGTGTCATAGGCAGCTGATTCTATCTCTAGCTTTCCAACCACTAGACCACACTAGTGACAGTGGAGTCTGAGCTTGAAACAAGAAGATAACTCAAATGTGCATTATGAACTATATAAGAATAAAATTAAACAAAATGTTTCCAAGCCCTTGATCACTCAGCTATGTTATGCAAAGAACATGATGATAAAAGCCAATTATGTCCCAAAGGTTTCACCCTTGTAGCCATTGCATTTAGTAGTAAGATAATCCAAATACTTTAAAGCACAACTAAGTCATGGAAATAATTTTGATATATATAAAGCATTTCTATAAGCATATCTATGTTTCACATTTTTATTTCTGAAAATGAATGGGTAAGCTAAATAAACTAAGGCCATTTTATTTTAGTCAACAGTATTATTTAAGCTGAATTTTCCTTATTTTTATTTAGTTCATGGTCTCTATAGTCTGAAGACAAGCTCAGTGACTAAAATATAGATATAGTACAGTTCCAAGATACAGAAAACATGTTAATGTCTGTGAATTCTTAACAATTTAATTAATAGATGAAACAGTTAGCAAATGCAATTTGGAGACTTCTCGAGGTACGGATTATTGATAACATACAATGTCAATAGAATGAATATATGCCACTTGCTCTTCATTCTGTTTCAATTCTTTGATAGGTATAGCAGCAATCAATACAATAAGACTCAGCACTTCTCCATCAAATTTGTATTTGGTACAAACATTGAAAAATAGTACCTCTTACTTAATATAGAAATATATATGACATAAAAATACATACATTCCAGTCATTATGTAAATGCAATGTGCTTTGCATCATCAGGTCTGTTTGGATGACTAATATTGAAAACATAATTGCATTAGTTATATTTTCCTGCATTGATAAAATAAGATGATGGTTACTTGATACTCTGTTAAATTTGTGTGCAAATAATAAAGCAAAGTTGAAAAATGAGTCAGTGAATGCGTTTGTATAAGCTACTTCTTCAAGTAATTTAGTGGATTTAAGCAGTTACTTAACTAGTTAATAAATATGGTAAAAAATTAGAAACTGTGAGAAAGCACCCTATCACATGAGACTTTATTTTTCTAATGGCAGTTTTTTTAAAACAACTTACAAATTGTCAGATGTCACAGAAAACTAGAAGCAATTTTTATTTATATTTTAATGAAAAATCAGCCACTTCTAACCTATGTTTCTGAAATAGAATTCTTCCTATATCAATGTTTCTTTTGTTTCCAGGTTTCTCAGGTTTCAAAAGCTAAAACATCTCCAAAATAAACCCATACTTCAAATGATCATAAAAAGCCTATCATTATCTAGTTATAATTTCTGTATTTAAACAGTTATGGCTTTGTAATAGTTAATATTCCATCCATTTAATATCACTAATTATTTTCCCTCTGCAGCTTTGATGGGTTAGTTATAGCCTGGAATCAAAAACACTGTGTAAGGACAACCGTATAGCAAGGTTAAGTGCCTTCTTGTCTTCGGTACCAATAATTACCTTTAAACAAAAAAAGGCTGTTTTCAGATTTGACAGTTAATTTACTAATGAGTATGTGGACCCAATTTATAATAACATAATATTGACCAGAAATAATCCTACATTGGTACTTATCTGAATTATTTCATTGTTCACGTCCCCTATTAAATACATTGGAAAGGATTAATTTTGTAAGATGGGATTGTCAGAGACTGCCGCATAAACTAGATGCATGTCAGCACTAAATTTAATTATTGATCACAATACAATAGTGCTGAGTGTTCCAATCCCCAAACAGCTTCCAGTAACTATCAGCAAATTCCAAATATGGAGACTGAAGTAAAAATTTGATTGCAGTTGACTACATTTTTAATAAATAAATATTTCATCAGCACTAAATAAAATTTTAATTTTCCAGTGCTATTTAGATCATTCATTGAACCATGGAGCAAATCAACGATGAATGAGGGTGAGTCTCTTCAAGATACAAATTTTATTTTAATGGTTTAATGGTTTTGGTATCCATGGGATTATTTTGCTCCCTTCATTTTGGCAGAGAAATAAAACTTGTATATAGAAGGCCATTCAGAGCACACCCTTATGTTGTTGAAAAGCATAAAGTGGCATCTCACTGGCTTGGATTCATATCTAGAATTCTGGACCATTTCTTCCTGTTACACATTATACTGGTATAGTACAAAAATCAGTTTTGGGATATAAATTGAAGAGTGACATGTTAAAAACAGTTGAAAATTGAGAAATTTAATGTGTTAATTGGCAGTAAAATATGAAATAAAAAGTAACGGTTTTAAATTGAAATCATGTAAGTGAATTGGTTGCATTTTTAGCAGCCTTTAGTAATCACAATGCACATATATCTTAACTGATAAATCATTTTGACATACTGTAAAATATTCCTTAAGCTTAGCAATCAAACAGATTCACAGTTGCTCTTCTTAGGTTCTTGATTACAGGATTAGTGAGTGTGTATTGACATACAATACATCTGGAAGAACTGAATTAGAGGATGAGTTCTGTTACTAAGACAATAGATACGATCTTAGTTTCAGGGTGAAACTAAGAATACTCTGTGAAAACTTAAATACTCAGTGCAGTCAAGATTTTATTATATAATCATAAAAATTTATTTCAAATGGGAGAATAAAAAGATATATTAGCATTGCTATTATTATTTATATGATTTAGAATATTCTATGGCTAATGTTCAAATTAAACCATAATATTGTTTAATAGTATGTAAAATATATTGTGAGAGTAGAAATTATTTTATTTTAAATCATAAAAAAGCAGAAAAAATGCCTTCTTAAATAAATTTTAAGGGGGAAAATATGCCAATAGCTTTTACCAAGAATTTATAGAATGAAATTCATGCAAATGTTGATTAGATCATTTGATTCATTCAACCTGTTTTTAACTTTATATAAAACTTTGGAAATTAATATACTCTTTTAATTTTGATAAGCATTTGTAGGGAAAAAGTCATAATTATTCTAATACATTTTTAATATGTATCTTGACAACTTTTCAATTTCTTTTGACCTTTTGAACAAAAATGCCACACATAATTTTTTACTCTAAAATTCATCCGTTTGGTTTGAAGTAGAACTTACTCTTCTCTATCTTGAATTTGAATTGTTTTTTTGTTGAATTACTATAATAAATTAGTAAATAAAAGGCTTAGTTTTATCTCAGAACTTATTCATTTATGCAACAGCATAGTGCTAGCAAAGAGCAAAGAACATAAGAGCAAAGAACATAAAGGAAAGAATAAACAAATAGGACTTCATCAAATTAAAAATCTTCTTCATGGATAAAGAAAACATCAACACAATGAAAAGGAAACCAACTGTATGGGAAAATATATTCGAAAATGTTACCTCAGAAAGGGGTTTGATCTCCAAAATATATAAAGAACTCACACTACTCCACTCCAGGAAGACAACCCAATTAAAAAATGGGCAAAGGACCTGAATAAACACTTCTCCAAGGAGGACATACAGAGGGCCTAGAGACATATGAAAGGATGCTCAGCATCACTAGCCATCAGAGAGATGCAAATTAAAACTACAGTGAAATACCACTTTACACCAGTCAGAATGTCCATCATTAACAAATCAACAAACAAGTGCTGGTGAGGCTGTGGAGAAAAGGGAACCCTCGTACATCCATCCCACTATTGGTGAGAATGCAGACTGGTGCAGCCAGTGTAAAAAACAGTATGAAATTTCCTCAAAAAACTAAAAATGGAATGGAGTTTGGACCTGGCAATTCCACTGTTGGGATTATACCCTAAGAATCCTGAAACACCAATCCAAAAAAACCTATACACCGTAATGTTCATAGCAGCACTGTTTAAAATAGCCAAGTTCTGGAAGCAACCCAAGTGCCCATCAGTAAATGAGTGAATCCAAAAAACTATGGCACATTTACACAATGGAATAATATGCAGCAGAAAGGAAGAAGGATCTCCTACCTTTCACAACAGCATGGTTGAAACTGGAGAGCATTATGCTAAGTGAAATAAGCCAGGCAGTGAAAGACAAGTACCATAAGATCTCACCTATAAGTGGAACTAATCAAAAAACCAAATATGCAAGCAAAATAGAACCAGAGACATGGATATAAATACCAAACTGACAGTGGTGGCAGAGGAGGATGATGGGAGAAAGAAGGTAAATGGTCAAGTCAAGAACTTGTATAAAAGACTCAGAGACAAAGACAATGGGGGGATAGGATAGGAGTGAGGTATGGGGTGGGTAGGGCAGGGGAGAGTAATGGGGGAAATAGGAACTATAATTGAACAATATTAATTAATTAATTAACTAAAATACATTTTTCCAATGCCCCAAAATACAGTTTTGTGGAAACACAGCTATCTTCATCCATATAATTATCATCTGTGGCTGCTGCCACATTATAATGGCAGGCAGAATTGAGTAGTTGCAGCTGGGAAGGTATCACTTGACAAAATATAGAACATACATATCGAGTTGGACTTTGTGGGGCAACTATGAAACAATACCATAAGAAGGGAAATGCCACACACACTGATGATCTAACTGATTAATGTGGATTTCTGCAAAAAACAGAAACAATGAAGCAAAGGGGATGGGCTTAATTTCTCTTTGCTATCCAATGTGAAATCCACTAGCCACTTGTGCAAGTATGATGGAGAACTGATTTTTTCTATTTTATTTCATTTAAATTATTTTCTATTTTTATTTTAAAACATATTAAATTCAGTATACTGAAATATTTTTAAAGTGACATCGGTATGTTAATTTATTCTTTATGGTAAACTGTGTGAAATCTAAACACAGATCTAGTATTTCAGGTGATAACTTAGCATCCACCTGAGCTGTGCTTTTGTTGTAAAATACATACTAAATTTTGAGGACTTAGTAACAATAAAAAGATGTAAAATATTTTGTGAATTTTTATATTTCTTATATATTAAAATGATAATCTTTTGAATTTACTGAGCTAAGTGAAACATATACAATAGATCTCATCTACCTACTTTTTACTTTTTCGAATATGATTACTTCAACATTTCAGATTTTATATGCGGCTTGCATTATACTTCTATTAGATGGCATTAGCTTCAATTTCTTCTGTCGCCTAGGGAAGACCTATGTGTTACGTGCTGGTGGAGAGAGGCTCAGTGCTGGGTAGACAATAAGCAAACTTTCACTGTTAAAGCAACTGTTATAACGAATCAAGAAAGCACTTAAAATGATTATTTTAATTTGATAATATTAGGCACACTGAAGTGCTTCTCAAAATCAAACAAAAGTACATTTTTCTAATTAATAGCAAAAGCTAATTTACATAATATAAGGGATAAAATGGCAAAAATATTTTTCTGTTACAAATTAAATATAGTAGATACTTGTATTAGGGTACAAGGTAAGTTACTATAACAGAGAATCCTCAAAATATACTGGTTGTAAAAAGGGAGGAATTGATTTCTTCTAATAAAACAGTTAAAAACAAGGTAGCCTACTTGTTTTTAAGTACGGAGTGGGAAGGCAGTTTTGCTCCTTAGTCACAAGGGATCCAATGTCTGTCTTTGAGTGGCAATGTGGCACTACTCAGATATCCTACAGCGAGAAGCACAGTCGACCAACAGTGGATCCAACATTACTGAGGCTGCACCTACCCCAGGATGTTGCCAACCAATATCTGTGCACAACTGAGGTGCCAATGCAAGGCCTTTTCCACAGAGCACAGCCTGACAGGTATCTTTAGCAAAAGAACTTCCTCTAACCTTGGCTGGAATATATTTTAAAGATTTTATTTATTATTTGAGGGAAGGAAAGAGAGGGAGAAAGAGAGGGAGAGAAACATCGATTGGTTGCCTCTCTGTCACCACCAACTGGGGACCTGGCCAGCAACCCAGGCATGTGCCCTGACTTGGAAGCGAACCAGTGGCCTTTCAGTTTGCAGGACTGTGCTCAACCCACTGAACCACACCAATCAGGGCTGAAATGTTTTCATAACATACTGCCACTTCTCTTCCTGTCCAGTCCTCCTTTGTTCAAGATTCCTTTATCCTTCAGAATTATTTTCCCCAGTAAATCTCTTACATGATTGATCCACTCTAGATGTCAGCTTTCAGGAAGAGCTGGACTAAGACATTTCTATTCTGCTCTTATCCTATCCCCTTGTATGCATGGTCAGACCTAGCCAGCCAGTAACCATCCACAGTCTAGTCTGCAGGAAGTGGGAAAAGGACCAAGAGTTCACACTCAGTGAAATTACAAGGGAGATACCCAGAAGTTACACGAATCATGTAATGATTCCAGGCAAGAACTTAGCCGCATGGTCACTCCTAGTTGTGAGAAAGGGAAGAAAATCTAGTGTCTAGTTGGGAGCATATGACCAGCTAAAAATTGTGGGTTGCTACCTCTAGAATGAATATAGAAACAGTTAAGTCTAGGAGACATTTAGAAATTTCTGCCAAAATATACTGTAAAAGATTTAATGTTTGAAAGATTATTTACTCTTCTCTCCTCCCAATAATAAATAAGTATATGTCCCTCCTATTGTAGACACTGCCATTCAAAAAATAGAAATTTATTTTATGTGAATCATTTGGGAAGACTCTCTTGAAATTATCAATAAAAATTAATAATATTTGGGTATTGAATAAAATCAGCTGAAAATGTTAATCCTACATTGTTTCCATTTTGACATCTCAATTCATAAATGATACTCCCAATATCATTTCTAGCACAGGTGAAATAAATACTTCAGCTATCAGACAGACTGTATCTACACTGCTCCTTCAGGACCAAGGGATGGAACAACTCTCCCCTCTCACTTATCCTGGATTCCTTGACACACCGTGTCCGTGTCCTTTCTGAACGAAGATATTACATCCATATTCCTATCAACTCTTTTCATTAGAAAACTAGCTCAGAAATTCTGCATTTAAATACACACGTGAGCACACACACACACACACACACATATATATTCGACTAAAATTTCCTATACATCCACACAGTATGCTGGCTATATGCCAAAACATGTTGAACACCTTGTTTTTTGGCAGGTTTAATTTATTTTTATGCAACATAATTTACAAAATAACAATTAATTTTAATTTCCCAAATAGTTCATATCTGTGTCCAGCATTCTATAAGAATACATCTGTGTCTTTTTTCAGTGCATATGTGTTTTCTCACTCACATAAATATATAAAACAGAGATACACTCAAACGTGTTATTCTTGAAACTATGAGTGATTATTTTCTTCTGTATATTTTTCTGGGTTTTTTTACTACAATAATTTTGTATTATTTAAATAGTATGAAAAATGTTACCAAAAACATATTTACAACTCCACTGCACAAATATTTTATCTTGACACAAACAGAAAAAAAGTCAAAGAGTTACTTTTTTGTTGTTTGTTTATTTGGTTGATAGGTTGGGTGGAAATTTCAGGTTTCTTTGTACCTATACAGAAGTGCTTTATTTTTCCTCCAATACTGCAATGGAGGGTTCAGGATATTAAACAAAATACCACTTGATGATATCTTTAATACTTCCTGGTATGCCAGCTCTTAATTAATGTACAGTTCTCTAATATTTAATATGTTCTCAACCAATTCAATTTTCAATACAGTGATTGACTTTGATTTACAGTTCTGATCTTTTCTATATTTGTTTCACCTATGTGATAAGACCTTGCTTTCCTTGGAATATATTTGAGATTGTGTTCCATAAATAACAACACTCATGAATTGTAATAAAATTATCTTATAAATATATTTATTTTTCATTCATGTTATTCCTGAGTACAATTACATTCAAGCCTATAAGCATGCTTAATGTGGGTATAAGCAAAACTGAAAACCTTAAATAGGAAAGAGATTTAAATATATTGAGTCAGTGCCGTAATAAGTGTGATGTATTAGAACTGGTATTACAGTACTCTGTATTGACTGCATTTACTTTATTTAGTTCCATTTATATAATTTTTACTATCTGTCAACCTAAAAATAAATGTCTGTTTCAACTTTCCTTTTAATTCTTTCTGCTCCAAGAATTTCTGCTCTCCCCACTATTCCTCATCTTTCCAAATGGAACCTATGGAAAAACACATTTCCACTCATTTCACTATTTACATCACTTATATTTATCTCTAATATATTTCATACCCCTTCACTAAGTGTTATGTAAACACATCATTAACGTAAAAGAAACAACAGTGAAATTGCTTTTATTTGGCTCAATGATGCTGAGAAGCTAGATAAAATTCCAATATGCAGCAAGCATAATTTCCTGAATATATCTTCACTCAAAAACTTCCAGTATTTTAGACAATAAAATCCATAGAGTAATTTCTGCCTTAACTCACAATCAGATTTCAGATAACCACAATCAGCTTCAACAAAACCACAAGTCCAATGTAAGGCAATAGAAGGCTCCTAGGCCTCAGAGAAGGTAGTTGTCACAAAGATCCTGCACCATGGGTGAGGCATGGAATTATTCTTGGGACAGAACAAATTGATTTAGTGTGTGTGCTTAACTATAGTAAACAGTAAAGGGTAAATAGTACAAATCCAAAAGAGTCTGTGGGTAGATTAGAAAAAGAACACTTCTCAAGAAGAACCTAGCAAATAATTGGGAGACCCAAAGGCCATTATTGATCCAGCCATTGATCCCACACGTATGTATTGAGCAAAGTTAAGTGTTAAGCTCTATTCCAGGTACTAAAGATATAAAGCAAAGAAGACAAATGAAGCTCCTGCTCTCAAGAGGCTTACATTCTACTTGGATAAGGACATACTGAGAGATATACACAAAATGAACAAAATAATATGTGTATCAGAGTCTGATGGGATTAAATAGGAAAGAGTGTGCATGATTTTTTACTAGGATGGTCAGGGAGGGACACTAATAGGGTGACACATGGGTTTAAGTTAGGGAGAAAGCAAGCTGTGGACATAGAGGAAAACAAGCATCAGGGTAGAAGAAACAGCAGCAAGCACAAAAGATGTATTGCTCTGTCTGAGGAACAGCAAGGACACCAGTGTGCCTTCATCAGGGTGGGATGTGGCTGGGTGGCAGAAAATGAGATTGCAGACAAACCAAATAACCAGATTACACAACACCTTATGGACCATGCCAGTGGTTCTTTTTTTTTTTTCTTTTAACTCATGAGAAATCAGCGTAGTGTGGGAAAAGAGGTGTGCATGACATAATCTGGAGTCACTTTTTAAAGGTCGTTTTGGCTTCTGCGAGGACACCAGAGACTGGAGAAGCATGGAGATCAGCTGGTGGCCTAGGAGATAGGGCCGGGGTGTCAAGAGTGAGAGAGCCAGTCAGGCTGCAGATATTTTTGTAAGGTAGAGCTCACAGGATTTGCTAAAGAATTGGTTATGGAGTGAAAGAAAGAAAATAATGATCACATCCTCCACCCTTTTAGGCCAGAGCAACTGAAAAAAGGGGGTGGTTATTTCCTGAGATGAAGAGGACAGAGGAGGCTATCATGAAGGAGAATCAACAGGTTGTTTCAAGACCTATTCAGTCAGGAGGTATCTTTTGGGCATCCAAGCAGAGATGATGAATAAACACTTAATATGCAGGACTGGTAGCTGGGTTTGAGATACAAATTCATTGTTATCAGCATATAAATACTATTTCAATCTACAGAGCTGGATAAAGTCACCAAAAGATTCAGTATAAACAAAGGAGAGATCCAATGAAAGAATGTTGAGATATTTTAACATTTCAAATTCTGAAGGAGAAAGTAGAACCAACAAAAGAGACATCATTGTAAAAGTCCTTACAACTGGGAGAAAAGCAAAACATGAGAAGGTCCTAGAAGCCAAGGGAAGAAAGGTGTTTCAAAGAAAAAGGAGTGATGGACATGGTCACATGCTGTGGACAAAGAACAGGCTCTAGGTCCTGTGGCTTGTGGATTTCAGGAAAGCCAGATTAAATGGGAGGAGGGGACATCTAATGCAGACAGGGGAAATGGTAATTTAGATGAACAGAACTGAAAGGTTATTGTTGACTATTGTGTACATCATATCTAAGAAGTAATATTGGAAAATAGCAGTACATCCTCCAAAAAATCTCATATATACATTTGAGAGGAATGAAAAGGATAAATAGGTTGAACACCAAAGCAAAGAATCTTTTACAAACAAGCACACTCTCTCCATATCAGCCCAGGAAAGAAATGCACCATTGATGGTTATGAGAGAGAAGATCATACAGAAACTCTCAATGTCTATGGGAAGCTACAAACATCATTCATATGTAAATTATATACTAATTTCTGTTAATTAAATATCTCATTGCAACTTTTAAAATGAGTTTTCTCATTTCAGATATTTCTAGGAGTTCTAGGGAAGGGGGGTATGCAAATTGACAATATTCTATGAAATCAATCAGCTAGGAAAATCCATGTAACAAATACAATGGTTTGGGTGTTACATTGTCTAAAATTAAGATTTCTGTTTTAACAAATGTGGTTTTCTAGTTTCCCTAGCAACTGAGAGTGACAGGTGACAGAAGAATAGCAGTAGAGAACAGAAGACTAACCAGAAAAATACAGCAATTTCAGTCCATTAGACATTATATGAAAACTGTTCTGCCTATTTCAATGGTCCCTAAAACCAGCATTGTTTTGCTATAAAATACAATGATTAATGCTTATTATAATGGACCTGAGTCATTTTGAAATGGTTAAATTAATTCAATCTTATTCTCTTATCTACAGCATGTAATATAATTATGAATAATGTTTATCAAAAGTGGTTAAAATCAAGGAGTTTTACAGATTAGCTTTAGTTGACTGAAACATTCATTTATCCAGAAAGAGTCTTCTGATGCCACTATGGTTAATGCCATATAGAAGGCATTACCCAAAGTAGTCAAATAACAATCAGATTTGAAAAAATGAATAACTGCATTAATCAATAATATATAAATTGATCAATGTGTTCAACAAAAATTTATTAACTGCAAATTCATTGTTCTTAGCAATGGGAGAAGAAGTAAGACCAATTTTCTATCACTTAGGAGCTAATACCCTAGCTGTGAGAAAAGAATTAATGTCATTGAAATTTCTCAGCTATTTTTCAGGCCCAATGGAAAGTAGCTGTTTGCATGGTCATAATCAAGATATTGTTGGAAGATAGGAATGAGTGTGAAATTCTTAATAATGAAATGCTAAAAGTTACTGCACACAATGTACCAGTAAGTCTAAAACTGGCATCAAGAACAAGTACACAACATTTCTGGTTTCTGTAGCTGTTTCCCAAACTGAGTCAATTAGGCAAATCTGCAATACAACCCTGAGACTTTTGATGACAGGAACTACACTGAAATGGTTTTTCCTGCCACAGCTATAGGAGAACTACAGTCCCCAAAATGTGATTAGATATCTCTAGTTAAACAATAAAGTGTTAGATACTAGAAGGTTTAGAAATCTGTATAATTTGTATTGGATTTGAACTTAAGACCTAAGACTATCACAGGTCTCTCAGATGCTCCAAGCTGTTTCTAACTGTCTGTTCAAAGATTTTATAAGACTGCCTTATCACTTTAAACTTAAAGGGATTCTGCATATTGGATCAATTTTTTACACATACATACAGGTAAAATAATGACATAAATAATCATACCACATACTCAGAGTATCTGAGTCAAAATCCAAATTTCTCGCCACAATTCAAACTAAAACAGCTCTGTGGATCTTTTTTCCCTTTTAATGGTAGCATAAATGTCTCAGTTACACAGACATACCTGCACTTATGATGAGTTTCCAATTTTTCAAACCACTAATCTGGTCAATTCTCCCCTTTTTTCCCCATCTGCACTGTCATGCTTGTAGTCTTCCTACCTTTAAATTATGGCAGGTCTTCATATAAGTTTGTTTTGCTCAATGTTTCATTATAATGTTGATGAGATACTGTAGACACTTAACTGTTGTTTATAAATTAGCCCATGGTAAAGCTGGTTTCATTATACATCCATCATTTCACTTAAAGTTGCAGAACCTATCAGTGATGTTAAGTGAGCATGTGCTGTATTAGCCATGCTATAGTTAAAATGGTCTAATATATAACTATTACCTTAAAACACCTAGCATCCCTGCCTCCTCAGCCTGGCTTCCAAACATACAAAGACCTGGCCCTTTCAATGAGCTCTAAGCTTATCTAATACATTTTCCATTGCATTCCATGTGCTCTGGAGGTACTGAATTGCTCATGTTCTATGTCTCATCTTGCTCACTCTAGCCCTTCTGCTTAAGAGGTCCTTCCCAACTTTTTGAACTATTCTGGCTTCTATGTAGCTTTTCAAGTTTGTCTGAGACACCATTACCCTCTGCAACATTTCTTTAAAATATCTATTCTCTGTATTCTCATTCTTTGGCAGAGCACATTCCTATATTCATGGCTACCATTTTGAACTGAAATGATGTTCATTTGCCTATCCCTTCCACAGGGTTGCACACTACTTAAAAATAAAGATATGTCTTTTGCAGCATTATTCCAAGATCATTTTCCTACAGAGAGCACTTAATAGATATGTAATACATAGTCGCTAAGTTATATTGCATAAAATAAGTAAGTATCCAAGTTCTTTCACACTCTGGACCTACCTTGTGTTTTGATATACTTCCCCCACCAAACTTGTTCCTGTTCCTAAGTGTTCTACTCATCAGTACTTTAAAGACCTTGTACTTTCTTTCCTCTAAGATTTGATCATTCCTTTGAATTAGCTCATTCTTTACTCCTCTCATTGATTTCATTTTCATGACCAAGGCATGTAATCATGGAAGGGATGCTTGGGTAAGGAGGCTTCCTAGACTTCCGCATTAAGCCCATGACTGCCTTGGGTAAATTATCCAAAGCCTCATTGGTTATCCTTTAAGAGGCTATCTTAAATTTTGTTCCATACTCTTTTAAAACTTACTTTCCTCACTGTAAAATTTATAAAAACATTTAATGAAGCCTTTGTTACACTTTCAGATGCCTTCACTTGTCTGCTATGTACTGACATTTATAACAACTCTACGCAGATGCAAGTACCCAAATAGAATCTGTTTTTACAAAAGAGCAATAGAAAACAACAAAGAGAAAATATAAATGGAGGGGAGGAAGAACTGAGAAGATGATGACTAAAGGAAAAGCTCCTTTAAAAGCAATAATAATTCACTATGAGTTAGGTCATTATATCATCATTTGGGGCAAGATATGATGGGAGGAGGAAAATGCCCATCTTAAAAAATCTGTCATGCATTGGGGTTTAGATTATCTAGCATTTTTTTCAAGTTCCATTAAATTCTGGCAGTAGTACAATTTTCTTCCCTAATTTTATTTTTTTATTTGAGAGAGAAAGAGAGAGAGATCAATTCTTTGTTCCACTTTTTATGCATTCGTTGGTTGCATCCTATATGTGCTCTGACTGTGACCAAACCTTCAACCTTGGAATTTTGGGGCAACACTCTAATAAACTGAGCTATTTGGTTAGGGCCTAATCCTATGCTTAAACCAGTGTTAACTATATTGTTATTTCTGCTTTTTACCCCAACATGTTGAAAAATGTGCATTAAAGAATAACTGAAACATCCTGATGTAGAATTTATTCTTGTAACAGAAAGCCCAGGAGCTGTGGGTCTATGGCAATAAAGTCCTGGTACCTGCGGTAACTTAGCTGAGCCTGTGATTGGCAAGTTCCCTATTACTTTTACAATGCACCCCAAACATGACATACTAATGTTTCAACTTTGGCCTTTTGTGATTGCTGCACATGAGATATCTTTTTTCTTTCCAAAAGAAATTTCCTTGCTATATTCATTTGTCTATAGGTCTCCAAATGCAGTGATATTCACCTAAATGAATGCTGATTTCAAGGGAACTAAGGTCTTTTCTGTGAGTGTCCATCAAGCTTCCAGTTCTCAAGGAGCCATAAAAACAGGATCCTTTGAGCTACTGAGTAACTGAAAATTCTTCACACTACATTATTGTTTCAGTAGCTCAAGCAAGGACTTTTATCCTTTGTCTGCTCCTTATTTCTCAAAGAACAGAAATAGAACTGCCAGAATGCCACAAGGGAAGCTATTCTCATTGTCAGGTCAAACTGTAGTCCTATTAATAATGCTAGTGGAAGTAAGAAATATCATACAATTAGAAAAATGATTGTTCTTGGTAGAATTTCACTCTCTTGATTTGAAATAATCACTTTTTCCTACTATAAGGGAGTTTAATTTGTTGTTGCACTCTTATTTTTAAAGAAACTTGGAGATTGTGTTCTTTCTTCCAGTCTGGTATTATCTTCAGATAATTGATTTCAATGACAAGTAAATGCATCCTCTAATTACAAATTATAAACACTGTTTTGAGCAATTCAGAGGATCAGTTTATGGTCTAGTTCATGTTTTCCTATCTGTGCATTCTTTAAGTTCTGAATTAACAAGATTTCTCCACACTTATAATAGAAAAAACAAATAGAAGAGTAAATCAAACCTCTTCCTCATCCCTTTCATATCCTAAAAGTGCTTGGCAAACTTTTTCTGAAAAGAACCAGATAACTAACATTTTAGGTTTTGTGGGCTATACAGTTTCTGTTGCAACTACACAACTGTGCCATCATAGTGTGAAAGCAGTGATAGATGATACACAAATGAATAGCTGTGGTTATACTCCAGTAAAACTTTATGTAAAAATGGGAAATGGACTGGATGTTTGTCCTCGAAGAACCATTCTGTCAACTGATCAGAGAATACAGTCATTATGGACTGGAAAATACTAGGGACAATTGTATGTTTGGGCAGTAAGGGCCCTACAAAGGGTCTGTTATCTACATCTAACTTAGAATTCATCTTACTTTTGGTAAAAAAGTATATTTGTACTCTCATACAGGTTAAGCTTGTGTAAGGAAGGCCTCAAAACTGAATGGTTGAAATAACGGAAATATATATCTTTTGCAAGTGTTATAGATTGAATTGTGTCCCCCAAAAGATATATTGAAGTCCTAACCCTCAGTATCTGCAAATGTAACCTTATTTGGAAATAGGGTCTTTGCAGATGTAATTTGTTACAATAAGGTCATACTAAAGTAGGATGTGCCATTAATCCAATATGACTGGTGTCCTTATTAAAAGAGGGAAGACAATGCGAACGCACAGATGCACAGGGAGAACAAGTGATGAGAGAGGCAGAGATTAGAGTGACACATGTACAAGCCAATGAAGATCTGGCAACTACCAGAAGCTAGAAGAGGCAGAAAAGATTCTCATTTGGAAGCTTCAGAGGGAGCATGGCTCAGTCAACACCTTAATTTTTGACTTCTAGCCTCCAGAGTTGTGACATAATAAGTTCATTAAAGCCACCCAGTTAAACTGATAGGCCTACTGAAGAATGATACTGTTTGTCTTAGGTTTTGTTTTATACCAGATTCTGCTTTAATACAAAGAAAAGTTAGAAGATATAAGCAAATTTCACTGTTGTTCATATCTGCTTTTCATAACATCTCTCAGGAGTCTATACATCTCTTCCTACATTTATTTTAAATCACCTGTGCTGCCCAGGTTACAGTAACTGGAAGTCAAAATCATATCAGTCTGGCCCTGATAATTAGTTGAACGATGGGTCTGTTCAGTATTTTGACTAATGATAAAATAAATATTCTTGAATATCATAACCACTGAAGATAATAGGGTCCTGTTGTCCTATGGAGAGCACCTTTCTACAGGTAAAAATAAGTAAAACTTGGAGATTAGAATCATAATTATTTGGACTTCTGGATCCAGCCATGACTAGGTTAGACACACCCATTAACCAGTTGCATAAGTTCATTAACTTCCCTTTGTTCATTAACTTCCCTTTAGGGAATTAATGAACTAGAGGGAGTAACTGCCTTCAGCCTTCTTCTGTTTGAATCACAGTGATAGTTTTCATTGCATTTTAACAATTTGGTCTGATGCAAACTATCTGCCATAAGCTCTACACATAAAATCTTACACAGGGGTACAACAGTAGGTTTACAGTTGTGCTTACATGAAAGTTTGTTTCAGATTATTATCTATTTATTATTGCACTATTTATTTGTATTACAACTGTAAACTTACTTTGGCCACCCCCAAAATTTGATCCTCTCTGATGCTTTTCTTCAATTTGACCACTTTTCTTACTCAATTTTGAGCAAAATTGAAGGGGAGCCTGCGTGATTCTATCTTCTGTAACCCACTAGGTGTATTGGCTACCATAAATATATTTGTATTCTCATATTGTAAAATTATAATTTGGTAAGTTACTATCAGCCTAACTGAGTGATAGCATAAGAAATAGCCATATGAAACTGGTGACTCCATACCCTGTAGGTTGCAAATACAGTAAATGGCCCCTAAGTTAGTGCTTGATGGAAACCCAGAAGGAGCTTGTCGTCTTTGTTACCAGTATTTTGTGTTGTTGAGGCAACTAGATTATTTTTAAATAATGGATATTATGAATTACATAATTCATAATGTTTTCTTTTTCCATAGAGGTTACTAGGAAGCTTAAAGACAATGTGTGGACTCTCTCTACTATGACAGCAAACACCATGCATTTTGTGAACCAACTTCATTTACAGATTACTTTTTTTTCTTTACCCCATTTTACTCAACCTTAAAAGTTCTTTCATATTTTGTTGTATGGATCTTCACATATAGCTTTAAATTCTTTTGAAAACAATAAAAGATAAATATTTTCTCATACTATCTTGTTAGTTGTAGTAGTAAACTATTACAATTACTTATGTAAATGAAAGGTGTCAATAACACAGTCAGAAGTTACCCAAGATTAGATATCATCAGTGCCTCTATTGGTTTCTTTATTAATTTATAACTTTATATTTTGGGTTTACTATTCCAAACAAATAGCTTATGTCTTACTATGATTTGCCATAGCAAGAGTAAAAGAGAGCAATGAAAATTTGATTATTAAATTTTTATTAGGGATTCAACACAAGTTTTAAGGCTTGGTTGTACTGGATGGACACGATGCTTAATACAATACAATGAATTGTCACTAAACAGAAGATGAAAAATTTAAAGACATGGGGTTAGTGATGAAATTTGTCTTTAATTGGAAATGGAAATCACAGGCCACTGTCAAACAGAAGAATGATGTAGAGTGTTACAGCAAGTTATTCTGAAATTGGCATCTAAATTATTAAATATACAAGTTTCCCCTGACTCTGTTATTTTTTCTCATTTCTCCAAGTAAGACATATCTGGTACAACTGAAAAAAAGATAATTTTTGCATAGCACATACATATTTTCTACTATATGTTTACTAATTTTCCAGTTGGTTTGCATTTTCCCTTGTTCCTGATTGCTTAATTCTATATCATACATTGACAGCAATACTGAAAGTAACCTGACATTTACAAAATGCAAATAGCAACTCATGCCTTAATTAGAGCTAAATTAATTAATATTTATTTGGACGACCTTATCATTAGTTTGTTTATACAACAGCAAAATCAGGTAGGGACAAGTTGTGTTTACCAGACAATACTGATCCAAAATAAGTTAGAATAGGGTGGACATATACCTGAAATTAAAATCACTGACCACATTTTTTACTTTATTTTGCATTGCTTTCATGCAGCTGGTGTCTTGAAGCATAAGTATTATGGGAAATACAACCAAATTATCATCTCTTGGCAGAATCTTACCTGGAGTAGAAAAAAGATATATGATACAAAGATGACATAAACCAAAAAAAATTGTAATGCCCCTCTACCTCAATCGTTATTCATAAGTAATGAGAAAAACTATTTTTGGTAAACCCCTTGAAGGCTACTGCAGTATTCTATTTTGCAAGCTGCAATAGTACATATCACAGTGGTTCGTGCATCTTAGTTAACAAGATATAGAACATCTAAACTCCAAGAAAAACACATCTTCTGGAAGTTACTCCTTTATTGAATAAACAGATGTTACTAATGAATTAGCTAGCACTTTGGATGTGTCAGACATAGATGCTACCATTATGACATGGCAGGTGAGAATCCTACCATGACAGGATTTACATGCTTCGTGACAAAGCAATCCTAAAAAGAATGTTGAGGTTTGGGCTATGAGAAAGAGAAGGGATCTTTATTTTCTAGGGAAGTTTTAGCTATGGTGAGTATTTGGTGGGGGTGAATACAACCAAATAAAATAAAGATAATAATGTCTAAGGGATAATTTATAAGGAGAAAAAGAGGTGATATAAAATGCTGAAAGAAATAAATTAAAATATGGAAAGCATAAATATATTATGTCTAATTGCATTTAGATTCTTTAATTAATCTTGGATCTTATTCATAATCAAAATACTATACAATTACATAATGTTCAGGAATGGATTGTATACTCTCTATATAATCAATCAATGAATAGGAATGTTGAGAATATTGGGAGCGTTAACAATAAAATTTTTAATGATAAAAGAAACAAAACTGATGAGATGAAGAATATTGTATTCTACCATACTCTCCATTTTATGATATTTAATGTAAATAAATATTACAATAACTAATGTAAATGAATATTATTTACATTTATGATTTAATGTAAATAAATTCCAGGTATTTAGAAAAAGCTATAGGTTTCCCTTTCTAATGATATTCTGTTATTTCCCTACAAAGCCATAAATATATCCAAAATTGTTAATATTTTCACAGTACAAAATATAATAATGACATACTCAAATTCCTGGTAATAAGCAAACTAATTAATGGTAAAAAAAGATGCCAGTACTAGTCTTGCCAAACCATACTTCCAGCTCCTGGGAACAGTAACAATTTAATCATTGAGCTACTTCAGTGTCATTGAAAAGAAGTAATGAAATCATTCTACTTCTTCATAATTCAATAATGTAATTCATATCAGAGAATTTAAAGTGTATTTCACACATTTAAAAATACATTTTATTTCTATTAAGTGTATTTTATATATGACCAGAGGGAGAAGCGAAACAGCTCTGATAGCATTGTAACTGACTGAAAGCCTGAACTCAGGCAAGAGGGAAAGAAAAGCAAATTTCAAACTCTACTTTGTATTTTAATAGAATCAGTTAGCAAGTTTAAATTCCCTCTGCTCATTGTACTTTCAGGTTATAAATGAGATCTAAAACCATAAAGTAAAAGCAGGAAGAAAATTATTTTTGGATTCTCTGATGCTGGAGAAAATATATACAACATGTTATATAAAGAAATGACCTTTATCTGCTAAAGTAATCTGAATATATTTCATATACATTTTGAATAGTCTACAAGAAAGCACATTATATGAGATAAAGTTGTTAAAATAAAAGTTAAGTGAGACAGATGTCACTTGATTTAAAATGTAATGTTTCAGAAATAAATTAATGCGGTGTAACCTGTTACAAAAATGCAGTAAGAACTTTTTTTATTTTTTACTTTCTGACTATTAGTAAAAAGGAGAGACTACTGCTTACTGTACCATAAGATACCCTGCTATCATCATATATAAGGCCTACAGATTTAACCTGACCTCCTCAGAGTGGATATCACACTAAAGTACATTTGGGGACCTTTTTGATACACTGATAATTCTTTGCAAACCTCCATTAGAAGCAGAGGAAAGCCACTTCAAGAGTGTGCACTTACAGCTTACTGTTTACCTATACACTCATGAGATCAAAACCCCTGGTCTTACTGTTTTTGTTAACAAGGAGCAGTAAAAGTCTTCCCACATACTGAGTTTTGGTTTCCATTTTACAATCTGAGATGACAGACTGCACAAAAATGATGAGAAAACTGTGGGGAAGCTTCCAGAAGATTGATTCTCTCATCAGCTGATTCTTTTCTAGTTAGTCTTTTATTGACTACAAAGATATGACCAATGCAGAAAAGGAAAACCAGACTGCCCTGTTTAATCCTGAGAGCATTGGCAAAAGGTGATCACTTTTTGAGAAAACAGAGGCCTACAAGGAAATCAGCACACTATCTAAGCCGCTAAGCTGATTTAAACACACGAGGGATGCCTGGGGTTGAGCACCAGATCTCTGAGGTGTGCAAGAGAATGAAACCACTCCACAGACTAATATTACTGAGCTTTAGTAGCAGGTGGTACCGTTGATCAGTCAGGAACCTGTCATTTGGAGAACAGGCCAATATATATGAGACACACAAAAAATCCTTCATTTTTCCTTCTTCCCACCAAGAGTAAAAATATTGCAATTTTGAACTTTTGGCAATTATCAACTATAAGTTTTGATAATTTAGGCACCCCTAAGTAGTGAGCAAAATCAAATGTAGCTAAATTTTCTGATATTTGCCTAAGATCGCAAACTGCAGTAAGTCATACTGATTGAATCAGATATTAAATTATTGTTTTTTTTTAAATAAAATGTCTTTAAATTAATTTTTATTTGTTGACCTTGGAGAGAGAGGGAGACAGAGAGACAGAGAGACCCTGACTCAGTGCCCCCCACCTGCCCACGCACTCCTAGGTTGATTCTCAAACGCTCCCTGACTGGGAACCTGCAGCCCTGTTGTGTCGGGATGACGCTCTAACCCATTTCTGCTTTAATTCCCTCCAGAATGAACCTTTATGCATTGTCAGCATAACCTGCAGTCCAGACAACCCAGAAAAACCCGTGTGGAATTTTGTTGGCTAGAGAGAGAAGACTCATATTTCCCTTTTTGTTTTTCTGATTTTGCCAGTTGGGTGATCAGTTTTCTTAGGGGCATGCTATTATTTCAACAACTGCAAAGAAAACTCTGCATTTTGACAATATCCACTTGCAAATTAGAATCTTAGAGAGAGGGTGAAATGTTAAAACTTGGTATTAACTTTTATTTATTATGGCCATATAAAATTCTCTTACGTGTCATTTGTTAATTGTTGCAGACAATTCAACACCACTAGAAAACTGAAGAAACAAGTTAAATAAAACATAAAAATGTGAAAGAAAATAAATAAATAAATAAAACATTTCATGGTGTAAAAAGGTATTTTCGCTACAACCAATTCTGTCCCATGAACATTTAGATTTACAATATAAGTTAATAAGGATGTTATTAAAGTATATTATTAAAATCAAGATACCACCCATTTAAAATGTATTTAATCTCAAAGATATGATGTCCTGAATTAAGAAATGCAATATTTGATTTTGCTTTTATTTAAAATGAATTAGCCATAGAATTCCTAGCTATAGAATGCATATCATTAATGATTATACCAACAATTATCTTTGAATGTCCACTCAGATGTCATTTAATTCCATTAATTCCAGTAGATTGTGGGGTGGAATGTTTTCTTATAGCTTACAATTAATAATCAAACAGAAAATGTGTTTTATTAACTCATCTATTTACCTCTTTACTGAATTCTTTTCAATAATAGAACCCAGAAATAGTATACCAAAAAAAAAAATACCAGAAAGAAATATAAACCAGAAATAACTTTGCCTCTCTCACCTGTTATATTTGCCTATTTTATTATATTGCCCCTAGTCCTTTGATACATGCCTATTGTAAAAACCCACTGGCTTTTTTCTGCCCTCATTTATCTCCCTGTTTTGGGTTAGCCATACACAGATCTGTCCTTCATGTTAGAGATGATATTGCCAGACTTTTTGATTGTCAGAAAATGGCCAACCAAATGGTAGACTGTATTTCCAAGGCAAAATCAAGGAGCAGGCATATGACAGATACCCAGTCCCACTGGCACCATTGCACACTGGGCAGAAAAAGGAAATTTATCAGAACCAGACTTCAGATTCCTAATGAGGATCACAAACCTTTGAGCTGTGGAACCTTTAAACTGCAAGATCAGGGAGGCACCCACCTCCAGTGGCACAATCAGGAGTCAAAATACAATAATCAAATGGTGTGACGGTACTGAGTCCATCCTCAACCTTGCAATACAAGCCTTTCCCTTGCCCAGGCAGGAAGAAGCTATGCAGCTGAACTTGTATTACGTGACAAGGACAGTATATCAGCCTTTGCAAGCAATGAAACACCAGTCCCTTCACTAGTGGGATAGTGAAGCCGGACTGCAAGTCTTGTAAAGGAACCTTCTGAGATAGACTGAGCTTCTCCTAGATAAGACTGGAATTTTCCTGGTTGCTCTTCAAACCCTGTACCTAATTCAGTACCACTTCATCCTGCAAAGAGGTTTTCTCAACCCTAAGGCATGCACAGTTACGAACCAGAACGACTACTGCTTGGCCTTACTCTCATTGTAATAGTAAAAAACACACCCCTGGGTGGAGATTTAACATGTTAATGAGGGAGAAAACTGTACTTGAACAATGATTAAAATAAAAATTTAAAAAACATGCTAATGAGACACAGGAAGCTTGAAAAAGCATGCCGGTCCACTTCCAGGAGGTAAGAGTCTCGGCCTCTGCATATGTAGATGCCGCACTTAAACATCATCTTTCCTGCCTCAACTCAAACTGTTTCCCCTGTTTTGTTTGAGGAGCATCAGCCATTTCTTTCTCCCTTTGGATGCTATTTCCCTGCTGCTCATGAGCTTTTTAATAAACCTTTTGCCTGAATATTTTTCGTGGTGAATTCCGTTGATTTTCATCTCAAGAGTTTCCCAAGAACCCAGGATGCTGGTAACACTTCCCCACATGAGACCCTCAGTGTAACAGCCTTCACAAGTGATGAAGTATCAACCCCTCTCCAGGCACAATGAGGGGCTGGGATCTAAGTGATGTCATTGACAAGGATCAGTCGCCTGAAGCTCTGGGTTTCCACTGAACATTGTAGGAAGCCAGTGCCCTCTTAGAGTGGCCAGACCATAGGCATTAAGTCTTAAGTTTAGCATTTACTTCTCAGGGCTTAAAACATGAGAATGAGAAGGAAGCTCTAATAGTTCCTTATCATATCCCAGTTTTTATGTTCTCTAGAGCTCACATTTTCTCCAGCCATGGGTAAATGGTAACACCTGCGGTCTCAGCTCCTGTTTTCCCTCTGCCAGGCATTGCTGGAAAAGTCACTAAACTGTGTCCACTTATTCCAATATCAGTTGGGTACATACTGCCCTTTTATGCAGCAATCCTTATTTAATTTCTGTGCTGTTTCCTACAATATCAATTACAAACTTCCCTTCTCTTTGCAGGCTCTCATTCTCAGGAGAATCATTGCTGCTATAATTACAGAATCTTGAAAAAAACATGTTTAATGTTTTTAATCCAACACTTAAATGTTTCTCCATATTCACTTTTTTTCTTTTTCCTGGTTTACACTTTCTGTAGTAGAGCACACAATTCTCTTCACCCCGTCTGTATTCTATTAGTTATCCAGGATATCTCTCATGCCTTTAATTTCTTATTCACACATTTCCCCTCCATCGTAACCATGTTTCAATGAATCAAAATATAATTTAATAAAACATTTCTATTTATCCTCCAGTTATCTTTGCTCAGTATCATTCTTTTCACTACACATTTCTTATAAGTCTTACTCTTTGCCTTGGCTTTTTACCTATTCACTCATCCCTTACTTCCTATTAACAAGGTTCCACAACCAAAAATTCTCCCTCTGAGATCTACAATATCTGCAGTTTCTAATAAGAGCAAACTCTGTTAAGCGTTTTTACGACTATGAGAGTTCATTCTTAGCAAATGCCCTCAAATTTTCAGTTCTCTGCCAGTCTCTGATTTCCCCTGGCTTATTAGCTGAACCTCTGATCACAGCAATTCCTCCATCTTTAAAAATGATTTTATCCCCTATCTTATCATATTTAGCCTGAACCATACCAAATAAAGGTACTGAAAGAAAACAAGTATATAAGCAAATTAAAATGATGGAACCAATACATTCCATTTTAATAGCATAAAAATTACATGTCTACATGCAAGCATTTGGTCTCCTCTCGTGTTTGGTGTGCTTATTGTGAGTCACATCAATCTGTCAAAATATACATATATATTTAAAACTATCTCTTTAAAAATAAGCTTTACCACCTGCATGTTTCGATTGCTTTTCATTGGGATTATTTCTTTATGGTGTTTTAGATGTTCTGTGAAATAAAGACTTTAAATAATTCTCGGACAGTGGCAGTTTTGCTTTCAGCTGTGCATATATTATACATGACATGCATATTTAATGCAAATATTTCACACCTAGATGAAAAAGTATGGTTGCACAATTACCACTTACCTTCAATGGTGGAGGTTAAGAGATACTTTGTTTTTAAAAGAAATCACTTGGGTTGAAGATAGACATAGCTTCTCACTACCAAACCAAATGTAATACCAAAAGAGGAAACTCCTAGAAAATGTAGACATACAATGGAATTGATAAATAAAATAATAGTCATGTTTATCTATAGTAGCAAAAGAAATCTTTCAATATTTCCCTTATCAAATGGGGGGAGTAACCAGGGAGAATTTTATTTCTCAGTCTCTAAAGATAGAAAGGAAAATTCTGTCCAAGAATACATAAATTGTAAATGACATTTAACAGATATCACATGTGAAAATGCCTTCAGTGCACTATTTCCAATTTGCTTGGACTACCTGAATGTAAAAAACATCAAGATAAGTGCCCATAACTTGCCCCAGAATGTCCAAGCTTTAAAAAAAAAAAAACAGCATTTTCTGATTTAACATATTACTATTGATTCACAAGGGAGAAGTTGCATTCAAATACATATTTTCAAAATAATACATCATATACTAAAAACATCAGAATATATCAAAGCAGTGTTTAAACAAAGGAAATGATGATAAAACCACCATAATTTACATGCAAACATATCCATTCCAGCTTATACTGACAGTCTAAAACATGAATAATTTGTTTCTTTTAACATACACTTGTTAAAAATCCAATTAAAGTCAATCGTGAGAAGAAAAAGAGAGTACCAAATATTTATTTTTACACTATATTAAAGATTCTTTTGTGTCTCGTTCCTTGTAACCTTCTCATTTAAACAGATCAATCACTGCATATCACACAAGCGTAATTACTGGCTTATCTCATTCAATCTTGTTTTTCAGGCCCCACCTCAGTGCAGCTGGCACTGAACCATAGCTATATGCCAGGGAAACTACCAGCTGAAAGGACTGTGCCCTACATCTCACAGTGCAGTTTTTAATAGAATCCTTAATTTAGACAGTTACATAAGCATCACTAAGCAGAGGGTTCGAGGAAGTCTGGGTTATTACTCATTTTTGCATATCTTGTCTCCCAAACCTGGATGCACATCAGATTTGTGTTTGGTCTCCATAGTGTGAAGCCAAGAGAAATGGGACAGTCTTTGAATAATTCACGGTGTAAACCTGAAAACCCTGACTGTTAACTATCTGTAATATTCTAGTCAGCCCAGTTCTAAATAGATCACTTTCACCTACTTATATACTAAACTGGCTTGGCACAACTTTTTTTAAAAATATTTATATTATCTTTATAAGAAAAGACATGAGCTCATGAAAAAGGTTTCCGCAATATAAAAAGTCTAAACCCTAAACACACTTAACAAAATATTTTAAATATAGAAAAGATAAACTAACATAATATTGAATGTCAACTATAATTGAAAAAACTTTTAAAAACATTCAATTAAAATGAATAAATAAATAAATATAGAAAAGATGAAAATGTATAACACACATGAATAAAAAAATTTAGGTAGCAATCTTAATATTTGATTAAGTCAAACTTAAGGCAAAGGAATATAAAAAAGGAAAAAAATACTGTATTCTGATAAAAGGAACAATAAAAAGGGTATATAGCATTATGAACATATTAACATATATAGAATTAACTATATAGCCTCACAATTTATCAACCAACATAAAAAGAATTATTATTATAGCTGGTGTTTCAAAACACTTCATGCAGACACAAAGAAAGCAACCAGACAAAACTACCTGCAGACATCAACAGTCTGAATAAACAATTAACAATTTTGAGTCAATAGATTATATCTAGAACTCTATATCCACAAAGAATGCCTATTAAACAGAACACTATTAATCCTTGGGTCAAAAGAAAATGATAAGAGAAGTTAAGAAATCATCAAAGCAAGCAGACAAATTCCCTCTTTAGAAGAAACAATAAAATTATAATAAATGTATTATAATAAATGTATTATAAAATGTATTATAATAAATGTATTATAAAATGCATTATAAGTGAACTGACTACATTAGTCACTTCTGGCTACTATATCAAAATACCATTGACTGCTGGCTTAATCAATAGACATTTACTTCTTACAGTCCCAGAAGCTGAGAAGATCAAAGTCCTGGGAGATTCATTTCCTAGTGATGGTCCTCTTCCTGGCTGAAAGGTAAATGCGTTCTTGGTATGCATTCTCATATGGCATAGAAGAGAAAACTCTGATCTGTATCCCTCTTTTTATAAGGACACTAATCCCATCACAGGCTCTCCAGCTTCATGATATCATTTAAATCTACCTCCTAAAGACCTCACCTCCAAATACCACCGTATTAGGTTTGGGGGCTTTGACATATGAATTCAGGGGCAGGGGAGGATACAAACATTCAGTCCAAGGATATTGATGTTTATGTGAATAAATGAAAAGAATTTCAAAGTCTCAAAAGGGGTTATTCTATATTGTTAAAAGATCAATTATAATTCCATTAGGATATTTTGAGTAACTTAAAAAACTTACTTTAAAATATACTGAATATGTAAAGATCTATTGAAACTAAGTCAACCTTATGAATGAGTAATAAGAATTAGGTGCCCTCCCAAATATTAATTCATATAATAAATCCAAAGCCATTAAAATCCTTTGTGACAGCATGGATGGAACTGGAAAGTATTATGCTAAGTGAAATAAGCCAGGCGGTGAAAGGCAAATACCATATGATCTTACCTTTAACAGGAACCTAAAGAACAAAACAAACAAGCAAAATATAACCAAAGACACTGAAATAGAGAACAGGCTGACAGTGACCAGAGGGGAGAGGGGAGGAAATTTCAGGGGAAAAGGGGAAGGGTTTACAGGGACAAGTATAAAATACATATGAACAAAAACCAAAAAGGAGCAGTGGAAATGGGAGGGAGGTGGGGAGGGCTGGAGGAACTGGGATGGGAGTAAAAGACAGAAAACTGTACTTGAACAACAATTAAAATTTAAAAAATTAAAAAATGTAAAAATAAATAAAAGCAAATATTGACACAGTATTGACAAAACAATAAAAAAGAAAGTTCAAAAATTATTCCTAGCATATATAGAAATATTGTAGACCCACAAAGAATCAAAGAGTCAGTTCTTTGAATGTTAAACCAATCTTACATTTCTGGGATTAACACTACTTTGTAATAATATATGTCTTTTTTATGTACAGTTGGATTCAATTTGTTAGACTTTCACTTACAATTTTGTATGTATGTTCTTTTCTTTGTAATTTTTTATTGTTGCTCAATTACAGTTGTCCCCAGGTTTCCCCCATTACTCTTCCCTCTCTGCCCTGCCCTACCTCTTTCATACTCAATCCCTCCACCCGCTGTTGACGTTCTTGAGAGATACTAGTCTGAAGTTTTCTTTTATTGCAATAATTTGTGTAGTTTGGGTATCAGGATAATGCTGGTTTCATAGAATGAGTAGGAAAGTTTTCCCTCCCTTTCTATTTTCTGGAAATATTCTGGAGAATTAACCTATTTTTTGGGTAGGGGAGACTGAAGTTTTCTTCATGAGAATATATTTAACTACAAATTTAGTGTCTTTTATAGGTGTAGGACTAATTGCATCATTCAGTTCTTGAATGAGCTTTAACAGATTCTTTCAAGAACTTTTTTTGCAATTTATCTAAGTTGTCAAATTTATTGGCAGAGAATTTTTCATAATTTTCAAATTATTTTTAACATCTGTTAGTGATATCATTTCTCTCATTCCTGATGGTGTTAATCTGTGTCCTTTTTTTCCCCACTCTGTTAATCCAGAGGTTTACCAATTTCATTCATTGCAAAATACCAAATTCTGTTTTTATTGATTTTCTCTTGTTCTCTGTCTTCTATTTTATTGACTTATGCTCTGATATTTATATTTTATTTCTTTTCTTTACTTAGTATTTTATTTCTTATTTTGCTAGTTATTTAAAGCTGAAGCTAAAGTAATTAATTTGATGCCTTTCCTGCTTCCTAGTACAGGCATTTGGTGCAGTAAACTTCCTCCTAAGTAACACTTTAGTACCGTCTCATAGATTCGATATGTTCTTATTTTCATTCATCTAAAAAATATTTCTAATGTATCTTTTTTGTTTCTTCTTTTACCTGTTGGCTATTTAGAAATTTGTTCTTTGATTTTCAAGTGTGCAGCTACTTTCCAGAAACTTTCTTTTTATCCATTTCTAAAGTAATTCTACTGCAGCAAGACAATATGTACTTTATGGCTTAAATTTTTTTGTATTGATTGAAACTTTCTTTATGGCTCAGAATATAGTCTATCTTTGTAAGTGTTAATGTGCGTATGAAATAAATGTGTATTTTGCTGCTCTTGTACAGTATATTCTACAAATATCAATGACCTTAAGTAGGTTGGCTATGTTGTTCAAATCTTCTATATGCTTACTGAATTTCTGAGGGTCACTCTGTCCACCTCCTCTTGTGTTTTGTTGTGCTGGTGTGGGCAGGTTGTGTTGAAGCTGGTTTACAAGGTGTTGAGGATTCTCTCTTGCTCATATTCAGTTGTTTGTTCTCAGTAATTTCTCCACTATTTAGTTGTATTTCCAGATAGGTCCTAGACTGAGGTTAGTGTGGCTTCCACTCTCTCCTTCACCTTTTTCTGTTGTTATCTGTTGGTGGTTCCTTTGTTGGTGAGTTTCTGCTTCCAGCAGGTATCCTGGTGTTCACAGCTTCCACCTACTCTTTTTTGTGATCAGTTGGAGGGAGATGAATTTCTACTTCCTTCTTCTATCAGTCATTGAGAGAGATGTTGAAATCTCCAACTATAATTGTAAATTTATGTATTCCTTCAACTAATTCTCTCAGTTTTTGTTTCATATATTTGGCATTCTGCTATTTGATGCATACACATTTATGATTCTGTTCTTTTAAAAACCTGATCCTTTTATCATTATGAAGTGAACTTTTTATATCTGGGGAAAATTTTTTTGGCTCTGAAATCTAGTTTGCCTGATAATAATATACCCTTCTGGTTTCTTTGGGTAGGTATTAGCATAGCTAGCATTGTTTCAAATTTTAACCCGTTTGTGTATTTATACTTAAAACCTATTTCTTGTAGGCAGCAGGTAGTTCTTGCATCTTGGTCCAATCTGACAATCTCTGTCTTTTAATTGGTATATTTAGACCATTTATATTTAATTTAATTTATTAATATGGTTAAATTTAAGTCAAACAACTTTGTATTTGTTTTTAATTTGCCATATCTTTTGCCTATTTACTCCCCTTTATACTGCCTTGTTAAGGCTATGTTGGTATATGATAAAAGAAGTAAACAAGTGAGATGAGATTTCTTAAATATCTAAGTGGACAATTTGAGTAGAATCTGAATGTGAAGTTCAGAAGAGTAGTCCAAGACAGTGATAATGATTTGAGAGTTATCTGCTCATCCTTGGTATTTAAAGCCTTGAGGCCAGATGTGATCACTTGGAATGGGAGAGTATAGGATTAAAGATACAATGGGAAAGAGCGTTAAAGAGGAACCTGCAAATGGTACTGGCAGGAAATCATAAGAGAAGTTGGAGAGATACACTATGTGTTGTCTTCATAGACAGGTTGAGAAAGGTTTTAAAGTGGAGACAGAAATCAATTGTTCAGCATATTGTTTCAGGTAAAGACTGAAAAGTGATGAACAGCTGAAACAATGTGGAGTCTTTGACAACTTCCGCACGAGCAGGTTTGGTACACAGGGAAGGGCAAAGCGGGATCTGAGTACATTCAAAAGAGAATGGGAGAGAAAATATCAGAGACGGTGACTATAGATAATTTTTTTCAGTAGTTTTCCTATAAAGGGGCTTATTTAAGACCAACTAAATAATAGCTGTTTCATTGCATAATAAAAATGATGTATTAAAGAGGTGGAATTATTAGAAAATAGAGGAGAATGTTTCATTGCTCAACTCATTTTATGATGCCTGCATAATACAAATCCCAACCTGACAAAACATTATGGAAACTAAATGTAGACTAAATGTATTCTTACAAACTCTTATAAGGAGGTTTGGGGAAATGATGGACAAGGACAATCAGTGAGGAATTTATAGTTCAAAGACTATAAATTCTTAGTATACAAAGATCTAAAGACCCTTTTGTAAAAACCTTAGTATATACAAAAAAAGCTAAGAATTGTATTAAACAAGGTAATTTATAAGCAGCGGATGTCATAAAAACTACAATTGCAACACCACTACCACTGAAGAATCTCTTTTGAATAGTGTTACAAAAAAAAAAAAATTCCCAGTACCTGCAAAGCTCAGAAATAGGAAGCAACAGAGATTATAAGCCATGGAAATAAAAAAAAAAATCTTTCAATTTAAAAATGAAGATCTTATGTAATTATGTAGTCACATGTATTATGAAATTCCCAAATGAATCATTATCTCAGAAATATATACTCTCCCACTGCTCTACCTGTCTCATCCTTAACACCTAGCATGCTCCATTCAGCTACAGTCAGATCCTTCTTTCTGGTTCTCATTCTTTCTTTTTCTTCTTCCAGTTTTGAAACAGTAACAAGGATAGTTTTAAACCACAAATTCTTCATTTCATTACTTTATTTTCAAAATGGGCATTGTACACTAGCTATAGATAGATGATATAGATGACAGATGATAGATACATAGATGATAGATGATAGATAGGTGGCAGATATTCTTTAAATGATAGCAATTACTCAGCTTAAAATATGTGAACAATGTTCTCATCACACAGAGTTGTGACCACTGCTTTCCACGCAGGCCACCAGCATTCTCATATATACATGAGATCAAACCATCGATTTTTGCCTTCCTACTTAACTGTGACTGCTTTCTCTAGTTGATATCCAAATCTATATTCTCTTTTAAATTCCCTTTTGGATTTCTTCACTAGGGTAGAGTGAGACTTGGAGACTTGCAAGAAGTGCTAACATACAAAAGCCAATCTGCCCAAAACAAGATAGGACCCTTTCTACTAGAACTATAGCTACTTTCCTTTTGACTCTAATACCAGACATCTCTTAAACCATTTTTGTAAATACTTTTGAGGTGGGAACCTGCCTTAGAAAAAATTTCTGGCAGTGAATATGGGCAACAGAAAGGAAGAAAGAATGGCCTATGAAGGGGCTCGGCTCTGGCACACTTCCATTTGTGCTGGACGCAATCACTTATATGGGTTATACCGTGTGTTTCCGAGTTCTGTTGTGCTCCTCAGCTAGGTTATGGCTGGGGCTGCGTACTCTTCACGTGATACACATTAGACAGTAATGCGTGATGTGTACTGCCAATTTCCATGCCCCTGGATCTATTCATGAAGCAATAATTATTTTACCACCAACCACCAGCCCCCCCCAGGACATATTGCCCACAATGCTTTTTGCCCTTTGCCACAGTTGCTGTGGTCAGACCTCCCTGCCAGCATTTCCTTAGATGGCTGTTCAGAAATTACCTTTGTTTTAAAACTCACACAAGCACACACGTGCACACTGCTTAATCTCTGTAAAAAGCAAGGTGAAAAATCTAATGTAATCAAAGTATGACAACTGCTTCTGTTTGCAGTTGGATAACGAAGTAAAATTCTTGGCATGACACTTAAAAATGTGTTTTTTAAAACGTTCTCTTATCATAGATTTCCTACAACGTGAACTAAAATATAAAGCTACTATTGCTATTAATTGCCCTTTCCCTCATAGGCCAGAATGCCATGGTTCTAAACAGTTTCATTTGTTTTATGATAAATCTGATGCTTCAAACTGTCACTTGTTGGAGAAGGCCATCTGTGCTTCAGTGTTGG
Source organism: Tonatia bakeri (assembly GCA_004024845.1). Taxonomy (NCBI): domain Eukaryota; kingdom Metazoa; phylum Chordata; class Mammalia; order Chiroptera; family Phyllostomidae; genus Tonatia; species Tonatia bakeri. Next base: position 56,773 of record PVIA01000769.1, read on the forward strand.
CGTTCCTCAGTGCAGGCTAATAAATTTGTCATATTAGTAACTATTGCAGCCAATAAATCCATGGATAGAAAATCTGATTTTAGGATGCATCATTTAAAAAAAAAAACCTGTTTCTTTAGATTGAAGCAAACATACTTGTTATTCAATTTTTAAGAACTATAAGTTTCCATAAAATTATTCATTATTTTATTTTGTAATGTAGTCCACACATACACATTGTTTATTTGTTAAAGACCCTATCTGCCTAAGGATAGTTCAGTTATCTGAAAATGTCATCATCTTTTACTAATGATGTATCACCACAGTAAACAATAATTAATTATTCAACAATATATGATTGCTTTGTAAAATACCCAGTATAATGGGGTCAATACAACTTAACAACTAGTATAAAGTATAGTAATTTTGTGGAATAAAAGTGTTTATTTTATAATTGATCTTTATTTTGTTTTGTTTTGTTTTTTCATGTGTTATTTGCGCAAAAAAATATTTTGCCAAAATTTTGCTCTATATAAAATTTAGAATTTTAATGATCAAATATTTCATCATGTAGATTTTAGTTAGTTACTGATTTTGGTAAGGAGATTCTTTCACATAGTTTAAAGTTACATAGTTCTGCAATTTTTATTACAAAATAATGGTACCTATAACCCCTTTCTCTGTTTCCATTTTTTAGAGGTAACAATTTCCAACTCTTTCCCCTGGTTAAGTTCATTATACATAGTCCTTAATTTTTTTTTTAGTTATAGAAATTATTTCTTTATTTCCCAGTATAGAAAATAGAAATTTAGTCATCTGTCCAGTACTATTCACCACCCCAACATGAACAAATTGTTTACCTTCAAAATTATTTCTCTCAAATATATCTGGATCCACTCATCCTCTGAATACTTCTATATTATACTTTTAGTTAGATCACTAATCAATGTTTATATTATTATGATTATGGAATATTATTCCTAAGCAAACTATGTACTAGATGAAGATCACTTTGTTTGGGGAGGGGCACATCACAACATTTGGTTTATATGTAAAGTAATATTATCTTGTTTCTACTTTTTGTGTTACTTTCCTCAGTAATTCAGCCCCAAGCTTGCTTCAGGTTGTCTACATTTTATCTCATGCATTCAGATACCTTATGGATCCTATCAATTGCTTCATCCTGGAGTTTTCAATCTGCTTGATGCATCTGGAGCACAACGCTCATCCAGATATCCTTTTAGACCACCATCCTGGAACTTGAGCTTTTTCCTTGAGTTGGAGCCAATACAGCCTGGATCATATTATTTCTTTTCTTGGTTTACCCACATCTTAAGTTTCTGAAAAAGGATATGTAAATGGTAATTTTTTTGAGAGTTCGCACATTACACATAACTAATTATATGTAAAATTCTAGGTTGGATGTCCTTTTCTTGCAGAAGTTAAATGTTTTGCTCCGTTGCTTTTTAGCTTCTAGTGTCACAATAGAGAAATCCATTGATATTTGGACTACTGATTCTTTATATGTGACCTCTTTAGTATTGCTTGGTTTTCTTTAACAAGCATTTGCAATTATCCCATTTGCTCCAGTATTCTGATATTTCATGATATGTTTTAATGTGGGTCATTTTTTCCCATTTAAGTGTTTTGTTGATTACAGAAACTCATGTCCATTAATTCCATAAAATCTTGAGTCATTTCTTGAATAATTTGATTCACTTAATGTTTTATGATCTCTCCTTCCAATATACCTTTCATTTGCTTTTTAGACTTCCTGGTCTGATAATCCAAGTACTTCTTTTTCTTATATGTGTTTTTTTTTATCTCTATCTTTTGTGTCTAATGATTTCTGTTTATTCATACTTAAAGATGGAACATCAAAAAAGCTTATTTAAAACTCTGCATTGGTCATTGTCAACTGAGAGCTTCCTGTAGCTCAGTCAGCTGGCAGGGTTATTTATTTCATGAGAAAAACTTGCATATGGGTGAATTGAGGTTTTTCTCTTTGGCTACTCAGATTTCTCAGAATGGAATAAGGCTCTTTCCTGCACAGAGTGTTAGACTGGCTGTCAGGCCCTAGCCTCAGTTGGTTGGAGTGTCATCCTGAATACCAAAAGGTCACAGGTTCAATTCCCAGTCAGAGCACATGTGGGAAGCAACTGGTCAATGTCTCTCTCTCACATCTCTTTCTACCCCCACCTCAAATTAATAAACACATCAGCATGTGAGGATTAAAAAAAAAAAAGACGGGCTGTCAGCATTCCCGGATCCAAGCTAGAGAAGATAACTGGGCATTTCAATAAGAGAAACAATTGAAAAGAAAACCTGCTTGAAATGATTGCAATAAAAGAAGGCAGGCAGTTCAAAATAACTATTATAAATCAATAGATTGTTATATAATAACAATAACCATTTAGATCTTTTAAAACTGTTCATACTTTTTATCTCAGTAAATCTACTTTTAAAATCTAATTGGAAAAAATGGAAAATTGGCAAAGATAAGGTACTTAATATTATTTATGACATGAAGAACTAGAAAACACCTAAATGCACCAAACATGATTAACTTCATTACATATTATGTATAATATATTATTAGACTATATTACATAACATAGATTAGATCTAACATTTTATTACATATGTATGGTACCTGTTCTAATATTAAACAAAAGGCATCAATCAGCTGCATTTTTTATGATTCTTATTTTTTTATTACTTACAAATACAAAGAAAGAGAGAGCAAGAGAGAGAGAAGAGGGTGTGAGGGAGAAAGAGAGAGAGAGAAGTGAGAAAGAGAATAATTTTTTCTAGATCTCCTTACAGTCTTAGACAGTAGAACAGAATGCTGGAATTTTGACCCTGTCTTTTATGTAATGTCAAATTTTTTTGGCATTTTTGTTGGCTTAGTGAAAATCTCTTCATGCTGTAAGTGGCCAAGGATATAGAAGACATTGATGACTAGTTAATCTAATTGCACGGAATAGAAAATATTCTAAAGCTCCTCCCTGCTCATAGTCAATGTTGTCTTCTGTCAAAGTGTTGTAAATGCTGAAGAATAGATTCTAAAACCCATAAAAATAATGTAAAGTTAGCTCTAAGGTCATCTTAATGCCCTTTTCAAGGCTCTGGTCTTTGAATAAGCGGAGTCAGAAGTGCTGAACGTTTTTCTGGCTTGTAAAAGGCAATAGTAACCTGGCACAAGCCAGAACAGTGAAGTCAGAAAGCCTAAGAAGTTTCTTTTGTTACATAGAACAAAGAAATGAGCTATACAGTCTAAAACCTGTCAGGGTTTCTGGAATAAGTGAATTTTTTTGTTTGTTTCAGAACTTTAAAAAAGTTTCCATCCACCAAAGGTTTTACAGTCAAAATAGGCTATCTTCATGGTACCTCTGGCAAAGGTAATAACCTGTTTAAAGAACAATACCTTAAAAGTTGAAAAATAATATTAGAGTACAATCATCATTAATATACAAGTATATATGTAAACACACATAGAATACAAAACTTTTTTTAAGGTGCCAAATAAACACCTCTATTATATGACTACAATTTCATTGAAAATTAAAGTATTTTTAAATGATGTTTATTGACAATGAAATTCAGTCATTGAAGAAATGTAGTAAAACTGTTAATGAAAGTATTTGTTAAGTACTTTTTAAATAAAGTGCTTAAATTATAGACAGTAACTGTCAAACAATATGATATATGTACATATTCAATAAACATGAGTGACATAAAATTAAAATCCTAAATTAAAAATTAACCACACTTAGGTTAAAAGTAAATACATACAACCAACTATAGGATTCTCACAAGAAGGCAGTGAAACAAAAGAAGGGAAGAAAATATTAAAAGTAAAAGAATAGGTAAGATGTAGAGTTAAGATTTTCTTTCTCTGAGATAATATTAGGAAGGAAAGGAGGGAGAGAGAGAGGGGGAAAGGGGTAGAAGAAAAGCTGGTAAAGAAAAAAGAAGAAAAGATGTGAGAAAAAGGGCAAATATTAATATAAAAAATTAACTCCAAAAAAGGAATTAAATAGAAATGAGATAACTTTTTACAAATAGAGGTTTATTTCCAAAATGAGGGTACAACATTCATGAGTATACAAGCTAACTAACATGGCATGGAAACATCTATAGGAAAATTGTGTAGAAATACAGGATAAAATTAATCAGACCAAATTCTTAGGAACATCCAATAAAATGCAGTATTTTTTATAAATCAAATACACAAAAAAATAAATAATATATAAAAATATATTAAACTACAGTGATAGCTGTAAAACTGTGTGGCTTAAAAAACAACAAAAAAATATTTTTCCAATCTTCTGTAAAAGTGCATTAAATTAACCAAGTGGTTGTGTATAAAGACATAGAGAGATGATAGAAAATTTAGTAGCTAGATGGATATTATGCTATAAATTATTGGCTTTTAAGCCACTTAAAAACATAGCAAAGAATCTAAATAGACACTTCTCCAAAAAAGGACATATAGATGGCCAATAGATACATGAAAAGATGCTTAATATCACTAAAATTGTCAGAGAAATGAAAATTAAACCACAATGAAATATCACCTCACACTTGTCAGAATGGCTATCATCAATAAATCAACAAACAAATGTTGGAGAGGATATGGAGAAAATGGATCCCTTGGGTACATTGGTGCAGCCATAATGGAAAGCAGTATGGAGTTAAATCAAAAAATTAAAAATGGAACTGCCTTATGCCCCAGCCATTTCTTTTCTTGGAATATAACCAAAGAAACCCAAAATACTAATTCAAATGAATATATGTGCCCCTATGTTCCTTTCAGCGTTATATACAAAAGCCAAGATTTGAAAGAAGCCCAAGTGTCCATCAGTAGATAAGTGGACAAAAAACCCTGGTACCTTTACACAATGGAATACTACTCAGCCATGGAAAAGAAGGAAATCTTACTCCTTGCAACCTGGAGAGTATTATGCTAAGTGAAATAAACCAGTCAGAAAAAGATAAGTACTATATAATTTCACTTTTATGTGGAATAAAATGTACAAAATAACAAAGTGGAAACAGATTCACGTACACAGAAGCAAGCTACTGACAACTGTCAGAGGGTAAGGTGGTTGGGGGCTGGGTGAGAAGGATGAAGAGATTAAGCAAAGAAAAAACAGAAAGATTTGTGGGTACAGACAATAGTATGCAATTGCCAGAGGGAAGAGGGCAGTGAGGAGAGGTAGAAGAGGCTAGAGAGAGGATAGTGATGGAAGAAGACAACTTGGGTGTAAACACACAGTACAATATACAGATGATGTATTTTAGAGTTGTATACCTGAAACCTACAGAATTTTATTAACCAAAGTCACCCCAATAAATTCAATTAAAAATAAATAAGATAAATGAAATTTAAAACACCTTACTTTTTAAGTACCAAAAAAATGATTGGCTTTTAACTTGCACTTTGTGAAATTCTGTTTATGTTTCTATTTCATATTTTTACTCCATTTTATATTAGTCCATTAGTTCAAATTCCAACATTTTAATCATTTTTTTCTTGATTTATGTATAAGAAAGTCATTGTAATTCTTTAGCATACGCAGAAGTAGGAGATGATCTGCACTTCTTTATGAATCAGGGAAAGAATTTCTTTGGAGTTTATGCTCTGGGATTGAATTTCTGTATTAAAGATTATAGGAATATTTTCTTTCCCAAAACATTGTTGAAACATTGCTGACCATACTCCAAAATATCTTCACTTCTTTCTATTACCATAATAGTGCATTTCCTGCCATAAACCCCAGCAATATATATTACTCAACTTTTTATTAGTCAAACTAATGGAAATAATATGCAATTGCATTAGAGTTTTAATTTACATTTCTTAAATCACTAATTGCAGGTATACTAGCTCTTCATGTATTTGAAAAATATTTGTGCTTGGCATTTTGGGAATTGACTTTTCACATCTTTTGCTCATTTTTCTATTGAGTTTCTTGTATTTTTCACCCTGATTTACAGGCAATCATTGTATTGTATATTCTGACTAATCCATGTCAGTTATAGATTATGAAAATATTTTCCTAATTTTAAATAATCTGATCATTTATTTTATTTTCTCCAACTTTATTGAGGTATGATTGACAAATAAAATTGTATATTAAGTTGTACAATGTGACTTCTTGAAAGCATACAATGTGATGACTTAATATTTGTATACACTGTGAAATAACTACCACAGTCATCTTAACATATTCATCACCTCACATAGTTTTGTGAGTGTTGTGAGAACACTTAAGATCTCCTCCCTTAGAAAATTTTTAGCATACAGCACAGTATTATCAGCTGTAATCACCATGTTTTACATTAGGTGCTCAGAACTGTCTCAGCTTACAAATGAAAGCATGTGCCCTTTGGCAAACATCTTCCCACTTCTCCCACTCCCAGCCCCAGTCCATGGTAACTACTATTCTAGACTTTGATTCCATGAGTTCCAGTTGTTTAGATTCAACATATAAGTAAGATCATGTAGTATTTATAAAACATTATTTTTGTACATTAAAATACTATATATTATAAAATGTTATGTGCTAATATTTGCTTTTTTCATTTTATTTTTAAATTAGAGTTGACATTCAATATTACTTTATATTAGCTTCATGTTACAATATAGTGGTTTCATAATTATATATGGTACTTTATGAAGTGATCCCCTCATAATTCTAGTACCCACCTGGCTACATAAGTAGTTATTACAATTATTGACTATGTTCCCTATACTCCACATTCTTAGCATTTTCATGGTATCCTTTATTGATCAACAAAATCTGTAAAACTTAGATTTTGTTGAACACAAGTACTCCTGTAGATACGAAGAGATACAGATAGATAAATACACTCATAGCTAGATAAATGATAGGTATGAACAGATACAGATAGAACAGATATAGTTGAATATATCTGTTATGTCCTACTCCCTGGCTTTCTAGGTTCTGCTTTCAGAGGCTTGTTTAAGAAGGCTTTCCTCACCCTCAGGTCATAATATATAATAATTAATTTGTAAAACTGATTTTATATACTGATTTTATACCTCCAAACTTGCTACATTATCTTAGAAATTTTACAAATATACATAGCAACAGATAATTATGTGTTATCCATGTATAAATTGCATAATCTTGAATAAAGGAAAATTTTGGTTCTGTCTTTACAAATATCATGTATTTTTTTCTTGCCTTAATTGACTAATTAGGGACCCTATTTCTATGATTACTAGAAGTGGTATTAGTCAGTATCTTTAACTTTTTAAAGATTTTCAAAAATATTTAGTGCTCTACCATTAGGTCTGATTTACTGCATGTCTAAATAGAATGCTTTTTCTCAAGTTGAAGTTCTTTCCCATTCCTAGATTTCTGCATGCTTATTTCATAAATTAATGTTGTTTTATTTTTAAATTTCTGTTTCTTCTAAAATTATAGCAATATATTTTTTCTTTAACCAGTTAATATGTGAATTGCAGGTTGATTTCCTAGTGCTAAAAAAATTTTCCTCCTAAAGTTTACTCAACTGGATCTTAATATATTTTCATATCAATAGATTGTGAATTTAGTTTGGTAATATATGTCTTAATATTTTTTAATCCATGATCATGACAGATATTGGCCTAGAATTTCCATTTTTGTTACATGGTTGCCACATTTTTAATGTTAAGTAATCCTAAGAAAATAGAAAACAACCCTGAATAAGTTTATATAAATATCTTTAAAAATAAAATATATTAAAGCTGACATGAAAAGAAATGTAATGTGTGAGTGGTCATGTAGGTATTAAAAATTGAATATCTTATCAAAACATGTTCACAAAGAAAACTCGAAGTCCAAATGGTTTCATTGGTGAGTTTTATCACAAAGAAGACATATCGCTAATTTTATGCAATATGTTTTCTAGGAAATAAAAGATACTCTTTTAGGAAATAAAGGGAACATTTCTCAACTCAATTCATAAAGCTAATGTACATTAAAACAAAAACCTGACAAAAATTTACCAAAAAAAGAAAGAAAATTATTGAACAATATCCCTCAATGAATGTAGATGCAAAAAAAATTCTTCAAAATATTGGCAAATCAAACCCAGAAATACATAAAAAGATAGCACATCATGTTCAAATACCATTTATTCCAAGAACGCAAGGGTGGTTTAGCATTTAACTAGTCTACTAATTTAATTCATCATATAATGGAATAAAAGTGTTCATTTTAATATACACAGACAAATCACTTGACAAAATTCAATATTTCATGATAAAAATTCCCAAATTGCCAGCACTATGAATGAAAGGAAACTATTTCAATTTGAGAAAATTTGTCTGCTAAAAACAAATAAATAAGCAAAAAAGAACCTTACAAGTGCTAGTTTAGTTAAGGATGCAATATTAAATACTTTATCTTTAAAATGGAAGAAAAGCCAAGGATGCACCTCTTACCACTCTGTCCAGCATTGCTCAGGAGATCCTCCCCACAGTGATGAGGGAGAAAAGCTTTACAAATGAAATATCTCCATTTACATGATTAATTACATAGAAAATTCTGAAAAACCTGTAAAAGAACTATGGAAACTATTAAGTGATTTATCAAAGTGAGAATATAAAAGATCTAATAGTTAAAATAGCTTTTAATTTTGATGAAGTTCAACTTAATTTTTTTCATTTTAAAATCATGCTTTCAGTTTCTGCGAACTGCGCACCCAAACCCCAGTCATTAAGTTTTTGTTTTCTTCTAAATTTTTAAAACTTGCATTGTACATTTAGATCTATGATCAATTTACATTTGATTTTTGCACCAGTTTGGGGTTTTAGTTGTAGTTTTACACATAGATTACCAATTGTTCCAACACCATTTTTTTTAAAGAATCTATTTTCTCTATTAAATTTCTTTAGTACCTTTGTCAAAAATCCAATGATCACATTTGTTTGGATATATTTCTGAACTCTATTCTGTTTCATTGATTTATGTGTCTATTTCATCACTAATATCACACTGTCAGTATAGAGGTCATTCACATTTTTGATAAACCTACTCCTCAGTATTTTGTATCAACAAGATTATAGGTAAATTTTTTGTTTCACTTTTCAGTTGCTTTCTAGCAGTGTATAAAATACAATGATTACTGTAGCCTGGTTGAAATGTTTAAAATCAGGTAGTGACTCCTCCAGCCTAATTCATTTTGTTTAACTATTTTGGCTCCTTTGTCCCTCCAAATAAAAGAGCATAGGAAAAACATAATCTAGCTTAGCTTTAAAAATATTATTCCAGTTTTTTTGTTGAGAGTAGTTTGAAGGAGGCAAGATTTATCAGTACCATAACCTATTGTTATTGCATTTATATAAACAAGAGAAAATGGTAACTCAGAGTAGAACAGTTTATATAGAAGTGGTAAAAATCATGGTTGGATTTTAGTTAGTTAGTGTTGAAAGAATTTGATGATAGAACTGAAATAAGGTAAGAAAGAAATAGAGGAGTCAAAGATGAATTCACTTTTGGCCTAAGCAATTGTAAAATATGGACTTAAATATCTGTACTGTATACTAAGAAAATCATATTATTTTTCAAAAATTAATGGATAAAAAATTTTATAAAGGAACTATTGGTAATAGCAATGAAAAAGAAATTGGTTACTTACATATCCAATATTATCAGAACAAATAAATACTACATGGCAAAAAAATGAGAAAATAATAATTAAATATAATAGTATATTTCATAATTTTATAAAATTATATATTTAAAAACTAATGACAGAATATTTTTATAAAAGAAAGTATTTTCATAACATTAATTAACACTAAAAAATTAAAATAACTACAATGACAGTAAAAAAGATAAGTGGCTGTCAGGACTCTAGGGGAGAGAAAGTGATTATTAGGCAGAACAGAGGACTCTTAGGGCAGCGAAACTAACCTGTAAGATACTATAATGGTGGATACATGTCATTTACAGTTGTCAAAACCCATACAACATATATCAAGAGTGAACCCTATGTAAACTATAGACTAGAGGTAATAAGGATGTGTCAATGTGTATTCATCGATTTGTACAAATGCACCACTGTGGAGACAAATGTTGAAAGTGGGGGGGGGGTAGGTAATGTATGTGTGGAGGTAGGCAGTATAGGGGAAATTTCTGTACCTTATGCTCAATTTTGCTATGAACCTAAAACCACTCTTAAAAAATAAACTCTTATGTTATCAGTATATATGTACATATGCATTTATCAATATGTACACATGTATACATCATATATGCATATGAAAGAAAAATGTAATTATCTCTATTTCTAGAATTATAGAATGTTTTTAAGTATTATAGAAAACTGCTTTTGCTCTGGCTGGTGTAGCTCAGTAGATTGAGCGCGGGCTGCGAACCAGGCATCACAGGTTCGATTCCCAGTCAGGGCACATACCTAGGTTGCAGGCCATGTCCGCCAGCGACCGCACATTGATGTTTCTATCTCTCTCTCTTTCTCCCTCCCTTCCCTCTCTAAAAATAAATAAATAAAATCTTTAAAAAAACCTGCTTTTATAAAATTGTTATGTAAAATAGTTTATTCTATAATATTGTTTTACATATTTTATAAAACTGTTATAATGGGTGTTATGTTCATAATCAAAATATAAGTAGTAGAAAGTAATTTTAAAACAAAATAACCATGTACATAAACTTATTCTAAATATATAAAAAAATTTAAATAAAATTTATATATAAGAAATTAAATTACATAGTGTTATTTATTATGAAAGTTTTATGTCTGTACAATTAAATATGGCTAAAAGGTAGAATGTGTATTACAATTGAATGCCTAGTGAAAACAACATATCAGTGCTTTTTTGCACTTTTTAGAAATAGTGATAAATTCATTTTTATTATTCAAATGTAATGCTTTCTTTTTCCAGATACTTTTCATTTATTAGAGTGGTTATTCAAGCTGGTAATAGGGATAAAGCTTAATCATCCAAACAATACAATGAATGGGAAATTAATTAATTACATAAAGCATTTTATAGATTTATATATAAAATTTGACTAGAAAACCATGATTAATATGTTGAAATCATTTTTTGAAGTGCTTGATGAAAACAAGATTTTTTTCAGTATTTCAAAGCCCCTGTTCAGAAATTTGGAACATCTAGGTCAACAAGATTATTTTATAGGCTTGCAATATTAATAAAACTAGAATTTAATTTAAAATATTTTCTTTTGTAGGATTTGTGGTCAAATATTAAAATATAAAAATCCTTTATATTATTTATTTTTTTTAATTCTCATCTGAGGATATGATTTTACTGATTTGAAATATCAATGGGCTGCCTGCCATATGCTCCTGGACTGGGAATCAAATCCTCAACCTTTTGGTGTACATGACAGTGCTCCAGTCAACTTAGCCATCTGGTCAGGGCTACATAATATTCTTTATTCTCCCTGGTTTCATCAATCATTGTGCATTTTACTTACCCACATGCAGTACATTATAGAAGTCAAGTGTGACTCAGTTAGTTGGAGCATCCTGTAAACCAAAAGGCTACAAGTTGATTCTGCTCAGGCCACACGCCTACGTTGAAGGTTTGATACCCGGTTGGGGCATGTACAGGATAAAACCAATCAGTGTTTCCCTCTCATATCAATGTCTCTCTCTGCATCTCACTCTCTCTCAAAGCAGTGAAAAAATTGCCCGTGAGTGCTAAAAGTGAGGAAAAAATGTCCTTGAGTGAGGCCAAGAAAAATGAAAACATCAATGATCTGGCTGATTTCACGAAACGTTTGCACTCCACTCGCTGATGGTACATAAATACAGCATTCCAGATTAGCTGATTAACATAGACAAGTATATTAATCCTTGAAATGCTTAGCTCACCAGGTTGCCTTGAAAATTAAATGAGATGATGCATATGCAACTCCGGAGAAAACTTCACAGTACAGTTAGTTGCATAACAATTGTAACAATAGAAATGACAGCACTATTCGGGAGCAAAGTTTAGGTGGGAAAAACAATCAATTGAGCACAAATTGAGTTGAAAAATCCTGGGTGAAGGTTATGACAAGAAGCCATAATCATACCACCTACTACCATCAGATACTTGCCATTCTAAAGCAGAGATGCGTACATGGAAAAAATAAATTTAGGGTTGTAGACATACAAACAACATGTATCAGCATAAATGGGAAGGTAAACAAAAGGTAATTATGGAACCACCTTTAATTAACAAAGTCTAAAATGTAGTGACATGCCATGCAAGTGGCATTTAATGAGGAAGATCATCTCAAGTAGTCTAGCCATTTGTTCTTTCTCTTCTATCATTTTACTAAAATGTCTGGATTTTCATCTCAAAAAGAAATAATTGTTTATGACAGGTTATGTACAAATGAATACATATTTAAGAGTAGCTTTTGTAGATACTGAGACAAATCCTTTAGAGAAACTGATACCTTAAGTCTTTAAAACTTCTTAAGATAGTATTAGTGCTGCTTCATAAACAAATTTATCTGGACAGTTTTAAATAAATGTGTATTTACGTGCGCATCAGACAGTAGTGTCCCAATATAGTGTTCATGTATTTTATTTAATTAAATACACATGAGTATGGTTGAAAAATAGGCTGGAAGAGTTAACAAGACCACCTTTTTGTCCTAGACATTTGCATTCCTTCTTGACCGAGGTAACAATGAGTTTTGATAGAAAAACTCATGGACAATTTAAAAACTATTAAAAAGTTAAGTGTTTGATCCCTTTTTTTTTTAGTCACATGAAAAAAGATTAACCAGTTTTAGATGGATCTCAGCCAATTGTAGAAATTACTAAAACAACAAATAAATGTCCATATGGTATTTTACGTGGAGCTGTCTCATTTTGGCAAGAGTTGAGGGTTATTCTCTATATGAGTAAAGGCAGCCAGCCTCTTTTATAAAGTATAGGAGGGGCTTTCCAGCTAACTCACAAATTACATTTTTTAAAATTTAAAAAAGGAGGAAGGGAGAAAGGAAGGTGAAAAGTAAGGAGAGAAAATAGAAACATGCTTATGCAGAGCTGAATCGGAGGCTTCAATGATCCACTCACTGACTATGCCACAGGTTAGATACTTTACTTAAGATGTTTTGGACACAAAATTTATCAGAGAGAAAGTTAACAGGATAATTACAGGAAGTTGCAATCAATTGAACACTGAGTTTTTAAGTCCCATTAATTTTTTAGAGTATCCAGATGCCATAGAATAAACTCATGGAGTAGTTATCACCTTATGTGAATAATAGGTTCCCTCTTTTTTTATGAGACTTTGTTTATAAGAAAAACCTTTCCATCAATACAGGTATATGAAAAATACATTAATTTTAAATAATCTTTCGATTTCAAAAGCTTGACATTTTTGGGTAAACTTGAAATTAAAAATTTATACATGTATATGTATACCAACATTTGCCATTTACATTATATGTGACTGGTTCCCTGACGTATATGGTTGCTTAGCAAGTTTTTTCCTTACCTACCTGGTAGTAATTACACCTCAGGAACAGAAGTTGAATATGTCTCAATGTTAATACCGATGTCTGCTATGTATATAATGTTACCATGGGAGTCATTTTCTTCTTTGTTTCCATAAGAAAGGGACAATAATACTTATCTTCCTACAGGGGTGCTGTAATATTAAATACTAATGTTGGTGATTTCCACAGGCTGAGTCTTATTAGAAATTTAACCAAATGATCTTACACATCAGGAAAAAATCATAAATTTTTCATCTTGCAAATTTTGAAACGACATTGTGATTGTCAGTATCCTCCCACAATATAATAGCTTTTCTTCGAGAGTTTAATAAAGCCAGTGTATGTAAAAGACAATAACATCTCTTACAATAACAAGAGGGTGAAAACAGTATTCTCTGGCTGAAAGGAGTTTTGTAAATACTTGTGTTGGATTCTTCAGTCTTCAAAGGAGGTCATTCATATAAATTCAGTAAAGACAGTAATGTGTGAATCTGATACTACCTTGACCCCATCCACCTTAGAATGCAACTGTAACATCTCAAACAGTAGAATTCAGACCAAAAGTTACCACTCCTGCTGCCAAACAGATAGATAGCCTATACCCGAACTCAATTTACAAAACAGGGGCATCACTGTATGTTACCTAGTTTAATAGAGTCAGGTTTATTTTCAGAATATACATCTACCTTCAGCAGAGAGTAAAGCAATTCAAGACCAAGAAAAAAAGTGCTGACAGGTCAGTAAGACAGAGAAAAGAAAGCGTCAATTAACCTACAGCGATAGGCTCTTAAAAACAAAAAAGGAGTAGTGAATCAATTTATTCATCTTCAAATACCATTTCTGTGGTACTATTTCTCCTCTTCAAAAAGTTTCTAGATGTGGTAGACATATTTATGAACAGCATGTTGTAGAAAGCTGTCAGTAGTTCTGATATAGTCACCCCAAGGTCTAATCCTATTATACTAGGTGGAAAAAAAAATACAAGGATGTTCACACGACCAGCCCTTCTTAAGAGACATCAAGAAATACATAAAATACTTTAGGTGTTTGGCACCTAAGTGTTGCTAAAACAGTAACAGGCTGCAAACAATCTATGAATCTAGAGATGGCAGTAAACAGGATTGCTTTCAGTTTATGAGCTGTTAAGCCTGTTTCATAAAGTAGTTCATGGTGACTGACAGTTAAAACATTGGGTCATTCACTACTTCCTGTGTTATGGGCCAAGTGGAACAAGGCCATGAAAAATGATGGTGCTAGGAGAAAAATCTTACAGCAAATGCTCTCCTCGTATGACACCTATAGGAGAGATGAACAAAAGGTGGAGAAGTAGTTCAAAGCTATAAAAATCTCAAAAAAACAAAGTCTCAGACTGCTGCAACCAAGGTAAATAAGTACAGATAGAAAAACAATTTCCAGTGACAATCCAACATTGTCAATATTACAGTATTATGCAGGGCAGTGTGGGTGGAGAAGTTGGAACAACTTTATCTTGATGAGCACACCCTCAAAATTGTGACAATGTACATCCATTATCTCAGTAGTGATTACAAAGATTCATTCTGTATATTGGTAAACTAACACCAAATGTACTATATGTTGTGAAAACAAATAGTTCCCTATGTGGTCTATGTCATACACACATAGATGCCAAACTTCTGGGTCCAGATGGTTGACTGAGCATGGAGCACACTATAATTTCTCCTCCCACTCAAAATAAATTGAAATATTTGATAACATATAAATAAATTGAGAAAGGGAAATACTTTTTCAAGTGTCATAATCTGAAAGGGAATTCACAGCACTAGCAAGTTAATCTGAGTAGCTAGAGTCTCAAAACTAAATAGAGGCCGCAGCACTCCAGGTTCCCACAGAAATTATGGAGAAGAGGCCGAAGCCTCAGGCCTTTTGCATGTCAGAGAGGCAGGACTGCATGCTCTACGCCTGCCTGCAAACTGCGGTTGGAAGTTACTGCTGGAATAAGCCCCTAACCTTGACAGTGGGAAGGAAAAAATCTCACAAACCAGAAACTCTAGTCTGCATTTTGAGGGTGCTGAGCCCGAATTCATGGTATCCACGCAGTACAAACCTGCTTAAAAGTAAAATAGGCAGGCAGAGCCCAAGAAAAAGCAAAAAACAAAACACTACCCAGAAAGGCTTTATATTTCAGGATGAAGTTTCTTCTTTACAGCAATTCCCAAAGAAGATAAACTCACAGAGAACAATTACAGAATATATGAGGAATGCCATTTCTAAAAAGGAGAATTTATACCTGAAGAGAGACCTTAATATATGCATCTGAACTTTTATCATAAAAATCTTCAAATAAAAATAAGGAATAATGTCCATACACTGGGAACAGAAAGTTATGCAATAAAAGCAAGAATATAGAAAAATGTAAGAATCTTAGTAAATATAAACATAGAAGTGGGCAAGTAGTAGATAAGACATTGAAATGAATGGAGAATTAGCAAATTAGAGAAATAGCTGAGAAAAGTTTTCTGAATATACTTTGCAGAGATAAAGACATACTAAAATATGATACAGAAAAATAGGAAACACTGAGAGAGCATGGAAGCTCTAGAATCCAACCAGCAGCATAGGAGAGAGGCAACATCTAAAGAAATATTGTCAGAGAAATAACTAGCAAAGAGAAAAGCTGTGAAAATTCAGTCAAAAGGTACATCAAGTGATAAGATCAATAGATCAATTCAGAAAATGGTACTCAGATACATTATAACAAAACTGTAGAGCTCAAATATAAAAAGAAAATCCTAAAAATCACTGAAAGAAAAAAAATATATGTACAAAGCATGCACAAAAAATGGCATTTAATTAATAAAGCTTTCTTCATCAGGAGTCCTCAAACCTCTTCCTCCCTGAGGTCCATGACTTGTTAAGAAGACTCACAGCACATAGTTATAGTCATGGTTATGATTCATCACATCAAAGGACAAAGAGCAAAATGAGCAAAGGGAAAGGCTTACGAGGTGAAGTCTGGAAGAAACCAGGAGCAAGCTTCTAAGAGTCCTGTTCCATTACAGTCACACAGAGTGTGTTTAACTCCTTCTTAATGCACATTGTGACAGCATGAATGAAGTGCGTCTACCAGAGAAGTTCATTAGAGACTCAGTGCCCACGGTTTTTGTTGGTGTTTGGGCAGGTAGGTGCTTTCTGTCTCACATACTGAAATTTCCAGAAGGAAAGCAGGTATTCAGCATAAACCACATTGTTTGTACAAACAATTTAGGCATAACCCATCATTCTTATCAGGAAATGATGGAAACCCTCCCAAATCCAAGTTCCCAAAGGCCAATTGGGCTAATCTTGCAAATAGGCCTTTCAAACGATGAAAGTCTCAGGCTTATCAGGCTCTTTTCTGCAAATCTTCTCATTACCAGGGTCAAATACAAAAAGGCAATGGAGAGTAATCATGTTTCACTGTCCGCCTTCAAACTTTAAGCATTTATGCAAATTATTGTTGGTAGGTGTTTTAAAAGGACAAAATGAGAACAAATTTCTTCTATGCCCCTCAGAAATCTCTTTTTCTGATCTTTTCTCTTGCCTTTTTCCAAGTCTGATTCATCTCACTCATGGCCATGACTAGTTAGCAATACTATACTGATGAACCTCCAAACTGCTATTTCTAAATTGAATGTCCTTAAGGAGTTAGTTCTAGACCAGGATCCTCAGTGTGCACAGACAATGTCTACATGCACATCCCCAAGGACACTGAACACCCGATAACCCCCAACGTTCATCTTCCAGTATAAAAGAGAAAAAGCTTTTCCTTTTCCTTTATATCTGCTAATGTTGCCAATCATACAATCTAGATATCTCATGGAAAAATCCAAGAAAAATCTATCCCCAAGGATCTATCCTAAACAAGGACCCATGTTTAGCAAGGTTTCGGTATACAAGTATACAAAAGTTATCCACATTCCTATACCTCAACAATGAATATTTGGAATTTGAAATTTAAAAATACCATATACAATGCCATCAAAAATTAATCACGAACTACGTGCAGACTCTGTACCTATTTTTAAGACTTAACTATAAACCTACTAGTGATTAAAAATGTTATGATATTGAGAAAGGAGAGAAACATACATCAGTGGAACTGACTAGAGAACCCAGAAACAAGTGGACCTACATTAGTGGAGCTAACTGATACTTGAAAAAGTAGATAAGTAATACAAGAAGGACCAAAGCCTTGTCTTTTCAACAAATGGTGCTGAAACTATTGGACCTCCATGTGCAAAATAAAATAAATCTTGACACTTGTCTCACAACATACACTTATGTTTATTATAAGTGTAAAGAAACATAAAATCATAAAACTTCTAGAAGAATACAAGAGAGAAACGGAATGATCTATGAGTTTGCAGGTATAAAAATAAAATGATGATTCATAAAAATAATTGGTAAATTGAACGTTATCAAAATTAGAAACCCTTTCTCCAGGAAGAGAGTAAAAGGACAAGCCATAAACAGGGGATACATTTTCAAATCATATATGGTAAATAATTTTTATCCAGAATATGCAAAGAATTCTTAATGCTCAATAATAATTAAACATGCAACTACAACACTGGGCACAATATTTGAACAGAAATAAAATACATGTCCAGAATACCATCATGAAAAGTGATGTGGACTCAGTTTCCAGTGAAACCAGCAAAACTTGTAAAAATTATTTAAAGAAACAATTATTTTAAGGCTCTGGCAATTGTCTTAAGAGCATACAACAAATGAAATGTTTATTGAAGAATATCTACTACAATTTGGTAAAAACAGCAAGAGTTTATGGTATCATGACTCACTTCCTCCCTCCACTCCAGCTCAGCAGTGCAGAAACTCCACTCCCAGCCAATTTGGCCCAGAAGACAGAAGCTTGCTGTCCCCTAAGTTCCCAGTCTAGGGTTACAGTTTTCAATGGGGTGGTGGGGGGATCTGCCTATATTTTTCATACCTTTCAGCCCTGTGTTGCAGCAGCTCCATTCCAGGCAAATACGGCTTAGAGGACAAAAGCTCTTGCTCTCCATCCAGCCCTACCTATAAAGTGGACAGGTAGCTCCATGATACAAGCAAAAGGTCAAAGCAGCCCAAAGTTTAATAGAGAAAACTAAGGAAAGAAAAATCTTCCTGAGGTCACAGTCAACCCTGAAAGGTTGGGAAGGCTGTTCCCATGCACTAGAAAGTAAGCACTCAGAAGCAATCAGAGGAGGACATGAGAAAAACCTGAAACCATTTCCCAAGTTTCACATATGTGCATGCATGCACATACATGTGTCAGAAGGCTCATTGGGACAAAGGAACTTAAACACAACCTCTGACCAACACAAAAGGAACAATAAGCTATTTTGATCTTGAGTGACTCTTGAAAAATTAGTCTTAAAAATAAAATCACACTTGTCCCTAGCATTCTGGAAAATAGTGTACGTGCCTAAGGCTATATGCTCACAGAGAAATCAAGAGGGTAGCCCACCTTAAGAGTCTCCTAAAATGAACATGGAACATAGAAGCTGTACTTCCTGAACTGTGATAGCAGGCTCTAAGCCACATATACTTTCAATAGTAACAGGTAAAATTCTAACTGGCTAATGGAGTTTAAGCACAACCTTTGAACAATAAATTGCTTATTGAAACCCCAGAGAGACCCCACCTAGGTAGGCAGGTATAAGTAAAAGGGGGAAGTGTGATTTGATCAAGGATATCAGCCACTGTTCACTATAGAAAGACAAAAACAAGGAGAAAAATATAGGTAGGGACATCAAAGGCTGGTTACAGCAGGAAGTAGAAAGGAAATACATTTTGTAAAATTAGATTAGCCAGGTAACTAACAAATCACTAAACAGAAAGTAATGATGACAACCATGGATGGTGGGTCAATATCCAAAATTGTTATATCACCTAAAATAGCAATTTTTAAAAAAGTGAGAAATTCAAAGCGACATGCAACAAGAAAGTGTGGTACATACACAAGGTAATAGAAACCGCCTTTGAAGGAGGCCAAATGATGGACATATTATACAAAACTTTAAGGAAGACAATATAAATATAGTCAAAAGGCTAAAGATGACCAATTTAAAAGAAGTAAAGGAAAGAGCATGGTGACAACATTTCAACAAAAAGAGGATATTGATGAAGAGCTAAATATGTAAAAAAAGATCTGAATGGTAATTTAGGAAATGAAAAATATAATAAACAAAATTAAAATTTTATTACAGGATTCACCAGAAGATTTGATCTATCAAAAGAAAAAAAAATTCAAACTTGAAGACAGATGAATAGAGATTATACAATCTGAAGATAAGAGAGAGAAAAAAGTAATGAAAATAAATGGAATCTCAGAGAAATGTGGCACACCATAATTGCACTAAAGAATATTTAATGGGAAACCAGAGAGAGAGGCAGGAGAAAGAAAGGAGAAGAAAACAACTATTTGAAGAAATAATGTCTGAAACTTCCAAAATTTAATGAAATACGTATCTACATATCCATTAAGTTCAACAAATTTCAAGCAGAATAAACATTTTGAAATATACACCCAGACACACTGTAGTTGAACTGTTGAAACAAAACAAAAAAGAAAAACTTACATGTGGCAAGTCAAAAATTACTCAAGTACAAGATAATCCCCAAAATATGAAGATCTGACTTTCAGTCAGAAACAAATGGAAGCCATAAAGTAATGGTATGACATATTCAAAGTGCTTAAAGTAAATAACTGTCAAACAAGATTCTAACTTTGAAATTATCCTTTTGTAATGAAGGTAAATACTCTTCTGGTCAAGATGGCAGCATAGGTAAACACAGCCCGCCTTCTAGCACAACCGCATCACAATTACAATATAGAATAGCCATCACTTGGGACCATCAGACACCGAGGTGAATAGAAATCAAACAACTAGGGAATTAAAGAAACTACATCCATCAACATTGGTAGGAGGGGTAGAGACACAGAACAGGCTGGTCTCATATCCACCCATAATGCATAAAAGTTTGGAAAGGATATCTTGGGAGCAAGCAGTTCCAGGCCCCCCAGATGAGGGTTCCAGTGCTAGGAAGATAAGTCCCCATAACTTCTGGCTGCAAAACCCAGCAGAACTATCAGTGGAAGAAACTTCTAGTGTCCCAAGCAGTACCCCTTAAAAAACCCACACACAGACTTTTTCAGACTCACACTATCTGAGCTCGAGCATCAGCATAGTAGCTTGAAAGACATCAGCAGCATACAGGGAGAAAATTAAGTGTCTGGCATCAACACAGGAGCTGGGGGGCAGCTTTATCCCAGAAAGAAAAGTGGACAGAGGTCATTTCCCTTTTCTGAGCCCTCCCCCAACAGAGCTACGGAGCCAGCAGGCAGGTGCCATATCTGAGACTCTATCAAACTGACTAACACTGTTTACCCTTCTTTCCTGGAAATACAAAAAGACTCCATCCAACCCAAACTGTTAACCCTGATATTTCCATGTGAATGGCTGGTCTTGGCTCATACTTCACTTCCTAAATATTATCAAACAAGCAATAGCGGGTCTCAGTTAGCTGCCAGCCCCAATAACTTTTGTTCAGTGGACCCAGGGCTGGCACTACCAGCAGCTACCCTAAATTCTCAGCTTGGCTTTGACTGGGAATCTCCAAGCCCAGCACAAGTAATAGCCATCTCAGATGGCTTTATAGCTCAGGTAGGGTGACCCTGGGCAAAACACAGATGGGGAGAAATCTTGGACTGCCCCACCCAAGAAACTCCAGAGCCTGCACACCCAGTGGACAGCTACACCATATCAGACCACCACTACCCTGTCCCTCCACATCTGGTCCTTCACAGATGTAGGAGGTTAGTGATCAGTGGTTACAGCTAGTCCTTGTAGCTGACTGGCCTGGGTAAATCACTATCATTTACCCACCAGCAGCAATCAAAGCTCAACTGGAAAGGAGGGTATACTCAGCCCACATGAAGGGCATACCTCAAGTACCCAGCTTGGGTGATAAGGGAGGTGTGCCACCGAACCCTACATGATACCTACTACATTGGGCCACACTACTAAGACAGGGAGTCATAGCAGCTCTATTTAGTATTACATAGCAACAAACACAGTGAGGCTGCCAAAACGAAGAGACAAAGAAACACCGCCCAAATGAAAGAACAGATCAAAACTCCAGAAAAAGAACTAAACAAAATGGAGATAAGCAAGCTATCAGATGCAGAGCTCAAAACACTAGTTGTAAGGATGCTCAAGGAACTTAGTGAGAACCTCAAAAGCATAAAACAGATTCTGTCAAAAATAAATGATTCACTATTTGAAATACAGAACAATTGACAGGGAAACAACAGGATAATAAACAAAGCCAACAACCAAATCAATGATTTGGGACATAAGGAAGAAAAAAGCAACCAATCAGAATAAGAAGAAAAAGGAATCCAAACCAGCAAAGATAGTGTAAGCAGCCTCTCAGACAACTTCAAGCATTCCAACATTTACATTTAAAAGGTGCCAGAAGGAGAAGAGAAAGAGCAAGACATTGGAAATCTATTAAAAAAAAATAATGAAAGAAAACTTCCCTAATTTGGTGAAGGAATTAAGCATGCAAGTCCAGGAAGCACAGAGAGCTCCCCGCAAAAATGGATGCAAGGAGGCCCATACCAAGACACATCATAATTAAAATGCCAAAGGTTAAATATAAAAAGATAATCATAAAAGCAGAAAAAGAAAAACAGATAGATACCTACAGGGGAGTTCCCATAAGACCATCCATTGATTTCTCAAAAGAAACTTTGCAGGTTAAAAGAGACTAGCAAGAGGTATTCAAAGTTATGAAAAGTAGGGACCTACATCCATGATTGCTCTACCTAGCAAAGCAATCATTTAGAGTTGAAGGGCAGATAAAGAGACAAGGAAAATCTAAAGGAATTCATCATCACCAAACCATTACTATATGAAATGTTAAAGGGATTTATTTAGGAAAGAGAAGAAGATCAAAATTATGAACAATAAAATGGCAAAAAACTCATATCTATCAACAATTGAATCAAAAAAAAAAACAAACTAAGCAAACAAGGAGAATAGACACAGAATCATGAATATAGAGAGCATTTTGATGGTTGCCAGATGGGAAGGGGGTATGTGGGAATGACTGAAGAGGTGAGAGGATAAAGAAGTACAAATAAGTAGTTATAGAACAACCATGGGGATGTAAAATACAGTATAGTAAATGGAGTAGCCAAAGAAATTATACATAAGACCAACGGACATTAACAATGATGGGAGAATTGTCTGAGGGAGTGGAAGTTGACAGGTTGAAAGGGGCAAAGGGGGGAAAATTGGGACAACTGTAGTAGCATAATCAGCAAACTATAATTTTAAAAAATAAATAAATAATAAAAATAAAGGTAAAATAAAAAATACTCAGGATCAACAAAAAATTTAAAAAATGTATTTTCCAGCCAATTTGCCAAGGAAATACCGAGGGAAGAAATACCGAGGGAAGTTGTGGCTGAAAGTGTCACAAATGACAAGATCTCATGTTTCAAAAATTCTAAGGCACTCACTGAAAAACAGAATTTATAAATGTATTGAGCAAAGTTACAGAATACAATATCAAAGTAAAAATATGAATTATACTTTTATTTATTTACTTATTTTTTATTTTGAAAGTGCATTTGTTAAAGCTGGGGCATGGAAGCAAGGAAGGGCTTAGGATGGAAGAATCAACAGGAGAAAACCTAGGCAGGGCTGTTTTGGATCTCTAGAAATGTCGGAGGAAAGAAATGAGCTTGAGCAAGGCTTCTGTCAGCTCAGTTAGTGAGAATTCAGAGAAAATGGGGCCTTGGAATCTGGTTCATTAGCGCTGGGCTAGCTGCCACTGCTCATTGGTCCCCTGGTTGCAAGTTTGGTAAGACCCCTAGATTTTATGAGATGCATGCCTGTGGGGCAAGAAGAGAAGGGAAGGAGAGCATGTTCAGTTAAACTTTTAAACATTAGCAATGGACAATACAAATATTAAGTAAAAGATGCAATTCACAATAGTATCAAAAAGAGTAACTTCTTAAAAACTAATTTAACAACAGAACTGTAAGGCTTATATGCTGACAATGACACAACATTGCTGAAACATACTAAAAATCTAACCTCCAACTTTTTATGGACTGGGAAACTCAGTATTGTTAAGGTAGCAATGGTTTCCTAAATTGATCTATAGATTTAAGATTATTCCTACCAAACTCATAGTGAGTATTTTGCAGAACTTGAAAAGATAACCTTAAAATTTATATGTATATGCAAGTAACAAAGAATGGTCAAAACAATGCTGAAAAGAATAACAAATTTGGGGACTTAACACTGCTGATTTTAAAACTTATTATGAGGCTAGACTATTCAAGGCTGTGCAGTACGAGAATAAGGATGAATATATATATTATATATATATAATATGTATAATATATATATGTAATATGTAATAGAATCAAGAATCCAGAAATAAACAGTTTAATTTATGGTCAATTAATTTTCAATGAAGGTAGTAAGACAACTGAGAGGGAAAAGTACAGTCATTTCAAAAAATGCTGGAACTAGATATATACTTTATAAAGTTTAAGTTGGACACTACTTCACACCATATGTAAAAGGTAACTCCAAATGGATCACAGATATAAATGTAGGAGCCACAGCTACAAAACTTTTAGGAGAAAACATAGGATTCAATATTAATGACCTTGAGGTAAACAAAAATTTCTTTGCTATAAGCCAAAAATACATTCAACAAAAGAAAAAAACGGATAAATAGGACTTTGTCAAAATTAAAACCTTTCTTTTGCTTTAAAGTAGATCATCAATAAAATAGACAACCTACAAAATAGCAGAAGATATTTGCCTGCCATGTATCTGATAAAGAACTTCTGTAAAAAATTAATCAAGAATACTTACAACTTCATTAACAAAAAGACAAATAAAACTTTTAAAATTAGTAAAGGATTTGAACACTTATCCATTTTATATATATGTATATATATAAATGTGTGTATATAAATTATGTATATTATATATGTGTGTGTGTGTGTATATATATGATATATGTGATGGCCAATGGGCACATAAAAAGATGCTCAATATCATTAACCATCAGGGAAACGTAAATGAAAACTAAAATGAGACACAATTTCACACACTCTAGAATAACTATACTTAAAAGCATAACCTTAGCAAGTATGAGAAAAGGATATGGAGAAACTGAAACCCTCAAATATTGCAGATAGAATACATAAAATGAAGCCACTTTGGGAAACAGTTTGGCAAAGTCTTCATATGTTAAACATAGAGTTACCATACGACCTAGCAATTGCACTCCTAGGTATAAACCCCAAGAAATAAAAGCATATGTTCACACAAAATCTTGTATGTGAATGTTGACAGCAGAATCACTCACAATAGCCAAAAGTGGAAACAACCTAAATGCCCCCAACGGATCAATAGATAAATATGTTATATCCATCCAAAGGATTATTATTCAGCAATAAAAATAAATGAAATTCTAATACTACAATATGGATGAAACTTTAAAATATTATGTTAAGAGAAATAAGTCCATCACAAAAGGCCACATAAGATATGATTCCTTTTGTACAAAATGTTCATGTTGGGCAAATAAATGATTACTATTTGCCCAGTATGGCAGGTCCAGGGGATGGGGAGTGACCATTAACATGTACAGGATTCCTTTCAAGGAGATAAAAGTTTTCCAAATTGAATTATAGTGAAGATTGTACAGCCCTGTGAATTAAACATTGAATTGTGCACTTCAAATTGGTGAACTATATAGTATGTGCATTGTATCTCAATAAAACCCTTAAAAATAATGTACAACTGTATCCTAACTTTTCATCTATTTACACATTGCTTCTAACTTTTGTAACCTAACATTTATAAGTCTGGTACAGGAGTAAAAATGTAGTTCCACATGCCACATATCCAAATATTTAAAAGTTATAAATTGAGTGAACAAAACTGTTAGCTAAAACATGTTTTTCCACCTGCCTTGACAGACATACTTCCAAAACGACAAGTATATTTAAAAATAAATGTAAAATGTTTGTACAACTGAAGTCCAGTAAAACATGGAAGATGTCAGAATTTAAGTATTATTAACATTTCTCTGGATTTTCTGATGTAACAACAATGTTTGCATGAGTAATAAAGTGAATACACATAAAATTCATAATTCTATGTATTTATACCATAAAAATACATTTTTTCTTGCTTTTATTTCTACAAAATCACAAATTACATGGTTATATTAAAACATTCACATTTGTGTTATTACAGTAATGATTTAGAGTTAAAAATAAAATGTGATAATAATCAAAACATACAGAATTTGTATTTATTTTTGTCAAAAACTAGAAAATATATTATTTTTTATGTTTTCAAAAATTGTTATTTTTGTCTATGATATACCAGATATTAAAAACGAAAGGTAAAAATCCAAACTACTATTTATATTTTAATTTTACTTTTAAATTATATAAAGTTAAAATTGTAAATCATATTTTGAAAATTTACTAAGAACTATTAATATGTTTGAAATAAAACTGCTGAAAATTCTAGTAACCAATGCTCATTTGGTGGTCAAATTAAAGTCATTTAGAGTTACAAGCACAATGCGCAAGGGCTGATTCCAAATTCCAAAAGGCACATGTGCTCTTTTATAAAGTCTGTGTGTTTGTCCATGCCATGTCAATACCTCTAAAGGACAGCCCCTCTTGCCTGTATCTTAGGACAATACTAAGTGATTAAGTGTATGGGTTGGTGTATTAGTCTTCAATTGCTGCAGTCACAAATTATCACAAACTTGTTAGCTTAGAACAGCATAAATGTATTATCTTACAGTTCTGTAGGTTAGGTACCAGGTCTGGCACTGGTATCACTAGACTAAAATTAAGATGTTGCCAGTTACCTTTAAAATGAAAATGACAGAAGTTTATTGAAATGCTCATAACATATACAAAAGTAGAGTGAATGACAAAAATAGTCAAAGGACTAGAGGGGGAAATAGAGGTTACAGTTATAAAGCTCTTATGTTAAAAGGGGAGTGATATAAGGCCATAGTAATTAAAACAGTGTGGTACTGGCATAAAAACAGACATATAGACCAATGGAACATAATAGAGATCCCAGAAATAAACCTATACTTTTATAGTCAATTAATATTTGACAGCGAAAGCAAGCACATACAATGGGCTAACGATAGTTTATTCAATAAATGGTGTTGTGAAAATTAGACAGATATGTGCAGAAAATGAAACTAGACCTCCCTCTTATACCAACAGAAAAACAAATTCAAAATGGGTTAAGAATTAAATGTTAGACCCAAACCAAAAAATCCCAGAAAAAAAGCATAGTCAGTAAAATCTTGGACATTGCTCATAGCAATATTTTATCTGAATTATATCCCCAGGAAAGAGAAACAAAAGCAACAATAAACAACTAGGACTGCATCAAACTAAAACGTTTTAGCATAGCAGAGGAAAACATCAACAAAATAAAAAGACCCATGGAATGGGAGAACATATCCACTGATACATATGATAAGGGGCTAATATCCAAAATTTATAAAGAACTTATAAAACTCAACACCAAAAAAGAAATAATCTAATTAAAAAATGGGCAAAGAACCTTAATAGACACTTCCAAAGAGGACATACAGATGGCCAATAGACATATGAAAAGAAGTTCAAGGTCACTATCATGAGAGAAATGTAAATTAAAACCACAATGAGATATCATTTCACACGGCTAAGAATAAATATCATCAATAAATCAACAAACAACAAGTGGTGGCAAGGGTGTGGATAAAGGGGAACCCTTTTGCACTGTTGGTGGGAAAGCACATTGGTGCAGCTATTACAGGAAGGAACCCATGGAGAACCCAGATACTGTTACCAAAATAAACCCCCTCTCCCAGGGTCTCTCTGTATTAGGTTCATCTTGCCTGCTACCAGGTACGAACTGTGGCTCTCAGTGCAAGAGTTTGGTAAAAAGGAAAGGAACTATTTATTCAAAAGTTATATAAGTTGAGAGTAATGGCAAAATGTCACTATTAAAAATCCCAATGTCCCTTTAAAGCGCCCACAAACACACATACACACTGTCCTGCCTTCCTCACCTTGACCAACCAGGCCAGTCTCAGGTGCTCTGTAACTCAGGAAAAAGAAACAGAGAAGTCCATAGCTTGGTTGGATTACCAGAGTTCCTCCCAGCAATCCATACTCAACGGGGCAGGTCCCCAGCAGTCCCCAGCAGTCCCCAGCACCATCAGCTGTGTCACAGCGATCTCCACTTCTTAATCCAAAACCACATGGCACCTCCTCGTGGCCCACCAGTGAGAGTCCTTTCACCCCTTTTCTTCCCACAGGGCCTCTCATTATCTCTCCTCCATAGTCCTGCATTATCTCTCTACTACCTCGTGGCAGCCCACCTTTAGTTTAAATACCAGGTTGGAACCTCCTCTGTAACCCCATTACCAACTCCTCCCACAAATGGCTACACCTGCCAGCACTCCCACAGTTTTCACCCTTTCTTGGCTGCCATAGTAAGTCCAGGAAGGTGTGGTCCCACAGTGGGGACCAAGTTCTCATGCAGGCACAGTCACCAGGGAGAGGTGCTTCCCAGTTACATCATGGGTCAAATTCACACCCATCTCCCTAGCTAGCCTGCTGGTGATGTGCAAAATAACCATTTTTCATATAGGTATGAAGCTAGCTTTCTATTATTGATATGCAAAATAACATTCAGTGGCCCTGCTCCATGTCTCCCCTCCCTCAGCCAGGCTTATGGGAGATATCCTATATTCCTGGACACCCCAAGTTCCTTTTTGGGAACACCCTGTTACACAGCCACTGTGGAATGCAGTATGAAGACACCTCAAAATATTAAAAATAGATCTGCCTTTTGATCCAGCTATCCCACTTCTGGTAATGCATCCAAAGAAACCCAAAACTAATTCGAAAGAACATAAGCACTCCTTTGTTCATTGCAGTGCTATTTACAATCACCAAGATGTCGAAGCAGACTGAGTGTCTGTCCATCTGTAGATGAGTGGATGAAACAACTGTGTGACATTTACACAGTGGAATACTACTTGACCCATTAAAAAGAAGAAAATGCTACCTTTTGTGACAGTGTGGATGGACCTGGAGAACATTTATGCCGAATGAAACAAACCTGTCAGAGAAAAACAAATACCATATGATTTCACTCATATGTGGAATCTAATGAATAATCTGAACTAACAAGCAAAATAGAGACAGACTCATAGAGAGCAGACTGACAGCTCTGGTAGGGGTGAGGGGGTGGAGGGATTGAGCAAAAAGGAAAAAGGACTCACGGACATGGACAACACTGTGGTGATTGTGGTGGGGAGAGAAGTATAACGAGGATAAATGATAATGAAAATATTACGATAAAAAGAAAAAATGTAAAGTGATATATTACTTTATGACAAACCATGATAATGCATATTGTAAACTGAAGAGCATCTACTTAAAAAATAGAGATATAGCAAATTAGTCAATACAGAAAAGGCAGGAAAATTAATGAAAAAGAAAGAAGAAAAGGCAAAGAAAAGGAATAAAGAATAGAGCACATAAAAAACTTTCAAGATAATAGACTTAAATCAAAGCCTAATGTAATATACATTTAATATTAAGTTATTGTAAGTTTATAATTACAGTAAGTGAAATGGTCTAAACACTCTAATTAAAAGCCCAAGATTGTTAAGTGAATGTAATAAAACAGAAATTAACTATATGCTGTCTACATGATTGAAGTATAAAGAGAGATAGGCAAAATAAAAGGATAAAAAATCTAAAGAAAGATTGAAGGCCTGTATTAATACCAGCCAAAGTAGAATTCAGAAAAACATAATATTGCAAGGGATATAGTGGTATAATTTAAATTGATAAAAAGTTATATAACAAGTTATCAAAAGTGTATAAAACTTTATACATGTGTACATTTAATAAAATAGCTTTGTGTTACATAAAAAATAAAATAAAGTAAAATAACAAAATAAAATAACATAAAATAAAATAAAATAAAAGTTGCCAGAGGTACATTTCTTCTGGAGGCTCCAGGAGAAAAAAATTTTTTATTTCTTTTTTCTGCTTCTAGAAACTCCCCACATTCCTTGGCTCTTTACCCCTTTCCTGTATCTGCACAGCCTGCAACTTGGCATTCCTCTGACCTTCCTTCAGTCATTGTGTCTTTTTCTTTTATCTTCTTTATTGCTTCTCTCTTTTATTTTTAAAGACCACTGTGATTACACTGTACCCTCCTAAACCAGGATAATCTCCCTCTTTTAAGGTCAGATGATTAGTGTTTTATCTGCACATAATTTTCCCTCCCTATTTAATCTAATATATTCACAGCTTCTAATGTTTAGGGTGTGGACATTTTGTAGGAGCCAATATTTTGCCTACCACAGACACAGATGCATGACACATGTATGATAAACAAACAAACAGGAAAGTTAAAATTTAATGACTTTTAATAACAAAGATGTATTTCCTAATTGTGCTACAGCTCCCTCTCAAATCAGCAGGGAGTCTTTTTTCATTGTATTTAATGTGAGACCCAGGATGGCAGAACAACTGCCATCTCAAACATAGCTGATTGATGTGCCCAACAGAGTAAAGAACTCTAGGGGGTCACCTACTAGCAATTCAATACTTCGCCCCAAAAGCAATATGTATCATGCCTGCTCAGAAGTCACTGTTCAGAACTTCTTCCATGACTCCACCCAACCTCAGAGCTTTTGGACAAAATAATCCTACTTTGTACCCTGAAATAGAAAATCTTTAGGTATTTGGTCAGCAACACTAATAGCCATCATCCACTTAAAACAGCATACAAATGCTTTATAAGTGAAATGTAACTGATAGCTGAGTTTTCAAAAATGATAATATAGTTCTCAGATGCTAAAAATGAAATCCAGAATTACAAGAATGTGAGCTATTGCTGCTACCGCTTTGAAGATGAGATGGGTGGTTGGGGAATAATTAGACCTAGTAAATACTAATGGATGAGGTTTAATATCCTCAAAGGGAGGTAAGACAGGACCACAGACAGAAAGGGGAAAAAATGTGAGATTTCTGCATAAATCCAGGATTCCTAAAAGGATAAGTCATTTGCAAAAGAAGACCTAGAGAGAAAATTCTATTCATTAAACAGGAAAAATTATGTTCCTACCCATGCTCTAGAGGAGAAGGAAGTGGAAGCATCCTGAATAAAACCCAGTGGTGCATTAAATTCCTCCACCTATGAATTCATTTTTCTCCTTTTATGTCTATATATTTTTGTCTGTATTTTGAAGTTTGGTTGTTAGCCACACTTATATAAAAATTTATATTATGATGTTGTATTTGATCCTTTCATCATTCTAAAATGTTTTTTTATCTACTGTTTTCTGTCTTAAAGATTTAATTGTTTGATACTAACATATCTACAACTTTAGATTTTAATTCTGTGTCTTTTAAGAAACACAAAACTGATTGTATTTTTTTATGTATGCCCTTGTTCAATTAGAATATCTAGTAAATATTTGCATGTGAAAAAGGACACCATTAACACATTAAAAACCATGCCACAGACAGGGAGACATTATTGCAATGTATATAGAAGTCCTACAAATCAAAAAGAAATAGACAAATACCCAAATGAGAAAATGAGCAAAGTACACGAAGATATTGAAGATGTAACTCAAATGGTCAGGAAGAAAATGTTGAGTAGCTTCCATTTTAATCAGGGAAATGTGGATTAAATCCACATTGAAATACCATGCTACAACTATCAGATTGCTATTCACTTGTTTTTAAAAATCTGATAATGCCAACGGGCTGATGAGGATGCCAAGAAATAAGAAGTATACAGTGTTGGTAGAGGGTGAACTGGTACAATTACTTTGGGAAATAATGTGAAATTACCACACACAAAAAAATGTAAGCATGCATACCCTAGGAAAATAATACCACCTCTTGTTACCCATCTTAGAGAAATTCTAAAGCACGCATAAAGGAGAATTAAACAAGATTTTCATGATTCCATCTGCAGTGGTATGAAATTTGAAATGAACTTATCATCTATTAATATGGAAGTGGGTAAACAGTGAGCAAATAAATGGAATGCAATAGTTGAAAATGTGAAAACTGCACCAGGTTAATGCATTAACATGGATAAATATCAAAATATATTATAAATGAAAGAAAAATAAGTTCCAAAAGCATTAGGATCATACAGTGCTATATATGTTTTTAAACATCCAAACATAATACTTTATATTGTTTGAAAAATATATATACACGCATATATATTTTTTAAGTATGGAATTGAATAGACACCAACATAAGACCACAGGTAGAATATGAGAATGAATAAGGGTAAGGAATTTAAGGTTAGGCCTTAACCACGCCTACAAAGTTTTATTCATGTTTTTGAGGGAGACAACACCTCAAGCAATATAACAAATCAAGAGCAACTTTTTGATTTAAATAAGGTGACCATTAAAGTGAAGGTTTTTAATTGTATTTTACAATTATTTATAAAATATTTTACAATTAAATATTTTTTAAAATTAAATACATCTTAGCATTAAGGGTTTTGAGAATGAGATATACATATAAATGAATCAACTTTTCAGTTAATATGGCAGAGATAATAGCAGATATAAAAATAAATTTTAAATCTGACCTGAAAATCTATACTGTTATTACACAAATAGACAGACCTCATCTCTAAACTTTATATTCACCTCACTGTGATTTCAGAGACAGCTTCCACTAGTGTATAATTGTGCAACTATACAATTAGATATTTAAACAAGCAAAACCAACACAGGCTCAACTTAAAAGTACGGGCACTCACACACTAAAATTAAAATACTGTTTTAGTTAGGCAATGAATTGGTCTTAAAGATTTTTAGACACCAATACTATTTTGAAAACAGATATTATTGAATAGATTCTGTTTTAGGAAAACAAGAAGCCTAAAGATCTGTAGAAACAAATTTTTCCTAAAAAGAAAATCAAGTAGACTCTGTTGTATTGTTATTCACATCAAAATCATTGAGTGACCTAACAACACTTTCAAATGCAATTTTTTGAAAGCAAGTGAAAGACTGTTCTGCAAAATATTTTACTTTATTCTGCAAAATATTTTACTTTATAGAGTGGAATAAGGAATGGATTTCAGATCCCAAATAAAAGCAATATTAATGGGGTATACATTGGGAACTTCAAAAGTATCCACTTCAGCACATAATCAGACACACGTCTGAAGAAAAATAAAATTGTTTCTATACCTAGAGGCCCACACCAAATCCAACCCTGAAATAGCCAGATTATTAGTGATATAAGGTTTTTATTTGATTGGAAATGAACCACAACCATTCTCTTTTGCAGATGTGAAGGCAGAGACTTGTACTTAATGTCTATGCACGTTTTCAATGGGGTATTTCCAGAGCCTCTGTGACAGAAGTTGCTGAGAGAGCAGAAACCACAGGAGTTTCTGCAGAGTAATCAGGCATAGGCCAGAGGAGTACGTTCTTTGGGAGTCATCGGGAGACGTGGCGTGAACAGCCCATGAACACTTTCATATACTTGGGAGCATGAACTGTTGTAAAACTGTCAGGCAAGTACTCTGGAGTCTCGTGGCATGTGGCCAAGTGCAGCAGGATTCTGAATCAGCAACAATGTGAGAAAAGTAAACTTTTTTTCTGATTTGGGCTCTGGTGTCAAGGTCTGGACAGTCCTCTAGGATAAGGCCAGCAATTTTGGTGGCATATGTCTAAGCTAATTCTGATCTTTCAAATACCAGTTAAAGTTATGGGGCAATATCAGTAGAAATCTAACCTCTCAAGGACACATGCATAGGAAAGCAGATGGCTTGCAACAGACTGTTTAATCCCAAATCAAATAACAGAATCAGCACTTCAGGATGACTGCTTATATAGACACTTTTGTCAGATAATGTGGCTGAGAGCTACACTTCCCACAAAATAAGCTCCATAAAGAGTTTGTGATACACTGATTGATCAGTGGCAAATTCATTAAGCTTGTACAGCAAACAGTGAGCTCCAGAGTATATAATAAACATTGTCCCAGGATGACATGAATTTACATTAAAAGATAACAAGACAAAGCTTTTGGTATCTAAAGACTTTTTTGTAGTTTATTATTTTTTTCCAGAGTACAGAAAGATGTAAGGAAGCTTGACAGTGAAGTCTGAAGATGGGAAATATACTTGTTGTATTTAATGGAATTGAGAAAGATTTCTGTGAATACAGCTGTGAAAATGCTATTGAATTAGCCACTCCTGGTATAAATTATCTGTGTAAAGTCTCCCACCAGGGAAAATAAGCCCTAGCATTGCTGTCCCTCATAGGCTAGGCTTTCCTTTGGTTTTTGGCATGGCGGTTGAAGTTTATGGAAATTTCTACCTTTTCTGAATTAAGGTGATCCCAGATTTTGCTCCACTTTTTAGGCAAAGCTCAAACATATAAATACATGGAGGTGATAGCATAGAATGACTTTCTCCAAAATGTGCTTTTCATATTATAATAAAATAATAGTGTAGGAATGATTCTTTTGTCATGTAAATTTAAGAAACATTGTCTTAAAATGCTAAAAATAGATTCATATTCCCACAGGACTTCTCATAACTGAGTAAGCTGGAGCATGCTTGATTTTTTAGACACTATATGCAGTATTTCCCAAGATGTGCACGCACATCTCAAGAGACTAAAAGTTCCATGGAATGAACTTTTTGAATGTTTATCATTTGTAACTTTAACAGTGGTTTCTGCTGTTTAATATGTGTGTTTTGAAGTTAAGCCATTTTCTGTATTCTGGTTTAGATGTGCCAATAGACACCAGGACTTTATAGCAACCTAGCAGTAGATATGGGAGAAGGAAAATATAGAGACAAGAATGTGGAAGGTTGCAATAGTTGGAGCAGAAATAAAAGAAAATTAAAGAAAGTAGATTGGGGTCTTGGTAGTGGAAACCAAAAAAGAAGAAACTGACTTCTCGAACATTATAAAGGAAAGAAATGGCAGGACATAGAAAGGTCCTAGGTGCAAGGTAGAAAGAGAGATAATCAAAGATGGACTCAAGGTTGTAACCCTGGGTGATAGGAGAGCTGTCGTGCTTCTAGCAGTAACGGAAAGGAGAAGAGGAAAAATGATCAGCCAAGACTATTATGGCATTCTTTAAACTGAAGGGGCACAATGAAAGAGGTTTTGGTATGTGAAGAAAAATTCAAAATCAAATAAAAATTTATAAAATATTAAAAATTAAGCATTGCTCAGGCAAGTGTCAAGAACCTTCAAAAAAGAGGATTTTATATTTAGTTCTTACACATATAGCTAATTGATTTGGTTGTTGTGGCATAATGTGTTACTGTTTTATACTTCAATGATATTCAGTGGCATTTCAGTTCTCATAAGAACATAAAGACACATATTATATATCCTATATACAAAGGTGTACATCCTTACAATTGCATACACATAAGTGCAAGCATACAACTTTTATATAAAAAAATATTAATTTGAGCCATAAATGAAAATTCTCCTAGCTGGGGAATGAAAGGCATTCTTGGGGAAAAAATCAGAAAATTTAACACTGTCAAAGAAAACTGATTTAATTTCCTAGTCTAATACAAATGAGAATAACAAAAAGTTTTTATTTGCTTGAAGGACCTCTGAGGTTTTTCAGTACCATTGAAATACTGTCCTCAACTCAAGTGTTTTTCATATATTTGACAAGTGGCAAATTTAACAAAGCCTGCATTAATGTTTTGTATTTCTATTCTAAGTAAAATGCTTCAGGATGTAAACACAAATATTCAATAACACTGCAACAGAAAAGACAATGAAAAAATGCTCCTGTTAATATATTGATAAGTAAATCATTTTAGAAAGAAGAAACAAGCATTGTTGAACACTGAAATGCTAACCCAGTCATAAAATAGAAACTGTTTGAGTATCTTTGTTTATTTTCTGTGGTAATAAAAAAGGTTGGCATACATACATTTTGTAAACTGTAGATATTGAATGTGGCTAATTTAATATTTGAACACATAATGAAGAGCAAACCAAAACTATTACTACCAGAGCAATTTTTAACACTAACTAGATCAATGCATCCCCAAATAACACAAAGAAAATGAAGGCAGAGTAACAGTCGTTCTTTGAAATAATTTTAGATAACCTAGAAGACCCAAATCAAGGAATTACCTTTTATACTAAAAATTGCAATTTTTATCATCCCTTTAATAATTACACCTGCATGTGTAATTTAAAATTTGGCTGGATACTAGGGAAACTTCACCTTGCTGTAGAACACCAGTTAAGTGCACAGGCCCACGGTTAAGCAGTTGTTGGCTTAAGTTGTTGCTGTCTGGCATACGAGCCCTGTAAATTTGAGCGCATTCTCTTAATCACTCTGTAGACTTGTTCTCCCATTATAAATAAATACATACATACATAAATAAATACATAAATAAACAAATAAATAAATAAATAGTAAAAATATGGGAGGGATAACAGTGGCATTTTTTGTAATTGTATTTTATTTTACTTATTTTTAATGCAGTAAATTTTTATTTAAATATAATCAATTTCAATAATTGCCCTTTACTTTTTTCCTTTTTTATATCATTGTTCAATTACAGTTGTCCTCATTTGTCCTCATTACTCTCCCCAGTGGTACCCACCTGCCATCTCCCACCCTCTATCCTACCCCTGTTGTCTTTGTCCATGGGTCCTTTATACATCACATTCCTTGACCTGACCCTTCCCTTCCTTTCCCCCATTATTCTACCTCCCCCCTCCCCTCTGGTCACTTTCAGTATGTTCTTTATTGCCATGACTCTGGTTACACTTTGCTTGCTTGTTTGCTTTATTGATTAGTTTTCACTTATAGGTGAGATCATATGGTATTTGTCTTTCACCGCCTGGCTTATTTTGCTTAGCATAATGCTCTCCAGTTCCATCCATGCTGTTGGAAAGGGTAGGAGCTCCTTCTTTCTTTTTGCTGTATAGTATTCCACTGTGTGAAAGTACGACAGTTTTTTGATCCACTCATTGACTGATAGGCACTTAGGTTGCTTCCAACACTTGGCTATTGTATTGTGCTGCTATTAACGTTGGGGTGCATAGGTTCTTTTGAATTGGTGTTTCAGTGTTCTTAGGATATAGTCCCAGCAATGGAATTGCTGGATCAAAAGGCAGTTCCATCTTTAGGTTTTTGAGAAAATTCCATACTGTTTCCACCATGGCTGCACCAGTCTGCATTCTTACCTAGTGTACTAGGGTTCCCTTTTCTCCACAACCTTGCCAGCAGTTGTTGTTTGTAGATTTGGTTATAAGGGCCATTCTGACTTGAGTGAGGTGATATCTCATTGCAGTTTTAATTTTCATCTCTCTGATGGCTAGTGATGCTGAGCTTCCTTTCATATATCTCTGGGCCCTCTGCATGTCCTCCTTGGAGAAGTGTCTGTTCAGGTCCTTTGTCCATTTTTTTAATTGGATTGTTTGTCTTTCTGGAGTGGAGTCATGTGAGTTCTATATATATTGTGGAGATCAAACCTTTGTTTGACGTATCATTGGTAAATATGTTTCCCCATACATTTGGTTCCCTTTTCATTTTGCTGATGTTTTCTTTAGCCATGCAGAAGTTTCTTCATTTGATGAAGTCCTACTTGTTTATTCTTATGTTCCTTGCCCTAGGGGACATATCAGTGAAAATATTGTTATGTAGGATATTGAGATTTTTCTGCCTAGGTTCTCCTCTAGGACTTTTATGGTATCACAACTTATATTTAAGTCTTTTATCCATCTTGAGTTTATTTTTATGTAAGATGTAAGTTCATGGTCAAGTTTCATTTTTTCATGTGTACTTCTCCAGATATCCCAACAACATTTGTTTAAGAGGTTATTTTTACTCCATTTTATGTTTCTGCCCCTTTTGTCAAATATTAATTGACCATAGAGACATGGGTTTATTTCTGAGTTCTCTATTCTGTCCATTGATCTATATGTCTGTTCTTATGCCAGTACCAGACTGTTTTGATTACAGTGACCTAATAAAATAGTTTGATATCAGGTATTGTGATCCTTCCTACTTTGTTCTTCTTTCTCAAAATTGCTGAGACTATTTGCAGTGGTTTATGGTTCCATATAAATTTTTGAAATGTTTGTTCTAAATCTGTGAAATATGTCATTGGTATTTTAATGAGGATTGCACTGAATCTATAAATTTTTTTGGGTAATATGAAGATTTTGATGATGTTACTTCTTCCAATCCATGAACATGGTATATGCTTCCATTTATTTGTGTCTTCCTTAATTTCTTTTTTCAGTGTTCTGTACTTTTCTGAGTATAGTTCTTTTACCTTCTTGGTTAGGTTTATTCCTAGATGCTTTATTTTTCTTTTTGCTGTAATAAATGGGATTTTTCCTAGTTTCTGGTTCATTATTTCATTTTTGGTATACAAAAATGCCTTCAATTTCTGTATATTGACTTTGAATCACACCATTTTGCCAAATTCACTTACGAGTATTGGTGGAGTCTATAGGGTATTCTATATACACTGCCATGTCATCTGCAAACAACCACAATTTTACTTCCTCCTTTCCAATTTGGACACCTTTTATTTTTATTTCTTATCTGATTATTGTGCTAGAGTTTCTAATACTAAACTGAATAGAAGTGGTGAAAGCAGACACCCTTGTTTTGTTCCTGATCTTAGGGGAAAATCTTTCAGTTTTGCCCACCGAATATGATGTAGGCTGTAGGTTTTTCATATATGGCCTTTATTATATTGGGGTTTGCTCCCTCTACTCCCACTTTGCTGAGTGTTTTTATCATAAATGGGTGCTGTACTTTAGCAAAGTCCTTTTCAGCATCTATTGATATGATCATGTGATTTTTGTCTTTCATTCTATTTATGATGTTTTACATTTATTGATTTGTGAATATTGTACACCCTTGCATCCCTGGGATGAATCCCACTTGATCATAGTGTATGGTCTTTTTAATGTATTGTTGAATCTGATTTGCCAATATTTTGTTTAGGATTTTAGCACCTGTGTTCATCAGTGATATTGGCCTGTAGTTTTCTTTCTTTCTTGTGTCTTTATCTGATTTTTGGATTAGGATGATGTATCCTAATAAAAAGAGTGTGAGAGTCTTCCATCTTCTTGGATTTTTTGGAATAGTCTGGGAAAGATAGAGGTTAGCTCTTCCTTAAATATTTGGTAAAATTCTCATGTGAAACAATCTGGTCTAGGGCTTTTGTGTGCCAAGAGTGTTTTGAATACTGCTTCAATTTCACTGGCTGTTATCAGTCTATTCAAGCTTTCTGCTCATTTTTGACTCAGTTTTAAAGGATTATATTTATCCACAGATTTGTCCATTTATCCCAGGTTTTCAAATTTCTTGGTGTATAGTTGTTTGTATCAATTTATTTTTAATTGTTGTTCAAGGATGATTGTCTCCATTTTCCTACCAACACTTTCCCCCATCCCACCCACCCTCAACTTCCACCCTCTGTTCATAGTAATTTCTTACAATTCTTTGTATTTATGTGGTATCAGTTTTAATTTCTCCTCTTTCATTTCTGATTTTATTTATTTCAGTCCTTTCTCTTTTTTTCTTTATGAGTCTGGTTAAAGTCTAATCGATATTGTTTATCTTTTCAAATAACAAGCTCCTGGTTTATTGATCCTCTGAATTATTCTTTTAGTCTCTATGTTATTTATTCTGCTCTGATATTGAATATTTCCATCCTTCTACTCACCCTGGGCTTTGCTTGTTGTTATTTCTCCAGTTCTTGTAGATGTAGGTGTTAGTTTGTTTATATAAAGTTTTTCTGTCTTTTTTAGGTAGACCTGAACTGCTATGAACTTCCCTCTCAGGGCTGCTTCCTCTGTGTCCCATAGGTTTGGGGCTGTTGTATGTTAATATCTTTCATTTCCAGAAACTCTTTGATTTCTTCCTTGATCTTGTTTACCCATTTGTTGCTTAATAACATATTATTCAGTCTCCATGAATTTAACTGTTTCTGAGTTTTTCTCCTTGCAGTTGGTTTCTAGTTTCAAGCCATTGTGATCTGAGAAAATGCTTGATAAGATTTCAATTTTCTTGAATTTGTTGAGACTTGTTTTGTGTCTTATCATGTGGTCTATCTTTGAAAATGTTCCATGTGCATTTGAAAAGAGTGTATATTTTGCTTCTGTAGGGTGAAATGTTCTGTATATAACAGTTTAGTCCATTTGATCTAGAGTGTTGTTCAGTGGCACAATATCCATGTCGATTCTTTGTTTGGAAGATCTATCCATTGTTGATATCAGGGTGTTAAAATCTCCCCGGTGTAAGTGTGTTGCTGTCTATATCTTTCTTGAGGTCCTCAAAGATCTTCCTTATATATTTGGTGCTCCAATATTGGGTGCATATATGTTTACAATGTTTATGTCTACTTGATGGATTCTACTCTTGAATATTTTTTAAGTGTCCTTCACTCTCTCTTTTTATGGACTTTGTTTTGAAGCCTATTTTGTCTGATGTAAGTATTGCTACTCTGGCTTTTTATTTCCTGTCCATTTGCTTGGAATATTTTTTTCAACCCATCACTTTCAGTCTATGTATGTCTTTTGTTCTGAGATGGGTCTGCTATAGACAGCATATGTGTGGGTCACATTTTCTCATCCATTCAGCTACCCCGTGTCTTTTGATTGGAACATTTAATCCATTGATTTTTAAGGTTATTATTGATAGGTACTAACTCATTGCCTTTTTCCCATTTGTACCTGGGTTCCTCTTTCTTTCACTCTTTTTCTTCATCATCTGAAAGCAATCCCTTTAGCATGTCTTGCAATACTGGCTTGGTAAAGATGTATTCTCTTAGCCTTCTTTTGTTTGGGAAGCTCCTTATTTGGTCTTCCATTTTAATTGAGAACCTTGCTGGGTAGAGTAGTCTTGGTTGTAGGTCTTTGGTTTTCATTGCTTGGAATATTCCTTGCCATTCTCTTCTGGCTTCTAGTGTTTCTGTTGAGAAGTCAGCTGCTAGTCTTACTGGGGCTCCCTTGTACACTACTTCTTGTTTCTCCCTTGGTGCCTCTAAGATTCTCTCTTTGTTTTTGACTTTTGCCATTTTAATTATATGTCTTGGAGTGGGCCTCTTTGGGTTTATCTTGACAGGGACCCTCTGTGTTTCTTGGATTTTATTGACTTTTTCTCTCATCAGGTTAGGGAAGTTTTCTGTCATTACTTTTTCACACAGGTTTTCTATCACTTGCTTATCTTCTCCTCCTTCTGGTATCCCTAATATATAGATATCATTATGGTTCACATTGTCCTGCAGCTCCCTTAACCACTCTTCATTTTTCTTGAGTCTTTTTTCATTTTTTTTCTCTGTCTGGGAATTTTTTTCTGCCTTGTCCTCCAGCTTGTTGACTAAATTCTCTGCCTCATCTAAACTGCTTTTTATTCCTTCCACTGTGTTCTTCTTTTCAGGTATTGTATTTTTCATTTCCTCCTTGTTCTTATCAATAGTTTCTATTTACTTTTTCATACTGTCATCATTTTCAGTAAGTTCCTTGAACTTTTCCTGGAGTTCTTTGAAGTTCTCACTGACCAACTTGAGCATCCTTACAACCATTATTTTTAACTCAGTGTCTGATCATTTGGTTGCCTCAATTTCATTTAGCATTCTTTCTGGGGATTCCTCCTTTCTTTTCAGTTGGGGGTTGTTTCTTTGTCTCCCTATTTTAGGTGACTCTTCTTGTGTGTTTCTGTGTGTTAGATTGATCTGCTTTGACTTCTTGTCTTTGTTCTGTGGTCTTCTGTGGTAGGAGACCTGTGGGACTCAGTGGTGCAGTCTTCTTGATCACTTGCCCTTGATGCTCTTGCACTGCCCTTTATGCCTTTTATGTGGGGTCTCTGGTTGTAATTGGGTTTTGGTTGTTTTGGGGTCATTCTTTTTTGGGGTCTTCCCTCCAGTTGACTGACTGAGAGTTATTCCTCCATCCAGTACTGTTGTACAGGTACTATCAGAATGAAAATCATTCAGACCAGAAAATGGACCCACACCTCCAAAAATAACTTCTAGCCACAATTACACTATCAACAGCAAATGAGTCAATATTAATAAAGATATAAAGAGATTAAGACTATTATAAGAAAGAGAAAAACAAATATGAGATGACTAATTGAAAGAAAAGATTTTACGAGGGTAGAGGGATGGGCAATAATAAGAGTAAGATGTACATCCTGGCTGGTGTGGCTCAATGGTTTGACCACCAGCCTGCAAACCAAAGGGTCACTGATTGGATTCCCAGAGAGGGCACATTCCTGGATTGCAGGCCAAGACCCCGGTAGGGAACATATGAGAGGTAACCACACATTGATGTTTCTCTCCCTCTCTTTCTCCTTATCTTCACCTGTGTCTAAATATAAAATAAATAAAATCTTTAAAAAAGAGTAGGATATAGATATTTTTAAATTTTTTATAACACTCCACACTAAACTGTTTCAACTCCACAGTGGCTTCACTGGCAACAGTGCATGAGGGTTTCCTTTTCTCCACATCCCTCCCCACCCCCCTTGTTATTTCTTATCTTTTAATGATAGCCATTCTGACAGGTATAAGGCAATGAACTTTAAGGGCATTGTTCTAAGTAAAATAAGACTGAGAATGATAAATACTGTATGATATCACTTACATGTGAAATCTAAAAAAGTCAAACTTGTAGTAACAGAATTAAATGGTGTTACCTGGGCTGGAGGTATGGAAAATGAGGAGATGCTGGTCAAAGAGCACAAATATCTGCTTAGAAGATAAATAAGTTTTGGAAATCTAATGTATGACTTTATGATTACAAATAACAATACTGTACCATATACTTGGAAGTTGCTAAAAGAGTAAATTGTAAATGTTTCCACCAAAACTAAAAATATAATTATGTGACATGATGGAGATGTTAGCTAACATTATGATGATAATCCCATTACAATACATACTTGCATGAAATCAGCATATTGTGCACATTACACTTACATAATATTGTATTAAAATTATATATCAATAAGGCTGGGGAGAAGAGGCAAGTGTCTCACCTTTAGCCAAATAGCCAAAGACTACTAATAATGTTGTGTCTTTATATAGGGTAAGGAGTAAAAAATCATTAACTATCATTGAACTAAATACCTTGCACTTATTAGCTCATTTTAAGCTCAAAAGATTATATTTATAAAAACTCCCCAAACAGTACTGTTTTTATGACCTAAGAAGAGAAACATTGGTCCTAGACTACTAAGGTTTGAATACTGGTTCTGACATCTGCCCACTCAGTGATCTAGAGTGTCATTTAACCTCTCTGTAAAATAAGGAGAATGATAGGACTGACCTCATAAATTTTCTTTTTGTGAGTTTGTGCACATGTGTGTGAATGCACAGAATAACTCAATGCATAATAAAGTGTTTTAAACAGTGCCCAGTACTCTATCCATATATATTAATGGCCAACACTTGTAGAGCAATGCTCAAGGTAGCTCACCCAGTGTTTGAGTAGGAGTCCAATGGAAGTTCAAATCTGTAATTGTAATATATCTGACCAATAATAGGAACTCTCTTAGCTTTGTTTCCTTCCCATACCTACTGATTCTGTAGGCCCTTATCAGTCTTTGGAGGAATTGAGTGGATTTTATTATTAGATATAAATCCATGGCACTCCCTAAAAATCCTGCCCCCCATTACCTTATACCTCATCAAAAATATTAACAAACAGTTGTTATCTGTAGAGATACTTTGCTGATACTCAACTGGATCTCACAATACATGTC
This sequence comes from Tonatia bakeri, assembly GCA_004024845.1. NCBI lineage: Eukaryota > Metazoa > Chordata > Mammalia > Chiroptera > Phyllostomidae > Tonatia > Tonatia bakeri. The sequence goes on from PVIA01000769.1 coordinate 100,165, forward strand.
AGCCCAGTCCATGAGGCAACCATTAGCCATTAATTCAACAAATATTTCTGAGTGCAAGTCTCTGGTATTCTTTTTTATATATAAGCATTTTAAATTTAGAACTGTTTAAGATTTACAGAAAAATTGCAAAGACAGTACACAGAGTTCCCATACAAACCATGCCCTATTTCCTTTATCATTAACATACTACATTAGTGTGTCACATTAGTTATAATTAGTGAACCAATATTGATACATTCTTATTAGACCTGTAATTCATTCAGGATACCTTATATTTTACTTAACGGCCTTGTTTTATTCCAGAAACCCACCCAGGATACTATATTACATTTAGAAATCATGCTTTCTCAGGTTCCTCTTTAGTTAGTACTGGTCAGATTTTTGTAAAACATTCTTAAATTAGAATTTGACCCTTCCCTCAAGATTACACTGGTGTTTTATGTTTTGAGTGAGAGAGACCACAGAGGTAAAGTGCCATTTTTTTCCTTTTTTAAAAATTGTTGTTCAAGTACAGTTGTCTCCATTTCTCCCCACCACTCTCCCCACCCCAACCGTTCCCACCTCCCACCCTTGATCCTACCCTCCTTTGGCTTTGTCCATGTGTCCTTTATACATATTCCATGATGATCCTTCCCCTTTCCCTCACCTCGTTACCCCCCTCCCCCTCTCTGGTTACTGTTAATTTGTTCTTTATTTCAATATCTCTGGTTATATTTCATAACAAGATACGTATACTATCACCATGATTTATTGCTGTTGATACTCATCTTAGTTACCTAAAGTAGCATTTGTCAGACTTCTACATTGTAAACTTATTCTTCTCCCCTTTCTACTCTATTCTTTGAAATGAAGTCACAATGTATAGCCCATATTTTAAAAAGTGGGGAGTTATGCTCCACTTCCTTGAGGGTAGAATAGCTATATAAATTATTTGGAATTCTTCTGCATAGGAACGTCAAACTTCCACAACCATTTGTTGAGAAAGTCAATCCTTTTGCCATGAAATGGTGTTTGCTTCTTTCCAAAGATCAGTTGATACTTGTGTAGATCTTCTTCTGGGCTTGCTATTCTGTTCCATTAATCAATGTGTTTATAATGTTATTAGTATTGTGCTGTCCTGATTACTGTATTTATTGTGAGCCTTGAATGTGGGTAGTGTGAATCCTCCAACTTTTTTTTCTTCTTCTTTAGTATTGTGTTATCTATTCTAGATCTTTGGTTTTTTTTTCATGTAAATTTTAGAATCAGTTTGTCAATATTTAAAAATAACTTACTGAAATTTTGATTAAAAAATGTGTGGATCTATAGATCAAATTGGGAAGAACTGCACCTTAACAATATTGAGTCTTCCACTCCAGATCACAGACCATCTTTCCATTCTTTTAATTTCTTTCATAATTTTCAGAGCTTTATAGTTTGACATGTATTATGTATATATTTAGTTATATTTATTCCTGAGTATTCATGGGGATGCTATTATTAATGATATTTTATTTTATTTTTTATCCTCACCTGAGGAATGCTTATTGACTTTGCAGAAAGGGAAAAGGAGAGGGGGGACAGAAACATCAATGTGAGAGAAAAACATTGATTGGTTATGATTTGCATGTGCCATAACTGGGACCAAACCTACAACCCAGGCATGGGAACTGAACCCATGATGTTTTGTTTTATGGGAGGATGCTACAGCCAAATAAATGAGCCACACTAGTCAGGGCTGTTAATGATATTTTGGAATTTCAAATCCCAATATTTGACTTATAGGATATTTGAAAATAATTTACTTGTATATATTAATCTTCAATTCTGTGATTCTGATATACTAGAATGTTCATTCTAGTAGGCTTTTCAGTGTACCCTTTTTTTGAAATTTTCTACAATAAAAAAGCATGTTACTTGCAAATAAAGACAGTTTTATTTCTTCCTTAGATTTCTGTATACATTTTTTGTCTTGTCTTCTTGCACTAGTATGATTTCCAGTGAGATGTTAAATAGGAATAGTAAGAGAAGACATCCTTGCCTTGTTCTCAATCTTAGGGGGCAAATATACTGTTTCTTACCATTAAGTATAATGTTAACAGTAAGTTTTACATAGATGCTTTTATTAAGAAAATTCCCTTCACTTTCCAGTTTTCTAAATATTTTTATTACAAATGCATGATAAACTTTGTCAAATGTTTTTCTTCATTAATTAATATGAGCATATGAGTTTTCTTGCTTATTTGCTCGTTGGTGTTATAGATTACATAGATTGATTTTTCAAATGTTGAACCACTCTTCTATATCTGGACAAAAGTCCAGTTGACCATGGTGTATAATTTACATTATGTAATGCTGGATTTGATTTGCTCATATTTTGTAAAAATTTCTGTATCTGTATTCATGAGATACTTATTCTGTTTTTACCTATGTTCCTTCTGCTTCTATTTTTCTAGAAAAGATTGTAAAAATTGATATAATTTCTTCTTTAAGTATTTGCTAGAAATCCTGTGAAATGATCTGAACCTGGTACTTTCTTCTTTGGAAAAAATATAATTATTGATTTAATTTCTTTAATAGATATAAATAGGTGTATTTAGATTATCTATTTCTTATTGTATAATGTTTTATCATTTATTCCTTAAGAAATAAGGTCGTTGTGTCTAATTTGTCAATTTGATAAGCACAGAGTTGCCTATAATATCTCTTTATTTCTTTAATATCCATGTGATTTAACAGTGAAGACATTACTTTCATTTATGATATTGAGAAATTGTGTCTCTTTTTTTCTTAGTTAGGTTGACTAAGGATTTATCATTTTTTAATATTTTCAAAGAGCCAGGCTTTTGTTTTGTTGATTTACTCTATTACTTTTCTGTTTTCACTGTCACTATTTCTGCTCAATTTTATTATTCTTTTCTTTTTAAAATCTTCTAGATTTACAATTCAATTATTCTTCTTTCTCTAAGGTGGAAACTTAGGTTGTTGATTTTAGTGTTTTATTATTTTCTTATATAATGATGCAGGTCTATAAATTCTTTCAAAGTGCCATTTCTGTTGCAATCCACCAATTTGATAAGTTGTATTCATATTTCGTTTAAAATATCTCTTTAATTTTCTTGAGATGTCTTATTTGACCTGTTATTCTAAAAGTATGTTGTTCACTAATGTTTCACAATTTTTCTTGCTTTATTTCTGTTGTATACTTCTAATTTAGTTCCACAGTGTTCTGATAATATATCTTGTCCCATTTTTATCCTTTTAAATTTGTTCAGGTGTCTTCTATGCCCAGAATGTGATCTATCTTGCTGAATGTTTCATGTGAACTTCAGAAGAATGTATTCTGCTGCTGTTGGATGAGATATTCTATAAAAGTCAGTTAGATCAAATGGATTGATAGTGTTGTTCAGGTCAACAATCTCTTTATTGATTTATTGTCTGCTTAAACTATCAAATACCGACAGAGGGATTTGAAATCTCCAACTATAATAGTAGATCTGTCTATTTTTCCTTTCAGTTTTTGCCTCAGGTATCATGATGTATACACACTTAGGATTGTTATTCCTTCTTGAGGCATTAATCACTTTTCATTATGTAATGTCCCCCTTTATTCCTAAAAGTTTTCCTTGTTTTGAGAAGTGCTTTGCCCCAAATGACTGTGGCTACTCCAGTTTAATTTTTATTAGTGCTAGCATGGTATATTTTCTCCATCTGTTTACTATCAACATTGAGATACTTTGCATTTGAAGTATGTTTCTTGTAGACAATAAATAGTTGGATGTGTTTTTTATTCAGTCTGATAATCTCTATTTTTAATTTGTTTACACTTAAACAAATTAAATTTACATTTAAAAAGATTATCAATATAGTCAGCTTAATTTTTAGTGTTTGTAGCCGTTCTCTTCATTGCACTTATTTTTAAATTTCCTTTTATTTGCTGCCTTCCTTATTTTCTTGAACATTTTATATAATTTCATATTATTTGTTCTCTTAAAATATCAATTATACTTCTTTAATTCATTTAGCTATTGCCCTAAAATATATATATGTGTGTGTATATATATGTATATATGTTATATATATATATATATATATATATATATATAAGTTAAACTCATCTTGAAAAAAACTATACCATTTACATATAGTATGGGCAGCTTATAACACAGTATGCATAGTACAGGTAACACAACATGGTTTTTATAATTCTTTCCCTCCTTCTTGTTATAACATTTCTGTCATTCCTTTTACTTATTGCTATAACAACCTAATATATTTTAACTATTATATTATTCTAAATAAATAGCTGCCTTTTAGAACAATTAATAAGAAAAATCAATACATTTTTATTACTTTCATTTATTCCTTTCCCAACACGGTTCCTTTGTTTATGTAAATCAGGATATTTTTTTCTGTTTACTTTTTATTTTTATATTCTGTGAACTAATAAAAATGTAATTTTCTTTTCTTCACATATTTTAATTGTTGTTCAAGTACAGTTGTCATCATTGTCCCCCCCCACCATGCCCCCCACCCCAGCCATCCCCCTTCCCACCCTTGATCCTACCCCTCTTTGGCTTTGTCCATGCGTCCTCTATACATGTTCCTGAAAACCCTTCCTCTTCTCCCCCATTATCCCTTCCTACCTCCCCTCTGGTTACTATCAGTTTGTTCTATTTTTCAGTGTCTCTGGTTATTTTTTGCTTGTTTCTTTGTTTTGCTGACAAGGTTTCACTTATAGGTGAGATCATATGGTATAAGTCTCTCACTGACTGGCCATCTGTATGTCCTCCTTGCATGGACATGGACAATGGTGTGGGAATTGACTATGGAAGTCAGGGGACTGGTTGTGTAGAGGGGGTCATAGGACAACTATAATACCATAAACAATAAAGTATTTTTAACAATAAAAATAAATAAATTGGGGAGGATTCAAGGTTAAAAAACAGAAAAGTTCTGTGCAGAAGAAAAACATGATCTATTTGTTCTCTATAAATGAGATATTTGTTTTCTATAAATGAGATATCATCTCACACCAGCCAAAATGACTCTCATTAATAAACAAACAAACAAGTGCTGGCGAGGATGTGGAGAAAAGGGAACCCTAGTGCACTGTTGGTGGGAATGCGGACTGGTGGAGCCACCATGGAAAACAGTATGGAATTTACTCAAAAAGATAAAAATGAAACTGCCTTTTGATCCAGTGATTGCACTGCTGGGAATATACCCTAAGAACCCCAAAATGCCAATATAAAATAATTTGTGCATGCCTACATTCAAAGCAGTGCTATTTACAATAGCTAAGATTTGTGCACAACTTCTTTTAACATTTCTTGCATGGCAGACCTGCTGGTGATAAGTTTCTTCCATTTTTCTTTGTCTGGAAAAGTCTTATACCCACTTTATTTTGAAGGTTAATTTTTCCAAATATAAAATTCTAGGGGTTTTATTCAACATTTTAAACCTTTCAATTTACTGTCTCCTGGGGCTAGTTTCTGATGAAAAGTGCCCTGTAATTATTTTTCTTGTTCCTCTACTTTTTTTTCCCCCTCAGGCTTCTTTCAAGATTGTCTGTTCTTGTTTTCTGCAGTTTGAATCTGATATGTCTAGATGTGAGGGTTTAGTATTTAACTTGTTCGGTGTCCTCTGAACTTCCTGTGTCTGTACTATGGTGTGCGCCATTAATTTTGGCAAATTCTTGGGCACTATTTCTTCAAGTATTTCTTCTGCTTAGTTCTTTATTATTCTGGTATCTCAACTACATGTATGTTTCACTTTTTAAAATTATCTCACAAATCTGGGAAGCTTGGTTCTCTCATTTTTTTTCTCTTCACATTTGAGTCTGAAAAGTTTCTATGGGACTATTTTTAAGCAGTTTGATTCTTTGCACAGCAGTGTCTAGTCCATAGATGAGTCCATCAAAGGCATTCACTATCTCTATCAGAGTGCTTTTGTTTTTTAAATCTTTCATAGAGTTTCTATCTCTCTGCTTTCATCACTCGTATGTTGTCTATTTTTTTCCATTAGAGACCTTAACGTGGTACTCATAGTTATTTTAAATTTCTGACCTGATGTGTTTAATAAATGCTGGAGTTGTAGATGCCAGAGGCTTCAAATTCCTGTAACCTTTTCATTTCCCCTTCTGCCTTTGCACTTCCCTAAGTACACCTCTTCAGAGAAAGTATGGGTCTCACAGCTTTTTAAATTGCAATACACTGTTATTACATGAGAATCTTGTTAGCATAGTTATAATGTATGGGGGAAGGGGAAGTATTCTATAACATTCTCATCAAATAATAGTGTTTAGTGGACCTCCCTCTTAGGGCTCTGACCGTCACAAGTGATTCCCAGTACTTCTTTCCCCTGACTGTATCAGTCCTTGCATCTTTGGCTGTATTTGTTCTCTCCCTCAATCAAAAAAAGGGAGAGTAAGAATGGAATGAAGTGTGAGCAATGTTTTTCCCCCACCTGTGATAATATTCTGGTAAAGTGTTTTTCCTTGGATATTTAGGCTTTGTTGTGGACAACCCTCAGGGTGTATTTCACAATGATTCCTCCAGTTCTTTCAGCTACAATCCATTGTTATTTTGCTAGTCCTGTAGGTAATGAGATAAGACATGGAGGAAGTGAAACATCTATAATTTTGTGATTAAATCTCTCTGTCTTAATAGGTCTGTGTCTCTCACAAGTGCTTCTCCAGAGGTATAGCTTTATTTTTCATCACTTTTGAGTCAAAAAGGCCATAGGAGACTGGAGAAATGCCCTTCCCTAGCTAGAATAAGCTACTTGTAAAGCCTTTTCCCCTTGAGAGTAGCCTTCACTATAGAGAACACTCAGGTTACATTTCACAGTGATTAAAATTCCAATTCTGTTCTCCCCACCACAGGTATAAGAGGATATTTCTCACATCTTTATCTTCAGAACCTGGTAGGGTTCGGGGAGGTAATGACGCATAAACCTCTAGGGTCCTCTAAGACCATTGCCCCCCAAAGCTTCTCACTCTCATGCTAGTTCATGCTCATCTTCCAGCAGTTCATTTTTATTCACACTTTTAGGGTTCCTAACACTTATGGCTCCATCCTCTTCTCCTTCAAGGAAACAATCTCAGCTCTGACCCTCTGGATTCACCTGTCTCTCTAGATTTTGAGGGGGTAATTTGCCTTGTAAACTTAGTTCCCCAGTAGATCCAAGAAAGTGATTCATTTTCAGTTTTTTCAGCTTTTTCTTTTTGTAAGGACAAGAACTATGGCTTCCAACTCTACAAATTAGAGCTTTGGCCGAAAGTCCATGATTTTCATTTCTTAAACATAAATAAGACATAATCTCTAAACATAGTTTAGTCTAACAAAAGACCATAAACAAAGAATGCACACATCAATGTGTTCATTTTAAATGGTGATAAGTGCAGCAAACATAAAGAATAGAGTACTATGAGGAAAAATAATGAGATCATTTTCTGGTGTGTCAGGGAAGGCTTCTCTAAGGCAGAAACGATAAAACGGGGACCAGAAGAATTAACACGAGTTAGGGTGAGGGAACTGTGAAAGGTGGTTCAGAGATGGAAAACAGCTGGACTCAATTATTTGCCTAATTTGTGACTGAAAGAAGGGCAGAAGCAGCTCTGAATGAGTTTGGAATCGCTGACAGGAGTCAGTCTAAGCAGGTATATTAAGACATGCATGTTAAGAAGTATTACTATAAGTGCCTACAAGAACCATCAAAGAGCTTTAAAGAGTGAAACAAAATGACCACCTCATGTTAGCTTACTCTTGCTGCAGTGTGAAAAACTGCTTAAAGTGAGGCCAAAGGAAATGGAGACACCAATTAAGAAGTCACAGCATTAGTTCAAAAGTGGATGGTGTTGGCTTGATTCAAATTAATGACAGTAGAGAAGAAAGTATGTGAACTGATTCAGAATACATTTTGGAATGTGAAAACAAGACTGATAATTATCTCTTAAAAAGATTATGAAAAGCCAGATTCTAGTTCTATGTGTAAGAAGCTGGGAAGTTGCTGCTCCATCCTAACAAGTAAAAAGCTGTCTAGCCACTATGCTATACTCCTGAAAGTAAAAATATTTACATTCCAAAATGATGTGGAATGGAAAACGTAATTAACACAAAAATTAAAATTAATCATAAAATGCTAAACATGTAAATATCATCAACTCTTTTTCTTTTAATCTGTAAGAGAAGGAAGGATACAAGGGACCTGCCGTCCACATAATTGGAGAGACAAACAGGTGAAGCCAGAAAGGCACTAATTACCAGCCACAGTGGAGACACACAATCAGAAATATCTGCAGACACCAGGGCCAGGAGAGGAAAATCTGAACTATCATTGACGAATTGCTGGAGGGTCAATACACACACCTATGAGAATAAAAACTCCAGGGGGAATCCAGTCATAGGAAGAGCCTCTACATTATTGGGAGATTTACCTCCAGGAGTTAGACTTTAAGTTCCCACAGGAAATATCAGAAAAAAAATCCCCTAATGCTTCCTATAGGATGAGGGCAAAGGAATCATTTTGATTCACACCAGAGTATTCTGCTGCAGAGTATTCTCTTTCTTTTTTGTTTTTAATTAATTTATTGTTGTTCAATTACACTTGTCTGCATTTTCTCCCCACCCCAGCCAAACCCACCTCCCTCCCTTGCTTCCACCCCGCCCCCTTGGTTTTGTCAACATGTCCTTTATAGTAGTTCCTAAGAAACCTTGCCCCCATTATCCTCACCCACCTCCCGTTTGGTTATTGTCAGATTGTTCTTAATGTCAATGTTGGTGGTTATATTTTGCTTGTTTTTTTCTTTTGTTGATTAAGTTCCATTTATAGGTGAGATCATATAGTATTTGTCTTTAACCACCTGGCTTACTTAGCATAATGCTCTCCAGTTCCATCCATGCTGTTGCAAAGAAAAGAGTATTCTGCTTCTCTTACTTAATGAGACCTACCCTCAGGAGAAACTAATTAACCAAGAAGCCTAACTTTCTGGGGTCCTATCAGAGCCTAACTGACCTGGGGGAAGGGAAACACCAAACCCCAGCACTCTAGCCATTCTGACCCACCTAAGAGGGGAGAAAAAAAACAGGAAGCCCTTATGAAGCTCACTGTTCACAGGTATAGGCCCGCTACCTGATCATGGGAATATGGAACATGTCCCCTTCGCAACACTGCCACTGTGTTATTCAATGACTGTGCAAAGCAGTGCTTTCACCAGGTACATCAACTAACAATAGAAAAGTTCAGGGCATAGCAAAAGTCAAAATCAAAAAAAAAAAAAAAGACAGACTGTGAAGAGAACAAGCATCAGAACCAAATATGGCAGGGATGTTAGAAATTATCAGATTAGGAATTTGTGTTGCCACCTTTCAAGGCCAGGCAGGTTCATGGTATTCATACAGATGGAAAACTATTCACAGAGCCATTGGGATGTCTAGCATGCCTTTATTCATGGGTAGGCGAGCCACACAAACTGCAAGCTGTGTGTCTATCTGCATGTCTCCTGTCATGGCCCCTGCTCCCCAGCATGGCACCATTGTGGTACCTCTCCCCTTGTGTGTTTGTCATCATCATCACCCTCAGCAGAGAGTCTCTACCTGTTTAAGTACTAGAGGGGAGCAAAACCAGCAAGATGCCAGAAATTATATAACATAACATAATTCTGCACATGCAAGCCCACTTCATGTTATGGGAGCAGTTTATCAAACACAGTCTCAAGGCTGTGAGAACACTAGTTATCAGGCCCCTCCAAGGTTCTGGGAACACTGCTTCCCTTTGCTACCCAGACACCTGGGTGAGGAAGCCAGACTGCCTCCACTTACCCTACAGAATTTAAAACAACTACAACTTGTATGCTAAGGGCTCTAATGGATAAAGCAGACAATATGCAAGAGCAGATGAGCAATGTAAGAAGAGAGATGTAAATTCTAAGAAAGAACCAAAAAGAATTGCTAAAGATCAAAAACCTTGTAATGGAAATGAAGAATGCCTTTGATTGCCTTACTAGTACAGTAAACATGGATGAGGAAATAATCTCTGGCTTGAGGATGTAAAAATAGAAAAATTGAAAACTGAAAATCAAAAAGAACAGAGGCAGAAAAAAGCAGAATATAATATCCAAAGACACCTACAAAAATGTAACATATGCATAATGGGAATGCTACAAGAAGAAAGAGAGAATAGAAGAGATATTTAAAACAATAATTACTAAGAAATTACACAAATTTATTTCAAACACCATACCACAGATCCAGAAAAATCTTAGAATATGGCTTAAGAAATGTTAAAAATAGAAATCATACATTGTTTGCCCTCAGACCATAAGAGAATTAAACTAGAAGTCAGTAACAGAAGGATAACTGGAAAATCCCTAAATATGTGAAAAGTAAACAATATGCCTTTAAATAATATGGATCAAAGAAGAAATCTCTAGAGAAATTTTAAAATATTTAGAACTAAATTAAATAAAAACACAACTCACACAAAATCTGTGTGATGCAGCAAAAGCAGTGCTAGAGGGATATTTATCACATAGATTGGGTATATTTGAAAAGATCTAAAATCAATAATTGAAGTTTCTACTTTAGGAAATTAGGAAAAGAAGAGCCAATAAAATCCAAAGTGAATAGAAGAAAATGTATAGTAAATATTAGAGCAGAAATTAATGAAATTGAAAATAGAAAGTGAATAGAGAAAATCAACAAAACCAAAAGCTGGTTCTTTAAAAAATATCTATAACATCAGGAAGTCTCTGGCCAGAGTAACTAAGAAAAGATGAGCAGACACAGATTACTCATATGCAAACAAAAAAGCAGGTATCACTACATATGCTGTAGATATTAAAAGATATTAAATATATATTATTAACAACTCTATGCCCATAAATTTGACAACTTAGATGAAAGAGACCAATTCTTTGGAAGGTATAATCTTAAAAAACTCACACACATAAAGAAATACCCATTTTGAATAGGCCTATAATATATCTATCAAGGAAATCGAATCAACAAAGACTAACCTTCCAAAAAAGAAAGCACTAGATTCACCATTGGATCACTGGTGAATTCTACCAATAATTCAAGGAAGAAATTATATTAATTCTTTATAATCACTTTCAGAGGACAGAAACAGAGAGGGTACTTTCTTATTCATTCTGTGAGTCCAGCATGGCCCTAATACCTAAACCAAAGATGCTGTAAGAAAAAAATACTACAGACCAATGTCTCTCATAAATATAAATGCAAAAATATCTTTAAAAATATTAGCAAATGTATCCCTGGCCGGTGTAGCTCAGTGGACTGAGTGTGGGCTACGAACAACGAAAGGGTTACCAGTTCAATTCCCAGTCAGGGCACATGCCTGGGGTGCAGGCTAGGTCTCCAGGAAGGGGCATGTAAGAGGTAACCACACATTAATGTTTCTCTCCCTCTTTCTCCTTCCCTCCTTTCTTTCTAAAAATATATAAATAAAATCTTTTAAAAAATTAGCAAATTTAATCCAATAATGCATGAAAATAATTATATACCACAACCAAGTGGGATTTCTTCCAGGTATGTAAGCCTGTTTCAGCATTCAAGAAGCAATGTAATACATGACAATGATAGGCTAGAAAAGCAAAATGACATAATCATAATTAGACGCAGAAAAATATTTGACAACATCCAACTCATTCATGATAAAAATTCTCAGTAATTTTGGACTGGAAGACAACTTCCTCAACTTGATAAAGTTTATCCACAAAATATTTACAGCTAACATTACATTTAATGGTTAGAAATTCAAACCCTTCTCACTAGGGTTAGGAACAGGGCAAGAACATCTCTCCCTTTGGCATTGTACCAGAATTTCTAAGCAATTCAATAAGATTAGAAAAGAAAGTAAAATCACAGGGATTAGAAAAGAAAACATAAAACTGTGTTTTTGTTGTTGTTGCTTGCAGATAACATGAGGGTCTGTGTAGAAAATCTGAAAGAATCTAAAAAAAGAAAAATAAAAAAACCTTCCAGAACCATGAAGCAATTATGTCAAAGTTGCAAGAGCTGGAACAACCTCTAGATAGAAAGTCCAAAATAATCACAAACAACACACAGAACTAATAAGCAATTATAGCACAGTTGCAGGATACAAGATTTATATACAAAAGTCAAATGTATTCCTATATACCAGCAATGAGTGTTGGAATTTGATATTAAAAACAAATACCTCTAATATCATCACTCTAAAAAAATGAAAAAAAAAAAACTTAGGTGAATATCTAACAAATACATGCAAAATCTATAAGATAAAACAACATAGCACAATACAGCATTAATATTAGCACTCTAGAAAATGAAGAACTTAAGTACATACCTAACAAAATATGTACAAATTCATATAACTAAACAAATGGAGAGAGATATCCCATATTCATGGATACATAATTCAATGTTGTCAAGCTATCTCTTTTTCCCAATTTCATCTATAGACTCAATGCAATTTTAATAGTGATCTCTGCAAGTTATTTAGTGGATATCAAAAGAAATGATTCTAGAGGAGAGGGGAGATGGGGACTGATTGAGGGAAGGTGACAGGATTAGTCAAAGAACATATATGAAGGACCCATGGACATGGACAATGATGTGGGGATTGACTTACTATGGAAGTGAGGGGCAGGCTGGGAAGAGGGGGGCAAATGGGGAAAATTGGGACAATTGTAATAGTATAAACAACAAAATATTTTTAAAATGATTCTAAAGTTTATATGGAGAGCCAAACAACTCAGAATGGACAACGCAATATCAGAGAAGAATAAGTTAAGGATTGATACTACTGGACTTAAAAACATAATACAAAGCTACAATAATTACGACAGTGTGGAATTGGCAAAAGAATGGAGACATAGATCAATGGAGCAGTTTAGAGAGCTCGGCAATTGATTCACATAAATACTGACTGACTTTGACAAAGGAGCAAAGGCAATACAATATAGAAAAATCCATCTTTTCAACAAATTGCACTGGAACAAATAGATATCCATATACAAAGAACTGAATTTAGATACAAATTTTACAAGCTTCACAAAAATTGCCTCAAAATGAATCATAGATCTATATGTAAATGCATAGTTATAAAACTCCTCAAAGACAACTTTGGAAAAATATGAATGAATTGGGTATTGATAATGATTTAGATTCAACATCAAAGTTGTGATCCCGGAAAAAATTGATTAATATGAACTTTATTAAAATTAAGAACTTCTCTGTGAAAGATAATGTCAAGAGAATGAGAAGACAAGCCACAGCCTGAGAGAATATATTTGCAAAAGACATCTTTGTATATTCGATATACATCTCTGTATATTCAAAATATACAAAATCTCTTAAAACTAAACAATAAGAAAACAGATTACCTAATTTAAAAATGGGCTAAAGACCTTAACAGACACCTCACTAAAGAGGATAAAGAGATGGCAAGTTAGCATATGAAAAAGTGTTCCATATCATATGTCATCAGATAAATAGAAATTAAAATAAGATACCACTATACATCTATTAAAATGCCCAAGATTTGAATTGTTGACAACACCAGCTGGTAGTGAGGATGTGAAGCAGCAAGAACTCTCACTCATGGTTGCTAGAAATACAAATGGTACAGACACTTTGAAAGATAGTTGGATGGTTTCTTACAAAAGTAAACATAATCTTACCAAATGGTCTAGCAATTGCACTAATTGGCATTAACTCAAAAAGTTGAAAACTTATGTCCACAAAAAAATTTAAAAGTACACCAGATGTTTACAGAAGATTTATCCATAATTGCCAAACCTTGGGAACAACTAAGGTGTCTTTCAGTAGGTGAAAGAATAAATGAACTTAAACTGTGGCACATGTAGACAATGCAATCTTGTTTTGTACTCAAAAGAAATGAGCTACCAAGGCAAGAAAAAATATGGAAAAACTTTAAATGCATATTACTAAGTATAAAAGAAGCCAATCTGAAAAGGCTACATACTGTATGATTCTAAGTATATGACATTTTCGAAAAGTTAAAACTATGAAGACAATACAAAGATCAATTGTTGCCAGGGAATAGGATATGGGGAGAAATAAGTTAACAAGAACACAGAGAAACCACTCTGTATGATACTGTAGTGGTGGATATATATCAGTATACATTTGTCCAAACCCATAGAATGCACAACATGAAGAGAAAAATGTACAGTCTCAACTTTGAGTGTTTTAATGTGTTAATGTAGCTTAATTAGTTATAACAATGTATAACTCTGGTGGGTGGTTCCTAATGAAGAACTCTATATAATTGTTGGATCATAGGGTATATGGGAAATTTCTGTACCTTCCTCTTAATTTTACTCTAAATAAAAACTGCTTTCAAAATGTAAAGCCTTTTATAAAAATAAACCAACAAAGAAACAGAAAAGGCTTTCTAATAACTTGGATATGAAAGGTATAGGAGAGAGGAGGTGTTAAGAGTGACTGCCAGATTTTTATCCTAAGCAACAGGTGAATTGTGATGGTAATTCTTGAAATACAAAGTCTGAAGGGAGCATTGTGGGAGGCTGCTCTGCGTGGCATGGGCCCAGCTCCCACTGGGAGACGCACAGGACCTACACCCATGGACAGGTTTTCCCGTGGGGAATCAAGCCTGCAATGTACCTAGGCCACTATGAGTCTTGCTTTTTGCTAGAACTCCCTCACCCTGAATTGAGGACATTTACTACAAAGCAACTTCCTAAAAACCATGCTAAACTTTCCAAGGATGAGTGTAACCGGTCCAACCACTTTTGCCTTTTCATTTGCAAATATCCCTCTTCTGTGATGTGATTACCAGCATCCTCTCCTTTGTTTTCTATATAAGGTAACCACCTAAAGCCAACCTGTGCATAATTAATGAGGACCTTCTTGTAAAGTGCCCAGTAAGACAATAAAAGCTCATTGGAACAAGGGTCAAGGCTTTTGCTCCCCTTGAGAGAAAAGCCATGCCGTCCCTTTTCCTCCACTGGATTCAATAACCTGTGTGAATGTCTAATTTTCATCCATAATGACGCGGACCCCCCGAGCCGGCGTCCACATCAGAGCATATATGGAGGTGTGTAATTAATTGATGATAAGACAGGGATCAAGTGGTCACATATAGACATATTAGTTATAAGTTATCAAAGAACAAGCAAAATATAGTAGACAGTTGAAGTTACTGGCTTTTAAAGCAATAGAATTGATGAATTCCTCTGGCTAGAGGATGTAGAGTTAGTAGATTATATGAAATTAGTAGCAAATAGAGCCTAAGTAGTCAATTATAGAAGCCTCTTGGGGAGAAAACCCTTTTCCATTCATGATCTATATGATTCCTAAGTTTCCACTCAGGTCTAGCACTGAATACATGAATCTAAATATCCATCACACTTAGTAAACAAAATATTTTGACATTTTTTTTTTAGCTAGAAAAGATAGCTAAAGTAAACCAAAATGACTGAGCATCTACTATATTCAAGGCACTGAGCTGCATCTTGGTAATTCCAGAGGAATGTGAAGCATTTTGCTTTCATTTCATTTTAAAGCACAGAAGCAGAAGGTGAAATACAGAGTGAAAGAGGGAAAAACATAAATGAAAAAGGTGACTACGAAAAAACAAAAACAAAACACAAGCATGGAAGAGGGACAAAGTGACCAGAAATCCATAGATCTTATTAAGACCACTTTAGTCATTGTCAAATCAAATAATTCTATGTTTTCCAGTGTAGAATAAAACATTCATGTCTGATTTCAATTATTGTTGCTCCTAATTATCAACTAGGTGACAAGACATACAAGACAAATTTCTGACATTAAAGAGCTTATAACCTTTCCTTCGAAGTAGTGCTCCCTGATGGAAGTGCTGAGTTAGGTGCAATCTTGCCTTTACACAAAGTTGAGCACGCTTCTTTCCGTGCTGTTTGGAAAGGGATTTAAAGGTTTTACCTACATATCAATAGCCTAGGCCAGGGCTTCTCTTTCCAGTGGGATTTCCTGGGTTCCTAGAGGAATTTTTGTTTCACTGAGTTTAACGTATTCCAGGCTCTTCCAATGGTAGCTTTGAAGGGGTTCTTTCACAGGAAGTCTCGAGAGTAGTTGAGAGAGCCATTCCATGGTTCAGGTATGAGCCTAAAAGTTTAAACTTTTAAGTTTTGGTTGAAGCTCCTAATTTCTATTTATTTTTCAAGTTTGCTAAAAGAACTCATCAGATACTTCTCAGAAAACAATCTGGGAGGAGATGAATTCTCAATATATTTCTTGGGTTGTGTTGGATGTCAAAGCAGAATATTACCAAGAGATGGCTTCCTGGAGTATTTTTACATATACCACCTGTTATGGGAAGAATTGTGTCCTAGAATTGTGGCCAAAATTGTTGAAGCCTTTGGAGGAACATTGTGGAGGAACTTCCAGTACCTCAGAATGAGACTGTACTTGGAGACGAGCCCTTTACAGAGGTGATAGGTGATTAAGTTAAAATGAGGCCCTTAGGGTAAGGCTTATTCCAATATAACTGGTGTCCTTAGAAAAAGAGAAAATTTGGACACACAAAAAGACACCAGGGATGCACATGCACAGAGGAAAGACAATGTGAGGACACAGGGAGAAGGTGGCCATCTGCAAGCCAAGGAGAACAGTTTCAAAAGGAACCAAAGCTGCCAACGCCTTCCTGTCGGACTTCAAGCCTCCTGCCCTGTGAGCAAATAAGTTCCTATTGTTAAGTCACCCAGGCTCTGATATTTTGCCATAACATCCCTAGCAAACTAACATACCCTCTAAGTTTTTCTAGAGTGACCTGTATTTTAAAATACAGATTTCCAGGCCCTATTCTAGTGCCTGGATCATGGACCTGGTATATAAAAATCTGCATTTCCACAGTTATCCCAAGAATATTCTGGTGCTAATTAAAGTTAGAGAAACTCTGATAGTAAGGTCACCAAACATCTTTATAGATCAAAACAAATAAGTGTTTAAACTTTTCTATTTTAAAATAATGTTTTGTGAGTACAGTTTAGTAGTAGCAAGGTTTAAAAATTAAGATTACAGAAAATTCACTCTCTTTCTCCCTTTAGCTCTCCATTAGCTAGCTAATGCATCTTGCAGAATCAGACTATTTTGTAATGGTCCCAAGTTCTGCCTCCTGCCTTAGAAAGGGCTGCCTGACAGGTGGTGGACAGGGAACTCTTCATTAACACAGGTGGCTGATTTCATGCCTAACACTTGCCAACACCTGCAGGCTCATCCAAGACTTGTTCCTTTAACTAATTCTATCTTTATGCTTAAAATGTAAAAGAACATTAAATTAAAACTCAGTCACTATATATAGAATATATGACATTTTAAAAATATAGCAATACTTGTTGGAAAAATCTTGGGGCCAGATCTTGCCCTCAGACACACAGATACCTCCCACTAATGTCATATTAGGACCCTCTTATTATTTTCAACTAATTAAAGACAATAAATCTTACAAAGGTTGAAATGAACATTCTGATCAATTGCAGGGTAGTTTTTTTTTCTGTTCCTACAAAAATAAGAACTCTGTGTAAAGAGGCAATGAAAAGAAGAAACATTAGGTAAAGATTTAAAAATTATTTTTAAAATAAACTTGCTCATTTCTGTAATTCACTTTCCTGAAAAGGAAAAATTACACCCATGTGCTGTTGTATGGTTCCAAATTCTGAGTTTCTGAACGCTATGCCAGTTTTTCTCAAGTTGCTTTCAGTCAGTTATTTCACCTATACATCCATCTTTGATAACAAAATTCACAACTGGAATATTTTTATCACTTCAACTCAGCTCAAAGACATTTATTTAATGTTTCCTATGTGTCAAGCACTGTGCCAGGTTCTTCAGGTTCTGCAATGCTCATCCATCTGAATCTATAGATGTGACACATATTTTTAATTGAAAATATATTTCCAGATAATGCACATGTACATCATATACACATGCACATAAATACATATGCATAAGACATATTGTCCCTTCCCTGTCTACCTCCTTCTCCTTCCTTTTTTCCTCTTGTCTCCTCTTCTCCCCTCTCTTCTCCCAATTTTCTCTTCTCTTCTCTTCTCTTCTCTTCTCTTCTCTTCTCTTCTCTTCTCTTCTCTTCTCTTCTCTTCTCTCTCCCCTCCCCTCCCCTCCCCTCTCCTCTCATCTCCTCTCCCTTCCTCCCCTCCCTTCCCCTCCCCTCCCCTCCCCTTCCCTTCCCTTCCCTTCCCTTCCCTACCCCGACTCTTGTTCACAAGTGTGCACATGAGCACATAAATTGCAACTGTACTTGCCAGAACTGGAAGTTTCTACATGATCAATAAACATAAACTGAGAAATTTTTTACATTGCTAGAGAAGAACAAATAGGATTTTTATCCCTGTAGACCAAGCATATATTTCTATTTTCTATTTTAATAAGAATTACAACAATGACAATAATAAATCATAATACCTACTGGTTGTTTGTTTCTATACTAAAACTGTGTTATGTGATTCATATAGATTACATGATATCACTGTTATCTCCTTTTGTAGATGAGACTTAAACAGGATCAAGTTTTTCTAGTTTGCAGAGCTGGTACCTGGTGAAACAAGACTCCTAACCTGGCTACTCCATCTCCAGAATCCATTTGTATATTGGAACATGTGACTTTTAGTTCTGCTGAAACAAAAACTTCCAATGTGTAATGAAAATGCTCTTAGATTTACTGGGGTCAGTACTGGAAACAGCCATTTGAAGATTTGCTATTAAGAACATTATTTGTTATGACAAAATCTCATTGGGCAGTCAGCTTACAGGAGTAACAGTACCTTAGTAACAGATTATTTCCCATAATGTAAAAGCAATCTTGATTCAATGTTATTATAAATGATCTAATTTAATTAGTAATATTTGGATTTCCTTATACTGAAAATTTTCTTTTTTCTGTACTTTTGTTTGTAGTCATATTTGGATATATTATTCTCTCTAATTACATAGTCAATGATAATAACATTTGATGAAATCTACTCATATTGAGCTTCTTTTATTCCCTCACATCGAGATTCATTTTATGGTAAAAGGATAAATTGTCTTTTCATCTTTCTCTAGACTGGTATGTAATGAGCAAAAGAACAAGAGTAACAACAATATATTACATAGTTCTTACTCATGCCTCTGTCAATGGCTTTACAAACTACTGAAAATGAAGTTGAAATTATCAACAAGTTGCCCTGGCTGGTGTGGCTCAGTGGATTGAGTGAACCAAAGGGTCACTGGTTCAATTTCCCATCCAGGGCATGCCTGGGTTGAGGGCCAGGTCCCCAGTAGGGGGTGCATGAGAGGCAACCACACATAGATGTTTCTCTCCCTCTGTTTCTCCTTCCCTTCTCTTCTCTCTAAAAGTAAATAAATAAATGAAATCTTTATTTACAAAAAAAGAATTATCAACAAGTTTTCTTTCTTTCTCACACACTAAGTTAAATAATTAATAATCTCTATCACTCTGACCACCTTTACCCCCTCCGCACCCTCCAAGTTGCTACTTAACCTCATCCTTTCTTTCCTAGTCAGAGCCACTGTCCTAGGATCATCTCTCCTTAGAGCACTTACATTTTCAAAACACACATCTCATGATGTGACTCAATTTTAAAATCAAATTTTACGTTTATGGTTAGTTTATATACTTATAATTTAGGTGATTTTTTTTGTTTGTATAGAACTTTAGAACCAAAAGTTTCAGCTTTGAACAATGTCACTTATTCTAGATAAGTATGAGAAATGTGTGTGGGGGGTGAGGAGAAGATATCACTTGGCACTCTGGGTGGAAATAGAATTTTATTTTTATAGAAGAAGAAAAAAGTGATATACATCTTTCAGATTGAATTGCTGATTTAAGCTCCTTATTGGTCAGGATTATTGTGGGGAGGGTTATCATTTTAGGATACATGGTCACATAAATTTATTTTTATGAAAGTAAAATTTTTGGAAATGTACCACCTGGTATTTCCAAGAGCATTCTCTAAGCTGCAGGATGAATAAAATGAATCAGAGAAATAACTTCATCTTCATAGAAATAGTTTGGTGGTCTTAACATGATAAGCAACAAAAATAAAGTCTTTTTACAAGCAAAAGAGTCACATGTCTTTTTCATTGATTTTGTCACTTCATTGCACACAGAAAATCTATGTCAACTTGAGTGGCAAATCTCAGAGGGGGGAAACGTACAAGTCAAGGCCACAAAAGCAGAAAATATACTTAGGAAATTGTCTGTTGTAGCCATAATGAGAGGGCGTATCTTTTAGGATATGGTTCACAAAATTTTATATCCAAAGAGATGTTAAAGACCATTTTATTAATTTCATGTTGTGTCTCTCAGTCAATATGAATCAATTTTCTAAAGAAAGAGAAAAAATATGATTATGTATAATTGCCCTACTAAATGGTCATCATTTTCATAAAGTATTATTAGTTTCTTACTATATTAGTATGCTGGGGCTGCTATAATACAGTACCACAAAACTAAGCAGCTCAAACACCAAAAATTTATTGTTTTACAGTCTGGAGAATAGAGGTCCAAGATCAATGTTTCACAAGGCAATGCTCTCTCTGAAGATGATACAGAAATATTTGTTTTAGACTTCTCCCCTAGCATCTCTGTGTGTTTCTGTGTCCAAATTTCTCCCTTTCCACAAAAAAAACAGACATAGTGGTTAGGGGGCAAACCTACTCCAGTATGATCTCGCATTAACTAATTCCTTGGCAATGACTCTATTTTCAAATAAATTCACATTGTGAAGTATCCATGTTCAACATATGAATTTGGGAGGAATACAATTGAACTCTTTTTTGGTTTTATTTATTTATTTATTTACCTATTTATTTATTTTTACCTATTTATTTATTTTATATATTTATTTTTAAATATATTGTATTGATTATGCTATTACAGTTCTCCCAACTTTCCCCTTTGCCCCCATCCACCCAGTACCCCCATTCCCTCCAACAAATGCCCTTACTTTATGTCCATGGGCCATGCACATGAATTCTTTGCTACTCCATTTCCTATACTGTTCTTAACATCCCCCTGTCTATTTTGTACCTACCAATTTGTACTTCTTAATCCCAGAACCTTTTCCTGCACTTCCCCCCTTTACCCTCCATACTAATAGACCTCCAAATGCTCTCCATATCTATGATTATATTTTTATTCCACTTATTTGCTTAGTTTGTTTTTTGGAGTCAATTGTTGACAGTTGTGAATTTATTGCTATTTTAATGTTTATAGTTGATTCAGTGCAATCCTTATTAAAGTACCAATGACATATTTCACAGATATAGAACAAACATTTCAAAAACTTATATGGAATCATAAACAACCCTGAATAGCTACAGTAATTTTGAGAAAGAAAACAAAGTAGGAGGGACCACAATACCTGATACCAAACTGTATTACAAGGCCACTGTAATCAAAACAGCCTGATACTGGCATAAAAACAGGCACATGGACCAATGGAACAGAACAGAGAGCCCAGAAATAAACCTTTCTCTATGGTCAATTAATATTTGACAAGGGGACAGAAGCATAAAATGATTTTCTCCATTTTTTTAAATAAGTCACTTTACATTTCATATAATAATGTCTTGGTGATGATGAATTCCTTTAGTTTTTTCTTATATGGGAAGCTCTTTATCTGCCCTTTGATTCTAAATGATAGCTTGCTGGGTAGAGCAATCTAGGTTGTAGGTCTTTGCTTGGCATCATTTTAAATACTTCTTGCCAGTCCCTTCTAGCCTGCAAAGTTTCTTTTGAGAAATCAGCTGACCGTCTTATGTGAACTCCCTTGTAGGTAACTAAATGCTTGTCTATTACTGCTTTTAAGATATTCTTTTTATCTTTAACCTTTGGCATTTTAATTAAGATATCCCTTAGAGTGGGCCTCTTTGCATACATGTTGTTTGGGACTCTCTGTACTTCCTGAACTTGCATATGTATTTCCTTCACCAAATCAAGGAAATTTTCTTCCATTATCTTTTCAAATAAATTTTTAATTTTTTGTTCTTTCTCTTCCCCTTCCAGCACCTTTATGATTAAAATATTGGTACTTTTGGAGTTGTCCCAGAGTTTTCTAGGCCTATCCTTGTTACTTTTTTTTTAAAGATTTTTTTTATTTATTTTTAGAGAGGGAAGGGAGGGAGAAAGAGAGAGAGAGAGACATCAATGTGCG
The DNA here is from genome assembly GCA_004024845.1 of Tonatia bakeri. Taxonomy (NCBI): domain Eukaryota; kingdom Metazoa; phylum Chordata; class Mammalia; order Chiroptera; family Phyllostomidae; genus Tonatia; species Tonatia bakeri. The sequence goes on from PVIA01000769.1 coordinate 122,354, forward strand.
GTTGCTGGGGGCCATGGCCTACAACCCAGGCATGTGCCCTGACTAGGAATCAAACCTGTGATGCTTTGGTTTGCAGCCTGCGCTCAATCCACTGAGCTACACCAGCCAGGGTGCCTATCCTTGTTTTATTGGATTCTTTTTTCTTCTTATTCTTTTGATTTAATGTTTTTCTCTTCCTTATTTTTCAAATCATTAGTTTGATTCTTGGCTTCACCCACACCACTGTTAGTTCCCTGAAAGTTTCCTTTTATTTCACTTAATGTAAACTTTATTTCTGCCTGTTTGTTTGTTTGTTCATTTGTTTTTTCATGCTGTTGAAATACCCAATGAGTTCTTGAGAATCCTAATAACAAGTGTTTTGAACTCTGGATCTGATAGATTGCTTATCTCCATTTTATTTAGGTTTTCTGGATTTTTGTTCTGTTTGCTCATTTGGGCCATATTTCTTTGTCTCCTTATTTGGCGTCCTCCCTGTGTTTGTGTCTATGTATTAGGTAGAGCTGTTTTGACTCTGTGTCTTAGTAGTGTGGCCTATTGCAGAAAAGCACACCAGTAAGTTGGATGGGGTGAACCCTTAGGTAATCACCAGGAAGGGGCAATCAGTGTGAACTAGGTTGGTGGAGTCTTCCATATGGTGTTACCACTCTGTGGCTCTGTATGGGGAAGGACTCAGAAAGGGGACAATGTTGCTGCATGGCCTCTGGAGTTTTATGTAAGAGGAAGCTCTCCCATGGCACTCACCCTGATGCCAGATAATTTGATTTCTCCCCGTATGTCACTCGTGCCCTTCCAGCTGCTGTCCCAGTGCTGAAGCCCAGAGGGAGTGGGTCTGCATAAGTCATAAGTCCATTGCAGGCTCTGCAAGAGGAAACTCCTGAGAATCCCTCAGTTTTTTCTGCCACCCCAACCTCCACTGGTTTTTACAGCTAGAAGTTATGGGGACTTATCTTCCTGGCACTGGAATCCTGGGCTGTGTGGACTGGTGTGGGGTTGGGATCCCTTGCTCCCAAGGGGTATCCCTCCTGGTTTTTATCTACCATCCTTGGGTGTGGGCCCAATCATTCAGTATCTCTGTGCCTCTCCTTATCTCCACACCTCACTGCAGCCTCTGCTTCTCCATTTCTCTTACCCCTCTGGATAAATGTGGCTTCTTTAATTCTTTGGTTGTCAGATTTCCATATATCTCAATTTTCTGATGATTCTGGGTGATATTTGTTTTGTAGTCTAGTTGTAATTCTTTTTGCAAATTGTGCAAGGAGGCAAACCATGTTTACCTACACCTCTATCTTCACCTGAAGCCCAACTGCACTCAACACTAGTGAATACTTGGTATGTTCTTTACCTTTAAGCATTATGAATAGTGTGGAACATCATTCTTCATTGGTTGTTTTTGAGAGATTTTACTCTGTGCAAGACTATATAAATACAATGACACTGCAGTTATTTTAGTCAAGGAGCACTGTAGATATATGAAGAAATGTCTAATAATTTAAGACAGTGAGAAATGTGGTCAAATGATTATTACTAAGAACAAGGATAATAGAGTTCTATAAGACTTTTGCAAGGATGATCAACCTATACAAAAAGAATATTTTATGGTGAAGAATTGTATGCACAAAAATGTGGAACTGGTGAGTTATACACATACAAAGGCACATATTCATACACAGAATCAAAATTCTTAAAAGGAGGAAAATGGGCACAACACTGAACTCTTTGGAGAGATCTTCTAATGCTAGAGTTTGGATTTGGTCACACAAGCCATGAAGAGATGTAGAAGCATTTTAGAGTAGCATTCTGAAATGACATTTCAGGGACATTAATCAAGGTAGAAAGAGAAATGACTAAAGGGGGGATATCAAAGAAATAACATATTCAATGTCTTTAGAGGAAAAAGCAAAGGATAAACAATTTACTTTTACTTGTGTGAAATTCCCATCCCTGTTCTGAAAGAATTCATTTTGCCAGTTGTCTTCCATTCCTGACACTTCATCAATTATGAAGCAATGGGACCCAGAAGGGCTCAGAAGTGGTCTTACTGCTTTACCTGATTAGGGTGTGCTGGATCATCACACAACAGAATCACACAGTCATTTGAAAGCCCTGACCCCAAAGAACTAGATATCACAATTTCCCAAGTCTACCAACACCTGCAGTCACAAGACAGGGAATGAGTTCATACTTCCAAAATGCTTTAACTATTATCAGAAGGTAATCATGAGCAGGTTTGTACTGAAACTTGTTCAGTGAGAAGGTCATTGTTATTCTGGACTGCACATGCAAAAGAAAAAATGTGATGGAACACAGGAAGAGTCCTCTCTTTCTGATTCAGGAGAGATTGGAGCAGGAGTAGGCTTTCAGTTTGGGGACCTCATTAGGAGAGAGAGACATACTGTGAGAAGTTCAGAAGAAATCAACAGGAATAATTAAGGAAGCAGAGGTATTTACTCCAGAGAAAATATTAAAAGAATAAATAATGTACATGCAGTTGGTTAACTAGAGGGAACATGAAAATTGTCTACAAATACCTAACGTGTAAACATTGAAAACTGAAAATCAATAAAAGCCTGGAGCTAGAAGGTAAGATTAAAAATAAGGCAATTAAATAAAAAAGAAGATTCTGGCAGAATACAAGAGAAAGCAAGGCAAATATTCTACAAATAGATGGCTTAACTTTTCCCAGAATATTTAAAAACAAATTAGTTAAATAATAGTAAGTGTTCTGTAGGGTACAAGTATCTGGGAATACATAAGTTTTACCCAATAATCTGTCACTTTTTTCCTTTAACAAAATTAATTTTAATATTTGATCACTAATGGAATAAAGATAGGTTTAAAATATTTTTTTACTTAATTGAAAAATAAAAGTGAATTTTAGCCATCTAAAATATTTCAAGATAGAATGTTGTTTCTGGAAGTTAGTAGATTCAATCCTCTCTTATCTGGAACCAATTCTACTTACCTGCAAGTTACAGAAATGAGCTGAATATTTGTATTTTCTTTTTCATTACCACCCTCCCCTTGGAAGCAAGCTGAGGAAAGGTTGTTTCTTTATGTGGGTATAGAGCTGGCTCCTCTTGCCTCCACCCCAGGCTTCTCTCTCACCTCAGTCACTTTGAAAGTCTCATCACCACCAAATCACACATCTGCACCTCTGCCTTTTATTTACTTAACCTAGAGTCTCTTTAAATCTATAGGATTTGAGTTTTCCTACTAGTATCTCTGAAGCATAAAGGAAGATCACCAAGAAAAAGTTGTCATCACAAGAAGCATAGTACTTCTACTCATATTCCCCAGTGCCCAACACAGTACAGATCTCAGAAAAACATTTGCAAGTTGAATGAGTGGGTCCTTTCTTCGTGGAGAGGAAATGAATCTCACCCTCTTTAAAACTCTGAAAATGTGTTCCTAATTATCTCATGTTATAGATTTCTCCTTTTTTGTTTGTTTTTCTGGAGTATGACTACTGGTTTCTCAATGACAGATACAGAATATTTTATTTAAAACAGTCTTCATGAAAAGCACTGTGCATGTTGCTGTGTTCATGCCAAAGTCCAACAGATTGCACATTTACCCTAGAATCCGACCTCACCATGCAGAAGGGGTTGAATGGAGTGTTCTGGACCTAGGGATGTAGTCTCAGGTTTAATTCACTGCTTTGTTTCAAGTCAAAGTCCCAGCTTCTATATGTGTACATAAGAACCACTCCTGCTAGACCAGTCTCATCAGAAATGCTGTTCTTTTCTGGAAAAAAAAGAAAAAAAAATCATCTAATTCAGAAAGGCAAATAGAAATACTTCACAAGACCAATGCAAAGTGAAGTAACTCCTAGACTTAAATGACCGTATGAGTAGGACAAGCCTTGGAAGATTTGCTTCCAGCCCGTCACCACTCACAGAGTAGCTTGTGTCCATGGTGTCCTTTTAATCATAGTATAGTTCTTCCTGTTTCCCTTGTATTGTAGCCTGGCATGTTATACCTTCAAAGGAAGACCTTTATTTATAATAAAAATGAATTAAGCCTCTTTCTGAATTTCATAAACTCGTCAATAAAACCACCTTAAATTTCAGCTCATTGCACAAAACAACTAACAACTTTTCTGCAGTTTTATAGCTCAACCGGTAAAAAATTACTGCTTATTCCCTGACCCAGACTAATAAAAAATTAATTATAGTAAAATATTATATTTAAAAGCACATATTCTTATAAGTTGAACTTGTATTGCTATGTATATTCCCTTCCACTTAAATTTTAAGAAAGCACAGTGAGATCAGGTGGTAGTAAACTAATCAAAGCCTACATCCAATAAATTGGAAGACATATGGTGTGACTTGGAGCTGCAGAGCGAATGTTCTCTTGGTCTAGCACAGTTCGTGAAGTGAAGTGTAAAATAGGACACAAGTGACTTGGGTACAGTCATTTAGCATCTGTTCCAGTCATGTTAATTCAGGTTGGACATCATATGAAGGCAGGAACATAACATGATGCAGAAACACTTAAAATAACATAATTGCCAGTTTAATAGCTTGGCAAGAAATGAATGTTTAACCTTTGCAGGCAGAAAATTGGGTTTGTTTTAATAGTTAAGATTCTCGATTCTCCTGAAACCATGACAACATACCACGGCAATAAAGGTGCCCTTCACTCTAATATAGGCAATGGCCATCACTACTAAATCATTTACTCATTTGCTCATTCTTTAAATCTCATCTCAATACGATCTCCTCCATGAAGAATGATTAGCAGCTTTAAAGGGTATATTAAAAGTAGAGATAATAGAAAGTGTGAAATGTTATACTAGAGAAGCTCATAAGTAGTAAGTGGAATAAGAACAAATTATGTGATATGAGGCACCTTGATTGAAGTATATTATATATACCATATATGTTAGCCAACACTTTATGTTCTGTAATAGGGTAAAGATAATTTTTGCTCCAAATGGTTTTGCATGGAAAGGGGGAAATAGACCATACTTTCTCAACCTTATGGTGTTGTGAGACTAGACTCAAAATTTCAACTGACTTATTTTTAAATCTAAAAAATGTGACCAAAAGAATGTCAGTCAATATTTTCTATTCGTTAACATCAGGGTCCAATAAAAAATTCAACAGATTCATAACATAGTTTTAGGGAACAGTTGCTAACTCTGTAAAATGAGAAATTTTCATCATTCATATACAAAGTTTGACAATAGGAGGGCAGCACAACATAGGGAGAATGAGGACACCAAACTGGAAGTCAGGAACTGTGCCTTCTACTCATGAACATTAATTAATCACAAATGGGCCAACTCCTCTGAGCTTTAATTTACTTTATGTAAAATTAGTGAGTTGGACCAGATAGTCTCTAAAATCTCTTCCATCTTTCCAGTCTATTTTGTTTTTATATATATTTGATTGATTATGCTATTACAGTTGTCCCATTACCCCCCTTCATTCCCCTCCACCCTGCACACCCTCTGCCACCCACATTCCCCCCTTTAGTTCATGCCCATGTGTCATAAGTTCTTTAGCTTCTACATTTTCCATACTATTCTTGCCCTCCCCCTGTCTATTTTCTATCTACCATCTAGGGTACTTATTCTCTGTACCTTTTCCCCCTCTCTCCTCCTCCCACTCCCCTGCTGATAACTCTCCATGTGATCTCCATTTCTGTGGGCCTGTTCCTGTTCTAGTTGTTTGCTAAGTTTCTTTTTGTTTTTGTTTCAGGTGTAGTTGTTAATAATTGTGAGTTGGCTGTCATTTTACTATACATGTTTTTTATCTTCTTTTTCTTAGATAAGTCCCTTTAACATTTCATAAAATAAGGGCTTGGCGATGATAAACTCCTTTAACTTGACTTTATCTGAAAAGCACTTCACCTGCCTTTCCATTCTAAATGAAAGCTTTGCTGGTTAGAGTAATCTTGGATGTAGGTCCTTGCCATTCATGACTTGGAATACTTCTTTCCAGGCCCTTCTCGATTGTCAGGTCTCTTTTGAGAAATCAGCTAACAGTCTGATGGGAATTCCTTTGTAGGTTACTGTCTCATCTCTTGCTGCTTCTAGGATTCTCTCCTTCATTTTTATTTTGGCTAATGTAATTATGATGTGCCTTGGTGTGTTCCTCCTTGGGTTCAACTTCTTTCAGACTCTCTGAGCTTCCTGGACTTCCTGGAAGTCTATTTCCTTTGACAGAATGGGGAAGTTCTCCTTTATTATTTGTTCAAATTACTTTTCCACTTGTTGCTCTTCCTCTTCCCCTTCTGGTACCCCTGTAATTCGGATGTTGGAATATTTAAAGATGTCCTGGAGGTTCCTAAGCCTCTCCTCATTTTTTTGAATTCTTCTTCATTCATTTCTGTTTGGTTGTTTCCTTCTTCCTTCTGGTCCACTCCATTGATTTGAGTCCCAGTTTTCTTCCCATCACTACTGGTTCCCTGTGCATTTTCCTTCATTTCACTTAGCACAGCCTTCATTTTCTCATCTAAGTTGCAACCAAATTCAACCAATTTTGTGAGCATCCTGATCACCAGTGTTTTGAACTGTGCATCTGATAGGTTAGCTATCTCTTGGTCGCTTAGTTGTATTTGCTCTGGAGATTTTATCTGTTCTTCTGTTTGGGCCATTTTTTTTTTTTGTCTTGTTGTGCCTGTTACATACAAGGGGGTAGAGCCTTAGGTGTTCACCAGAGCGGGGCAACCCAGTTGCTGGGTTGTGATGCTGTATGTGGGGACGGGGTTGGAGAGGGAACAATGATGGTTCCTCTGCTCTCTATTGGACTTGAGTCCCTTCTACCAATCTCCCCAAGCAAACTGGGCCTTTCTGGTGCTAATTCCCATGTGGGTGGGCTTGTGCACAGTCTAGGACCCTATGGGTCTCTCCAATGCACTCTCCTATGAGGCTGGGAGTCTCTCCCTGTGCCTCAACCCCAAAAGGTGTTTTCAATCAGTGCCCCGAGGCTCTATTTCCCAGCACTGGGGCCCTGGGTTGCGCACAGCACCCCGCTTCACATTCTCTGCCTTGTTGGGTCTTCCTGTTGCCACCCCACCCCCAAGGTCTGCCAGCCGCGTGTACACCCAGGGTCCGCCCATTGAGGTCCTGTGCTCCTGGGATGCCTTACGTCCTCAGTCCCACTGCTCTTTGTGCCAGGACCCCTCTCTGCCTGGTTGCCAGACTCCGCCCCTCCTACCAATCTGGATGAATGTGACTATTTTAAGTTCTTGGTTGTCTAACTTCCATGCAGTTCAATTTTTTGTCAGTTCTGGTTTTTATTCTATTTCTAAATTATTATTGTCCCTATCTTGGTTGTGTGAGGAGGCACAATATGTCTACCTACACCTCCATCTTGGCCAGAAGTTTTTTCCAGGCTACTTTAAATTGGTGATCTGTTATTGTTAACAAAGAAAAACTTTAATGGGTTTTTATTCCTAAATAAAATTGATAATACTTAATAAACTTTAGTGTGCCCTAAATTATATGTACTATTAATGAATTTCCATTAACATTAATACTATCTATAACCAAGATGGCCTACTGAGAACAAGACCAAGGATACAAAATAGAGTGTTTTTTTTTATTATACTTCTAAGTATTTCTGGAAATAAGACTACAACTTTAGTTTCATTTGTTTAGCTGGTGGAAAAAAATTGAGTGCCCACAATGTGCTAGAAAATCTGTTTTATTAAAAAATAAAGTACAAAAATATTTTGCAGTTATGTTTGCTGTTACTAGTATTCTCTGATGTCTTATAAAAAAATTCTGGATTCTTTTTCTCATATGATATTTCCAAAGTCCATTTTTTTCCTGAACCACAAGCATAAGAAAATTAAAATTACAACATAGATAATGATTTAAAAACAACTAAAAGGCTTCAATAAAGGGAAAAATAAGAAAATATAAAACAATATGTATCCACTGTTTAGAAACCAAATACTCTGAATCTATATCTACACAATATTGGTGTATATTAAAGAATCATTTAGCTAAAAATTGCTATATAAGGCAACAAGTAATATATGAAGTTTATCATTTAATTTTTTCAATAAATTCTGATAGATAGCATATAAAAATCAAAATTATTGCAGTGGTTTTAAATAATTTCTAGTTGTAAAAAAAGGGGAAAGCATAAAATAAAGTTATATTTAAAGTCTATTTAAATTTTTTGTAACACTGTAGAAAATGCTTCAAGTTTATTTCTAACCTCTTTATCCATTTCTGTAGCCCTTATGCCAGCACTATCAATGTGTGCGTTTCCTCCCCTAACCTGGCTTAATTGCCTCTCTCCACTTCAACTGGATTCTCAAGCCATTCTTACCTGCAAAATATACAATATTGTTCTGAAACACAGTGAGGTAGTGCACATGACAAGCCAAAGATGAACACTTTGGTGGGTTTTATTATGGTTTCTAATTTCGTTCCCAATTTTTCAGGCCACATTTCTGTGAGAAATTTATATACCCTTGTCCACTGACTCATAGGGCCTTCCTGAGGGACAGTGTGGAGGAATTATATCTTCAAAAACAGCCTATAGACACCTATCTGGTCCAGATGGTGGCAGAGGCAGACATGACTTGCTTCTTCACACAACCACATCAAAATTAAAACTAAAATATAGAACAACCATCACTCAGAAGTGTCAGAAATCAAGTTGAATGGAAGTATGACAACAATGGGATTAAAGAAACCACATCCATCCAGACTGACCCAGTAAGATGGTGCCATATCTGAGACTCCATAAGTTGGGTTGACACTGTTTTACCCATCTTGGAGATCCTCAGAGTCTCTATCCCACCCAACTTATGGTCCAACCCTAGCTACTTTTCTATAGGAATGGCTGGTCTTGGCTCATGCTTCACAACTTCATAAATCCTCTCAAACAAGCCAGCTGGCCTCAGTGAGCCCCAGGCCCAGCACTCACAGCAGCCACCCTAGATTCACATCTTGGCTTTGTCTGGGAATCTGCAAGCCCAGCACAATTAGCAGCCATCTCAGATTGCTTTATAGCTCAGGCAGGGTGGCCCTGGGCAAAACACAGGTGGGGGCTGACTTTGGCCTGCACCACCCAAGAAGCCCCAGTGCCAGTGTACCCAATTTGTCAATTGGGTAAAGACCACATCAAAGCACCACCACCCTGCCCCTACACAGCTGATCCTCCACAGAGGGCAGAGGTTGGTTGTAAGTGGTCACAGTCAATTCTTGCAGCTGATCAGCCTGGTTATATCCCTCCCACTGATCTGCCAACAGCAATCAAGGCTCAGCTATAAGAGGAGGGTATATACTGCCCACACGAAGGGCATATCTTGAGTACCTAGCTTGGGTGATGGGGAGGGTGTGCCACTACATGACACCTGCTACATTGGGCCACACTACCAATACAAGGAGTCATAGCAGCTCTACTTAATACACAGAAACAAACACAGAGAGGCTGCCAAAATGAAGAGACAAAGAAACACTGCCCAAAGGAAAGAACATATAAAAACTCCAGAAAAAGAACTAAACCAAATGGAGATAAGCAATCTATCAGATACAGAGCTCAAAACACTGGTTATCAAGGAACTTAGTGAGGACCTCAGCAGAACAAAGGATGCACTAATTGAAATAAAGAACAATTTATAGGGAAGCAACAGTAGAGTGGAAGCCGGGAATCAAATCAATTATTTGGAACTTTAGGGAGAATAAAACAACCAATCAGACCAAGAAGAAGAAAAACAAATCCAAAACAATGAGAATAGTATAAGCAGCATCTGGGACAGTTTCAAGAGGTCCAACATTTGCATCATAGGGGTACCAGAAGGAGAAGAGGAAGAACAAGAAATTGGAAATCTACTTGAAAGAATACTAAAAGAAATCTTCCTTAATTTGGTGAAGGAAATACATATGCAAGTTCAGGAAGTACAGAGTGTCCCAGACAACATGAATGCAAAGAGGCCCACTCTAAGGCACATCATAATTAAAATGCCAAAGGTTAAAGATAAAAAGAATATCTTAAAAGCAGCAATAGACAAGCATTTAGTTGCCTACAAGGAAGTTCCTGTAAGACTGTCAGCTGATTTCTCAAAAGAAACTTTGCAGGTTAGAAGGGACTGGCAAGAAGTATTCAAAATGATTCCAAGCAAAGACCTACAACCTAGATTGCTCTACCCAGCAAGCTATCATTTAGAATCAAAGGACAGATAAAGAGCTTCCCAGACAAGAAAAATTAAAGGAGTTCATCATCAACAACACATTATTGTATGAAATGTTAAAGGAACTTATTTAAGAAAAAGAAGATCAAAACTATGAACAATAAAATGGCAAAAAATACATATCTATCAACAGTTGATTCTAAAAAAACAAACTAAGTAAACAAGAAGAACAGAGACAGACTTATGAGTACAGAGAGCATTTTGATGGTTGCCAGATGCAAAGGGGTGTAAGAAATGGGTGAAGAGGTGAGGAGATTAAGAAATAAAAATAGGTGGTTACAGAATAGCTTTGGGGATGTAAAGTACAGTATAGGAGATGGAGTAGTCAAAGAATTTATATGCATGACCAATGGACATGAACAATGGTGGGGGGATTGCCTGAGAGAGTGGAGGTTGATGAGTTGAGGGGGCCATAGGGGGAAAATCAGGACAACTGCAATAGTGTAATCAACAAAATATAATTTTAAAAAGCACCCTATACATTGCTTTACACATACTAAGTACTCAATGATGGTTATTCAAGTAACATATAAGTTATCAGAAAAAATGAGAAGGATGTTAGGATATAATACATACAGTGATCTTCCATAAAAATAATTAGAGGCTCACAGTTCTTTAGAAAACCTTAACGTTTGGGAAAAAGTAATTTTTTTTATTTTCTTGGAAATCTGATTCATCTCAAAGAGATCAACTAGATTAAAATCTCCTTCAAGAACCAAATATTACACATTTAGCTTTGTGCCTTCCAGAGCATACACAATGATCAGAATTAATAAATATTTCCTGAACTGAATTATTTTGTAATAAAATGTCACAATTTTCATAACCAAAGTTATAGAAACTGAAATCAGTTCATGTTTGGAATTTTAATCATGAATAGAATAAAGCAACTGAGTGATTTCCTAGCAAAAAAACAAGTAAATGTCCTATCTTTAATGACTACTGTTAGTTTGGAAAGACTAACACTAATAACTATAGATAATCCCAATGAGAATAACTAATTTATAGTAGTAACTTCTATATGTCAGAAACTGTTCTAACAGATATACATACATATGTATATAGATAGGTACATATACACATATATATGTATCTATCTATATAGATAGAAATTAAATGAGTGTGTGTATATATATCTATATCTATATATCTTATATATACATGTAGATGCACACACTCATTTAATTTCCCCTAACAACCCAATGAGAAAAGTACTATTATTACCTCTATTTTACAACTCAGGAAACTGAGAATTACTGAGCTAAGAAATTTGCCCTCAGATGCCTACTATATGCCAGGGACAATGTTAAGCACTCTATACTCATTATCACGTTCAATTCTAATAACTACCTATTGAGGTAGAAACAATATCACTCAAGCAAAAAAAGAGAGATTTTGCAAGGTTAAGTCATTTGGCAAAGTCACAAGCTAGTAAGTGATAGAGCCAGAATTTGAATCAAATTTGTTTGATTTTAGAGAATAAGCTTTAAATCACTACCCCACTCTGAAGAACCACATGTCGGTTACACAATGCTTAGAGTGCTAGAAAATATATTAAATGATTGAGTTTGGATTTGAAAGATTTCCACAGATGGGAAAGGATTTTTATAAGAAGATGATGAATAAAAATAAACATTATGCCCTATATTTGAATCCAGTGTACTATCAGCAAAAATTTTTTTGAAAGATGTAACTCCTTAGGATAAGAAGTGTAAAAATAAAAAGGACTTAGGTGATTTGTACCTAATAATTTTAACAGATGTCAATACTGTAGAGTGACCATCAATGTCAAATCAACCTAAAACTGCTTCAATATAAACTATGGACCTTTCCACTCAGTACTCATAAGACCACCTGAAATATAACAATCAGTGCCAAATGTCCTGGAAATTGTTAACCTGTAAATTTAAAGGTGTGATAGCTGCTCATAAATATCAGTAGTACTGTATGAGGGAGAAAGAACATGACTGGCTTAACAGGGACTTAAACAGAAGAAGAAAGTACAGTAATTACAAGAAGACAGATTTTTAGTTCAGTCTAACAGTCAAAGACATTCAAACCTTGAACTGACTGTTGGCTGTCTCGATGAGGACACTGTCATTCATGCAATGGCTGGAGTGCAGTATGCTGGAGACACTGTCCAGTGGATTCCGGTGTCTCGCAAGAGGTCATATTTAGTGTCTCTTCTAAACCTCATTTTCTGTGATTCCATGGAGTCTCGTGTAAGTAGAAGAAAAACAAACCAAACCTAAAAATTTGAGCAAAGTTCGAGCTAATGATTGAAATAAGGTGACAAGTTATTTAATACAGTTCCTCAATTTCTCCCAACGATTCTGGACTAGCTTGACCTAGATGTACTTTTCAGAAAGTAAAAGAAAAAGCAGTTTGACTGATTGCTTCATTTTCCAATAAATAAGTCCCTTTTATATGTCTACTGTTACATATGAGAAACAAACTTTCAAAAATGATTCTTATTTCAAGTCACTCAAGCTGTGCCCTTTCTCTCTATACATAGACTTTTCCTGGCCCTAAACATGAAAGATGACATTATTTTATGAGTAAAAATTAATATATTAAATCACATTTCAAAACAACTTCAAGGATTCAGCTCAGGGAGAAACTCACATTTTTTTTTTCTTTCTTATAAAGAGTATAGCATGTAAAAAAACACAAAGAAAATGTATATTGTTGCTTTAGTTACAGAATATTGCTTGTCAAAAGGTCCTTCCCTGCTCCCCACTTGACCGTTGTTTCCAACATTCTGTCTTTCCCTATCCTTTGCTTCCTAAAGTAGCTTAGTCTATAATAAAAGCAACTCCGTGTCAGCTTGAGACTGCCATGAAAACTCACATCCACATAAAGTACTTTTCCAGGTTTGTTAAACTTCTTGTCACACACACAAAAGAAAGAACTGTCTTCATCTTCTCTCTGTATGCCTCTCTCCCACATCTGCCCCTTTTAAACCATCATTCTAATTTTATTGAGACCCTTTTGCTAGGGTACCACATTCCAGTTCAGTCACTATAGGAAAGTAGACCCCAAAGTACGAGTTTGCGACTGTGACAAACCATTTCTCCTTCTTATGTTAGCATTTCATCTCAGAGGACTCTTGCCCCTCTCAGGCAGTTGCAAGGCACCTCTTTGTCTGTTGCACTTACTGTGTGAAGGTGTGCCATTGACTATTGTAAAGTCAACTCAAAATTGCCAACTTGAAGCTGGCACACGTTTGGTTTTTTTTTAATAGTGTGTTGAAGTTGACGTCCCCATGGGATTTGCGCTGCCCTGAGCAGCAGTTTATACTTTCATGATATTGCCCTTCTGAGACAGACTTAGGCAGAGCCAACACGCCAACCTCTGTATTTGGGGGTTGCGGGAGCTGGTGATTGGCTGCAACTCATTTGATCACAACTGTATCCAACTCCCACATCCATCTCAGTTGTCCTTTCTCATTGTTCTCTCCTCTCTCTTCTGAACTCCCTTGGTTCTTTAAAGTCGAAAAAGTTCTAAAATGTTCAGGGTGGTGGCCCTCTCAACAGGAGGATTTCCCAGCAAGAGAAAAATGCAAGGCATTAAGGCAGTCCTCTTACAAAAGCTATAGGCAAAATTCTCTTCTCAAAGTCCATTTCTCCATGCCTTGATAGGACATACCTACATCATAAGAAAAATTATGCAAAGAAGCAGTTTCTGTTTCTTTTCAGGGGAATACTAAGCATGCTGAATATCATTTAGACTAGTTGTTCTCAAAATGTAATCTGAAGACCAGCAGGATCAGCACCACCTCGGACTGTGTTAGAAATGCAAATTCTTGGCCCCCACCTCACCCCTACAGAATCAGAAACTATGAGAGTAGAGACCATGAATCTGTTTTAACAAGCCCTTCTGGTGATTCTGACACATAGTAAAGTTTGTACTGTCTAACTAAACTAAACTAGCAGCTCGTGTGTTATTACATTTAATGGAAGTGTGTAATTGGAGTAGAATCAAGTAAATGCACAATAATAACAGGAAATAAGGAAAAATATGATAATGGATAAAAACTCATGATGCTTTAAACTGGATTTTAGCAAAATTAACTCATCAAAATAGGACTATATCAAAAATTGGTACTTTATTTGAAAACTGGCCTTAAAATCATGAATAAAAATAACATCCAAATCAAGGTCACTTGATCTATCCCAATATCTGCTAAAATAAATCTGAAGATCAGTTATTGCTGCAACAAATACATCTTAAGCACTTGTTTTTATGTTACACTGTGCTTGATTCCAGGAAAAGAAACAGACTTTGACCTCACAGCTATGAGAATCCAAGTCATTCACATGCAATGCCATAAATCAAAGGTGAAAATAACTGTTAAGCAAAGATAAAATACTCTGAAAGTTCAGGAGAGGATGAAAAACTTTTACCCAATGAATTAAGAAAAGCTTAATGAAAAATATACCTATTCAATGTATACCAAACAGAACTATACAAGTCAATGAGTAAGTGAAAAATATACTAATCTAACTAAAGATAGTAAGTATAAAACTACAGAGCATGATTTTCAAAGTTGCAGTGCTTTATAAAGTGAGGATGTATGAAATCAGAAACTAAACCAGTTACTGACATGGCTAATTGTTGTACTTCTTGGAGGAAATTCATGCATCAAAAGCCCTAAAAGTATTCATATGATTTCACCTAGTAATTCCATTGTAAGAATTTAATCAGAAGGAATAACCAGAAATATGTACAATGTTTTAAATACAAAAATAATCAATGAAGAAACAAACAGATTAAAGATAAATTTTCAAAAATAGTAGTTTGCATAAATATGTCACCTAAGTAAAGAAATATTGTGCTGCTATTAACAGCACGTTATAGAACAATATGTATTGACATGAAAAAAAATTACTTTCCCAGACATGGCCCTACGAGTCTTTGTTTGCTCCTGCTATCCATCCTTTATAATAAAAATGCAATCATAAGCTAGCACTTACCTGAGTCTCATGAGTTGTTCTAGCAAACTACTGAATTTGAAGTGTAGTGGCAACCACCAATTTTGTATCCAGTTGGTCAGAAACACAGGTATTCTAGACAACCCGGAGTTTGCAGCTGGTATCGAAAGTCCTGTGGAATTCTTCCCTCAATTTGAAGTCTGTGCTAACTGTAGGTAGCTAGTGTGAGAGCTACATCACATTCAGTATAGAAAAACTTGAGTCTCCATAAGCTTAAAGCAATTTTTCTTGCCACATATGCTTATAATAATTTTATTTAATAATACTCCCATTTCACAGATGTTAATCAGGTACAACTGATACCATAGGATTTTATTACTAACAAATATATGACTAACTAATTTATTACTAGCAGATATAATATATGATATTATATCTACAAACTGAAGTTTACTCACGAGCAGATTTAACTTAGTCTTTCATCATTCAGAGCAGATAAAAATAAGCATAATATACTCCCAGGATCCTCCAAATGAAATTCCACAATCAAAGTAGAACTCTGAAGAAGCTCTGCATGTCTTGGGGTCTTATTGTATAAAAGCACACATTCTTCCAGAAAAGTACTTTTTTTTTCTCAATAGTTATAAAAGTTGAGGAATATCATCTGCATGATTCCTACTTGTACTGACTGATAGAGATTATAGAAAATACAAAACTCTATGTAGTTGTTTGTTTTTGTATTTTTAATGTAAAATTAAGATGTTCTATGTGTATCTTCAGTACTCAAACAATAATTGTAAGAGCAAATAATTTGAAGTAGAGAGAAGAAAAAAGAATAAAAGCTTTAAAAAGAAATCGATTTACTATGAAACTGTTCTTTATTCTTCATGTTGTTCATTTCAGAGAAGCAACAAAAAATATTTCCTTAATATGGTAAAATTCAGGAATCGGCCTGAATTTTCTGAAGTGCAAAAGTTTTCATGTTCACATCAAAATGTCTCTGCTTTTCTTGAAAATGCCACCATTGCAATTTATTTTTCCTTTTGCTTTGTAAAATACCAAAGTTACGGAATACCTAGCTTGAAAAATAATTGTGGATTTAAACCATAACATAACAGAGATTGTAGATGGACATACTAAGATCAAGGCTGAAGTTTTTGATCCATAGAAGAATGCCTGAGGAAAATGAGTCAAGTCACATAATTGCCATTTTGCTTCTAATGCTGTAGGGTGTTCATCTTCAATAGAGAAAACATAGGTAGGGAGTAAGCAAATCTTCAAAACACCCTAAATGTTCTATAAATTATCATAGCATTTAACTATGGGCTTGCAAAAGAAACCAAACAATTGGAATTAAACCAGAGTCCTCTAAAATAGATAACACCATTCTCATCAATAACCAAGATGCAAGGCAGGCTTTGTATTATAAAAAAGGTACAGAAACAAACCTTCTCCTTTTGCAGTTTTAGTAGCCAGAGAAGAGTTATTGCTTTTTTCACTTAATGGCTTCTGTGAGTCTTTAGAAGTGAAACCATGCCCATAGACCCCATAATCTCAATTATTATGAAAAGACCTTTTCCAATTGCTACAGAACCTCAGCCTATGCTGATCTGGAACAGCTGTGGGGTCTAACTGCCTGCCACCAAGAAGTGTGATTTCCAGTGTAAGAGTTTGGTAAAAAGCAAACTCTTTTTATTTAAAATGTATACAGATTTAGCCCTGGCTGATATAGCTCAGTGGATTGAGTACCAGCCTGGGAAGCAAAGGATCATCAGTTTGATTCCAGGTCAGGGTACGTGCCTAGGTTGTGGACCAGGTCACCAGGGAGCACACTAGAGGCAACCACACATTGATGTTTTCCTCTCTTTTTCCTTCCCTTCCTCTTTCTCCAAAAATAAATAAATACATTTTTTTAAAAAATTAAACAAATAAAACTTATACAGCTTTAGAATAATGGTGGAATTATGCCATTAAGTTCCACTCCCTTCAAAAACACCCAAAATGCACAGTCTTGCCTCCCTTTGCCAAACCAGGCCAGTTTCAGAATACACCAGTCAGAGGTACCATCTTACAGAAAAACAGGAGTTTACGGCTCAGCATTCTCAATCACAGTTCAGCATTCCAAGCATCTCCCATTAATCTGTGCTTGGCTGTGCGGGTCCCCACAGTTCCATCAGCCATGCAGCCATGTTCTTCCTAGCAGGTTTCCCAATGGGTCTCCTCTTCCTCTTTCTTCCTCCAGCTCTTAATTTCAAACCTTGTGGCACCTCCTTCCTCACCAAACCTCATGTGGGCCAGTGGGGGCCTCTCTACACCCACCCTTTCAAACCACATGCATGCCTCCTGGCTGTCTACCCTAATTTTAAATTCTGGCCTGGGGCTTCCTACATGACTTCACACTCTAACTATATGTCCTGAAGGTCATGTAGGCCTTTACCCAGGTGGCAGCACAGCTTCCCATCAGGAAGGAAATGCCTATCACTTCCCATTGCAATGCAAAGGATCTTAATTGCTGTATCATCTGTTTCCCCCTTCCCCCAAACCATGGACTGTAGGGACTTTGGGGAGCTCTCACCCTGTACCCTGCATGCTTCACTATTCCTGTATTTCATAACAAAAATAATGAAAACAATTGATATTTATTAAGGACCAAAAACTGTATGATAAGCACATTCATACCTTATTTCATTTCATCTTAACAATGGCTCTATTAGGTAAGTAGCATTAGTCTTATTTCAACCCAAGGTAATTGAGGTAAGAGATTAAATTGCTCAAGGTCACCTGATGTTGATAGCTTAGCAGCTATGAAGTAAGGATTTGAACTTAGGTCTCCGTGGGTTTTTTTTTTTTAATTTTTATTTATTTATTTTTAGAGAGAGGAGAAGGGAAGGAGAAAGAGAGGAAGAGAAACTTTAATGTATGGTTGTCTCTCATGTACCCCTACTGGGGGTACAACTTGAGTCACAACCCAGGCAAGTGCCCTGACTGGGAGTCAAACCAATGACCCTTAGGTTTGCAGGCCAATGCTCAATCCACTGAGCCACATCAACCAGGGTGGTCTCTGTGTTTTAAAGGCCAAAATCTTCTCTACTATAGGACATGGGAAAGAATAAGCTTGTAAGGGAAAACTAGTGGAAAACAGATCTTCAGCAATCTATATCTACAAAATATTCTATTACGCTTTTAGTTTCTTGGATAGGTTTGATAAAGCAACTGGGTGTTGCTTTGTAATCCATTTGTTTTGTTTTGCTTTGTTTTGTTTTGTTTTGTTTTGGGGGAGAAGGGGAAGGAGGACATAAGTTACTCCTCGGTAAAGTTTAAATAATACCCAGTCTCTTACTTTTATATTTTATACATAGTATCTGAAATATGTGAAACATATAGTGTGTAACATAAAATGACTTCTACAGTATAACAAGTTTTAAAAAATATACAAACTATAAATACACACAACTTTAGAAGCTGTCTTTGATGTTATATTTCCAACATTTTAGACATGTTCTATAACTTTATTTGCTTTCTCAACACACTCATGATCAGCCAGTTTAAATACAATGAGCTTTCAAATGAAGCTTGAGATTAATTATTTTCACCACTTAAGTATTCTCATCTTTTTCACAATTGTTTAAGTTTAGTAGTCCATATTTCACAAGCATCACCCTTTTCTAATTTACACTCACTTCTATATATCAATTGCAAAATTCAATAAAGTTGTCATCAGCTGCCCAAACACTTGCCCAAAGTAGCAAGGCTCCAAGAAAGAATAGTTGGCTGGCAAACAGCACCACCAAGCAATTTGTTGACAAAAACAGGGTGTTGAGAAATCAATGTAGCTTATATGTGATTGTAGACTATGTAAAAATCTAAGGGAAAATCATGGCAGAATGGTTTTTAGATTAGAATGTACTGGCAAATAAACTAGAATTTGAGTCCCAATTCTAAATGTGTATTTTATTATTTCCTCAACCATAAAATGAGGATGATATTAATACCTGTCTTAATCATTTCAGGCTGCTACAAATAACCATAGTCTGAATGTCTTAAACAACAAACATTTATTTCTCATCATTCTGGAGACTAGAAATCCATGTTCAAGGTGCCAGAAAGACTAAGTTCTGGTGAGAGTCTTCTTCTGGGCTGCAGACTGCTGACTGTTCCTTGTATCCCCAAATGCAGTTACAGGGTAAGCTTGACTGTTTGACCTCTTCATATAAGAGAACTAATAATCCATTCGTGAGGGCTCCACCTCCATAAATTAATTATCTCCCAAAAGCCTCACCTCTGACTATCATCCCATTGGAGATTGAATTTCAACATAGGAATGTTGGGAGAACACAACATATAAATTCAGTCCACGTTTATCTTAAAGAACAAATGACATGATGCAGGTAAATTACATTTTGTTATACAATAAGGACTCAGTAAATATTAGCTGTTATCAATGTTACAATTTCATTTTAAGTTTAATACTTTAGAATACAAGAATTCAACAGGATCTATAACACTGAGATTCACTCCATACTACCCCTTGACACCCAAATCGAGCATCCACCACCGATTGATCTGAGCCCAGGTCACATAGCTAGATAGAGGTACTAGACACTTGAGCCTAACAACACCATTCTTCCAACCTAATAATGCAGTGTAATCAGAAGTTTCTCAGTTTAAGAATGAGAAATCTTTGCAACTTTTAGTAAAATATGTTTCTCAGGTCTCTCATCAAAGCAAAAGATTCTTTCTAAATTACATGCACCTGATTCAAATGGATTGATTTGCCTTAGGTCAAAGATAAATCAGTATTTACTTTAGAAAAAAGTTTAGTCTCCTAAATCATTTATTATTTTTATTCATTTTAATTATAAGACATTGGTCAAAATTTAATGTATTAATAACACTTAATAAGGCAGACTTTGGCAGTGCACAGATTTTTACTAAAACCAAAGTGAACACTTTGAAAAGTATGCACTATTTCTGGCCACTTGGACACCGTTTGGTATGGCCAACAGCAATTTACTGAATGGTATCAGGAGAATCTAGGAAAACATAAAAGTGTGTGCTAGAAAAGTGGGGGTATCATACCCTGCCATGTAAACCGACAGCAGTATATTCCTGTGACTATTAACAAATGTATTCCCTCAAGGAGAAGAGAATTATGCTCAGTATTAATCACAACTTTAAATTGAAATGGAGTAATTCGCTAAGGGATAGACATGACATTTAGAATCTAGTTGTATACTCTTCCTAAGGAAAGCAGCATAGGCGGTTGCCTTGAGATGAGAGGAAACGGGAGTTTTAATCAAAACATTTACATTTGTCAATGTAATACCAATTGTAAATCAGTTTTAGAAACCAATAGGACCAGAACCGGATAGTTCTAGGAGGTAAATTACTGACATTCACTATGAGAGGCCTGTTTTATAGCCAATGACTTTATAAAGAACAATGAAATTTTCATCTTTTATCTTTTAAAATAATAGCTTTTATTATCTCTGGAGTCACATATATTCATCACATAATGAGAAAAGTTGTATTTAAGGGTTATACCTTCAGCTGAAAAGAGTGCAAAATTCCCACTTGGCACGAATTAAACTTAATAATGTTCAAACACTCCACTATAGGTTTCACAGAATGAAAAGCAGATGGAGGACTCTAAGTACAGTAGAACAATGACATCTTAAATTTGTAAATAATAACTCTCTTAAAAAGAATCCCTCGAAAGTTAAAATAAATTGCCCTGAGACTTAAATAAGTCTTTTGCAATTTGGAAGAGAAATACAACAGGACAATTCAGTGAAACTTCTTGGGAAATCTTTCAAAGAAAAGAAGAAGCATAACAGGGACCTTTTGTGAGGCCTCAGTAGAGCTGGTGAATATTCTATAAACAATGGTATTGCAGGGTTAGACCCGGACACAACCATACTAGATGTTATAGTTCCAATCCTTATTCCCTGCCTCATAGTAAAAAGAGAGAAAAAAATTATATTTCCATTTATGACAATACGAAAAAAGGGTAACTATTTTATAGACTTCCAGTCGTAAGACAGTAGGTTGGATGGTTTTGACTTGAACAGGCCATATTATAATGGCAAACAATGGTGGTGTGTATTTATGACATCCCATTTCCTCAAAACTCAGCTTCACTTGAATTTTGCTCCAGTCACAGTATTACAGAGGAAAACTGAAAGACGCATAACCTCTGCAATAGTTAGTGGCAACTTTCTATGAGACTGGAAATGTATTCACTGTGAAAATATTGAGTCACTAAGCCTTCAGACTGCATTCCAAAAGTCTACTAGAGGCGTTTCAATCAAGGGTGCGCGAATATGACAGCCAGGCCATTTGGGCTACAAAAGCATTGTACAGAATTACCTCGGTGAATTTAGTGCCCTCCAGATGACCTCGAGTGTGGCCATGGTATTAAGTCATGGAGAAATCTATTCATAAGTTGAATATTTTTTCCAAAAAAAGGGGAAAAACAGAAAGAGTCTTGAGTTCCCTGTAAGAATCCTAAATTACCCCCATCTCCCAATGGAATGATTCACTTTCATTTCCAATAGCAGTAAAGCCTATTGACCCCCGTGTGTTATCCTTCTCGCTGCTCATGCAGGACTTTCTTTAATCTCTCGGATCAAAGACTGGTCAATAAAAATCATCTCTGCTTTTGTGGGGAGCAAACAAACTGCACTCAGTCCTATGATAATTGTAAGTTTTCACAAAATCCTACAGAAAGAAATTCTCATGTGTTGTTAGTAAATTCTCAAGGGGAAAACTTGTTTTCTATTTGGTGGGCTCATTTAACATGCACTGGGTTTGCCAAATAAGGTACAAATTGCTTCTCTAGGGGAGTTTTTGTTGTTTTTTTCCCCTTCTTCCTAAAAATTTTAAATGAATTTTGAATCAGTGAAAGATCTCTTACCAATGACCCTGAACACTGAAGTCCAATTTTTCTGCAGAAAAAAATTACATGGAGGTGTCATTTTGAAAAAAGAACATCAATATAAATGACAGCCTCAATATGAACTGCCCTTTGCAATAAAGGAAACATGCCTCAATCCCAAATGAAAAGGACAACTTCTTTGGGGAAAGAGTAGCCCAGTTGTTTTCTCCATTAAAGTTTGGTCCACTTTGCTAAGTAGCAGCAAGTATCAGGAGAAGACAGGAGAAGACTTGGTTTTTGTTAGGTCTGTGATTAGTCAGTTGGAACTAGACTTAGTTCATTGACTTGTTTCAAAATTGATCATCTAACAGTCACTCAGGGGAGATTCATGGTTCTACGGCATTATTTCAAAGTTGAAAAAATGCTAATTTAGCAGGGTGCATTTTGCCATTTCCAGCCACATTATGTTTTCAAAGTTTTATTTCAATTTCCTAACTGCCGGTCATAAGAATACATACTACCTTCTGAACTTTCTTCCATCCATGTTTAAATACAAACGTGATGGGAAATTGACACTTTGCAGAAGTGAACTCCATGAAGGATATTCTGGTACTTTTACCATCACAAGGAAATAGTTATCAGTTTCAATGATATTGCATGATACCAATTATGTGAGATGTTATTCTAAACACCACTAGTTATTTTATGTAATGCACCAGGAGGGAAGTAACTGAAAACATGACAATCTATTCCAGCTATTAAATACAAAGTAACAGAATCAATTGCCATGGAGATAGAATACATTCTACACCAAGGCTTACATTCTCACTTATTTTGATCTGTTTCATATGAATATTGCTACTGGTATTTTCTGCATGAACATAATTTTAATGATGTTTTGTGTTACTGGGAATCACAATATCTGTCTATTCCATATCTTATGAGACTATTATAAAAATATATGTACTTCCAAATCACCAGAATGCTAACATTAAATATATCCAAAAATTATCGTTACTCACAGCTAATTTGAAAAACCAATTCAATGAAATTTGTCATGTTTAAAAAAATTATTTTGATTGTAAAAATAATAATAATAGGAGCATTGGCCTTGGAGTTAGATTTGGGAAAAAAAATCAGACCCATGACTTATTCTTACTCACAGAGTCCTTCTTTAATTCTTCTACAAAACTGAAATTTAAAAAATATATTTTTTCTTTGTGGTATGTATTAAATATAAATAGTACCTAAAAAAATGTCTACTCTGTTCTTGGTTTGCACTAAAAATCCTAAATAGCCTAGTTTTTTGAGTACTTACTTTTATCAGGCCTCATGCTAAGTACTGTTCTTATGTTAACTCATTTAAACTCCAAACTCCATAAGATAGACACTGTGATGATCACACTTTATAAATATGGAAATGAAGGCACAGAGAATCTCAATGATGTTCCTAAGGTCATTGACTTACAGAGTGGCAGAGGCAGAATTTGAAACTTAGGCAGTCTTACTGAAGAGCATGAACTTTTGGACACCACACCATATTTTATATTAAGTGCTAATTTGTCAAATATTTATATTAAGTGTTTTACACTGAAAGTACTTGAGGTTTGCCTTCTTTTGAGGTGGGGTCAAAACCTGGCTTCCCCCTTCAATGACATCGCAGATCATAGTGTCATCACAGACGGCCCATTGAATATCTCTTTCTCCTTCACTGGTAACATGAGGAACTGACTCTTAGTGCTGCAGAGATGATCACAAAAGTTGCTGAATGTAATATACTAAATAATCATGATAGTTCAGTAGTCCACATTGTACCCTGGGGTGAAAAAATTCTACTGTAACCCAGTGACTCAAATCTTAGTGAGTCCATGGTTTTCAGACTATACTTCCCAAACTCAGGCATGTATGGTCCCTCATTAAGAGTCAGACAGGAACCTGAACTCACTCCACCCCAAACAACCAAAATTTCTTGTTTATACTTAATTTTCATGTTCCCATTAAGAATATATTGAATACGCTCAGTGGATTGAGCGTGGGCTGCGAACCAGGCATCGCAGGTTCGGTTCCCAGTCAGGGCACATGCCTAGGTTGCAGGCCATGTCTCCCAGCAACCGCACATTGATGTTTCTCTCTCTCTCTCTCTCTCCCCCCCCTTCCCTCTCTAAAAATAAATAAATAAAATCTTTAAAAAAAAAAAAGAATATATTGAATACAGGACTCCACAGCAATATGTATATATAGATATATTTAGAGCTCGGAATTTAGAGATACTCCTTACAGCCAAAATTTAATTATTTTATCATTACCACTTAAAATCACGTGCTAATTAATTTAAATATAAATCACTTTTCAAGGAACTATATAAAAACAGTATGTTTCTAAGTTTTGAGAAGGGTAAGAAACCTACTGTTTTAGTCATTCATTTACAAAAATGCCGTGATATTTGGGAAGACTCTACTTTTCCAACACCAATCTAATTTGTAGTCCCTATAATCCATTCCTTATAAATTATACCATCTCATAATTTATAATGCAAATACTTCACAGTTAACACTAGTTGGGAAGGAATAAATTCCACACCTATTCACTCATTCACAAATTAAAAAAACTGAGTATTAGAAATGTATTGAAATATGTGTAACAACCACTGTAAAAGAAATACATATTTTATATAGAAAACTAAAAATACAGAAATGAATAGAGAATGTTTTATGCAGTTTTTACATAGTTTCATCTTACTGTATTAACAAACTGCATGAATTAAGCTGAAGTAATGTAATTTTCTTGCTAAAAGAGTAACGCATACAAGTTATAGCTATATAGGGATATACAGAAAATTAAAATAAAGTAAAAAAGAATTCATACAGAATTTATAACAATGAAAACATTAGCGATTTTTTCTTAATGTTACAGTTTTATTTTAAAATAGTTGAGATTATTTTGTATGTTCTAATTTTTACATGTACTTACAACAAAGTCATTCAGATAGCATAGATGGAAAGCAAATTAAGATGGAATCAGTAAATGATATTTGTTACTTGATAGTCTCTGTCAAGTTAAAGCAAACATCATATCGCAGGTTATTTAATATGTTGAGATTAATTACTAAGTACCCTAGTACTGTAAAAAAGCCTGAAAGGCCATTTTGTTCTTCTGTGCAACTCTGCTGTGGATAAAGAGAAAAAAAAAGACATCTTTTTTTCAGGTCTCCTAACAAAATCTCTGAGCATGAGCTGAAACAGAATACCTTCAAACTTAGTTACAATTCTCACACTTGACCTTATAATGTTCTCTCCTACCATGTTTATTTCTTAATGCTGCATATTGGCAAACGATCTCAAAGTTTTAAACAGTGCTTTCTAAACGGATGCGTACACGGATCACCTGTAGATCTTGTTTAAATGCAGATTCTGATCGAACAGGTCTAGGTAAGGTCAGAGATACCTCATTTCTCACAGGATCCCAGGGGATGGAGATGCTGCTGGTCCACAAGCCACGGTCTCTGTCCAGCTCCCACAAGCCACCTCGAAGGGGTGAGATGACCCTCGTCATCTGCTGGGTATGGACTCTAGGCTTCTGTGTGAGGGTGCCAGCTTGAAAGAAGAAAGAACCTGCCCATTCTCCTTTAGGTGATTGAGACAGGACTGTTTCTTACTTAAACATTATTTACAAGCCACAGATTGATTTTGTATTTTGATTTTCATTATTTCCTGTGTTTTCATTAGTGTGAATAAGGAGAAAAAGAATCAGAGATAACTGATTCTTAAGCATTTAAATTATAAGTTTGACTAAATTTAAAAGGTAAAATATAATGAAATGTCGCATGAGTTGCCGTGACTGCCAGCAGTGAAGAAGGAAAGGAGGAGCTTCCCAGCAAGTTGTAAGAATAATGACTCTCCCACAGGACACAAAACTACCTTTGTATTCCTATTTCTTTCAATGCAAAGTGTTCAAATGATATTAGCAGGCTAAACCTGTGGTGCCGACAGGTGAGTGTAGACATATCCTAGGAGAGCCCGTGCCTGGGGCCAGGCACAGATAGCTGTCAGTGATCCTGTTTGGCACTAAAAACCTCCTGCAGCATGAGAACCAGAGCAGAATATAATTTAGACCATGTTGGGAACAAAATAAAGTGGGAGAGAATTTCACTTTTAAATGTTCACTCTCCCAAAGCAGAAATAAACAAAAACAATCTATCTACATAGCATCATGTTCCCCCGAGGCAAACGATCACATCTATGCCTCAATTGGTTTCAGTGAGAGCTCTCTGTGAGTGAAGATAATTAAGTACTGTCCTGCCCAGGAGCAGGGGGATGGGTAAAATGACCTCTTGAAGTCCCAATCCTGTAATTTAGGAAATGGTAGCTGACTCCTTCGGTATAACAACAGAATTGATGGTGAAGGGGTGAGCAGGCTCTAGTAGCCAACAGGCATCATACTTTAACCCTCAGTCTGCCATGCCGGAATGTTAGCAGGGACAATGTCTTTGCTTCTAATATCTGCAAACATCCAAATTCCTGTGACCCTCTAACTTAGTGGAAGTCATCATATAATTAGGACATTCCCCAAGAAGTCTCAGAACCTCATGGGTAACTGAACTGACTGGGAAACAAGCACAGATTTTTTTTTTAGCTTGTAGTTTTACAGGAAAGGTACCGAATCAAAGGCCTTACGGTATTTTGAGAGATCATCTTGCCTTAATGACTCAACACAAATTAATTAAGACTAATTTTGACTAATCCTCAGTTATCCAGAATGGTGTTGGCTGAGAAAGTTTATTTTAAAAATGTATGTTGTAAGAGTACATAGCAACACAATTTACAATAGCCGAGTGCTAGAAGCAACCTAAGTGCCCATCAGTAAATGAGTGGATCAAAAAACTGTGGTACATTTACACAATGGAATACTATGCAGCAGAAAGGAAGAAGGAGGTCCTGCCTTTTGCAACAGCATGGATAGAACTGGAGACTATTATGGCCAAGCAGTGAGGTACAAATACCATATGATCTCATCTATAAGTGGAACCTAATTAACAAACCAAACAAGCAAGCAAAATATAACCAGAGACATTGAAATAAAGAACAAACTAACAATGACCAGAGGGAAGGTTTGAGGAGATAATGGGGAAAAAGAGGAAGGGTCATCAGGCAACATGTATAAAGGACACACGGACAAAGCCAAAGAGGGGTAGGACTGAGGGTGGTAGGTGGGGATAGGTGGGTGGGGTGGAGGGTGGTGTTGGGGGGAATTGGTGACAACTGTACTTGAACAACTAAAAATAAGAGTTGATAAATTATACTCTATGTGGATGATTAGCTTTCAAAGCATTAGAATACCTGATCCTGAACTCTTGCTAACTGTAACTGCCTGTTTTGTAATGTGTAGGATTAGTAGGAAAGAAATTTGGATAAGAGACTAAATGACATTGCAAATCTATTACCAACTACTAAAGTCAAAACCAAACAAAAAGACAAATTCACCTACTGGTGGGAATCAGAGAATCTTTATGGTTGATAAAGGAGAGAGATTATCATGAGACATTATAGGCGCTGTGACATGACACATTTCCATGCAGTTTAGACCAGGCTGTCAATTGCCAGTTCAGAACCAGTAACACAAATACGCGACTGCAACCTGTGCTCCCTGCCATACCCTTACTCAGGCTCCTAGGAATTCCCTTCATGAAACTGAACAGCTTACAGTTTTGTATTTGTGGGTCCTCCTGTCCTTCCTACAATTCCATGTTGACAGAAACCTCTTGCTTTTTCCCTCTTGAATCCAGAGCACTTCTAAGCTGAGTACCTTACATGTAGTAGGTCTTGCTAAATAGTCATAGGATACATTTTAAATAAATTTTGGATTTTTACATGTAAATTTTTCTTGAACTAACAGGGGTTCACTGACCCTTTGATAAAGACATTTCTTAGGTGGAGTTCATTTTAGTCATAGGAATGGTGTATTTAAATATTAATACTTTTCAAAAGTCTATTGGCTTTATCTGTGGAACTGATTTCTCATTGTCCTACTTTTGTATACTAAACAAGTAAATTGGTCCCATGTTATGGATGATGAGAGAGAAGGACAAAGATTCCCAATTAGCAAAATTAATATCTGAGATAAACAGGGAATTAAAAGCCAGATATGTAATCAGCTTTTTAAAATATTCTGTTACCTGTTCAACCACGAAGTATAGCTCCCTCCATTACTAATAGAGTTCATTCATTAGCTCAATTATATTAATGGAAATACTATTTAAATCACATGAATGCCTAATGACTTATTTTTAAATTTACAGGTATAGTAAATATACAGTATATAAATGCATCTGCATGCAATTAATATATCACAATTAAATTTTTATTTTCTTTTTTTATATTGTAACTCATATTATTTTTCCTATAAGAAACAGAAGCAACCCATTAAAAAATATCAAGGTTGATTTTTTTAAAACAAAGCATTCAGATACTAAAAAACTGAATACTTCATAAAGAAAATAGGTTGCTCTCCCCTAAAATTGCCTCTAATGTTAGCTGAATATTAATAAAATCCATAAACCATTAGTACATTATAGCTGCTTTGTTCTGAATTACATAGACCTTTTATGTTTATTCCTCAGTGAAAATGCATAAAAAAATGAAATCCACTCTAATTGTACTCTCTGAAGATAGCTGGTAAAATCATTTCTAGCAGCTATAAATCAATTGTAGTATTAAAATGACCTGCCAGGTGCATCTTCTGGGTATCAGACTAATTAAGGGAATGTATTAATTGCAACAATTCATCAACACCACCAACGTTGTTAGGTAACCCTTACAATGAATCTTTTTTACCATATTATCTAGCAATAAAACTGCAGTTTTATAAAATGTGATGGGAAAAGAGAAAGAAAGAGAGAAAGCTGAGAGAATGGCTTCTGCTTCTGCTTCTGCTCCCACATTTCAAAAGGTCTTACGCAGAGTTGCAAGATGGCTAGCATAGAATTTTTTCTTACACAAAATCTTTCACTCACCTTCATGTTCAGTTTCTATTGCATTTTATAAAATTTGTATCCATTGATTTTAGAGAAAGGAAGGAACAGAAAGAGAGAGAAGCATCAGCCACAGTTCTCCCCACCCATGCACTCACTGGCTAACTCTTGCATGAGCCCTGACCAGAGGCCCAACCCTGGAGCCTCAAGACAACACTCCAACCAACCAAGCTACCCTATTGCATATTACAATATTACCCTATTACCTATTACAATAGGTATTTATTGCCTATTGTAATAAATACAATAGGGCACTATAATATTTTATAAAATGCTTTTAATATATCTAAATAAGTAAATTCTAGATTTTAAAACCCATTTATTTTATTGCTTTTATTTTAGTGTATGACAGATTAATATGTATACTTATGTATGTGTATATAAACAATATCACATGGTTGCATAAGTATGTGTTTGCATGTATATCCTTCCTCGGGTGGAAGTCAATTAAGCTGTAATGGTAATTAGTATCTAAAGAATGTCAGAGAAATGTAGACTTTGATCTTACATAGTAAACTGAGTAGGCTTTTGAAACTAATTTCCAATGACTGCCACAGCAGTATTACATTTTCCATTCCTCAAAGGAGAAAAAAGATGTAAAATTTAGAAAATTGTTATAAAACTCAAAGTGTTTTTTCTTTCTTAAAGAGCCAAATTCTTAGAGCATTAAGTGGCTCACTAGTTTTAAGACTGATATTAATTCATTTTGTAATTATTGTAACCTTTTCTTGAGTTTGTTTTTTTAGCACTAAATAATACAAGTGACAAAATGACACACTCCAAGAGGAAGGGACTGCTGTTTTCTATTCTTCTCGTGTAAATCGCTTGGAGACTCTGAACTGACCCTAAATATCCCTGAATAAACTATTCTCAAAGCTGGTTCTAAACTTCTAACAATATGATTCTTTTCAGATCAGGTCTTGGCAATCTGCTACTTTTTTTGGAGTTTCTTGGCAAGAAATCCATTTCTTATTCAGAATATTCTGAGTCTACAGAATCCAGAGTAGACTGGGCTCTAGGGTGACCCCACATTACACTAGCACATCTGATCCCCCTACAATAAAAATGCAGGGAGACTCAATCACTGCAATTGGCAGTCACTGCAGCACTCTCAACAGCACCAACAGGAGCAGCACTGTTATGAATTGATTGCTTCAACACAAGTTGCATATTGGTATTTGACCATAACGCAAGAACCTCAGGTAATGCTGGCATCTAAAGCTTGGGATAAAGTAAAGAAATCTTCCTCCTCCTGTGTGGTTAGAATTTTAAGGTGGGGCAAGCAATTTGTTTAACAATTGCCGTAAGACTAAAAAGAGTCTTCTGCATCCCCCCAAAAGAACACCCTGGGAAGAAGAAGCTGACAGGTTCTGTTTGGAGCTGTTGCTTGGTTGGGTAAACTTGTCAGCTCACCCAAAGTCGCAAGCCCATATCAGGCATTGGAGCTCTAAATTCACTCTTTCCCTTCATTTCCCAAGGAACAAAAATAGAAGAGAAATTTAAAAAGGACTGAAGGCTAAAGGGGCAGACAAAACTTCCCACTAAGGGCAACAGGGGCAGAGCCTCAGGCCAGAGAACCCAACAACTACAGGAAAGCCCTGGCGACAGGAAGTCTTTCACTCAAGCAGCTCTGCCTTCAGGGAGCAATGCTGGACATCTGAGAAGTCGGGACAAGCTTGCAGTCATTCGGAGTCCGTGAGGGAGTGGGCAGAGCATTGATCTGAGTTTGCCAAAGAAAATGTTCAGGCTTCTGTACTTTTCTAGTGGCATACAAAAGAAGAGGGCTGAGAAGCAACTAAATCCCTTCCCCGTGAATACCTGAAATGTTTCTGTGGGTTTGAACTTTCAAAGCTAACTCTGGATAAAGAAATGTGAAATGTTAATGTTAGTTCCCTTTATTGATGATTTACTGTGTCAGGCACTGTGCTGAGCACTTTGCAAATAGTTTTGATCCATCCCATTATCTATCTGTACCAGTTTCATCTTTGTCACCATCCTAGACGAGGGAAGTAAATTCAGGGAGAATAAGTAACTTT
This sequence comes from Tonatia bakeri, assembly GCA_004024845.1. NCBI lineage: Eukaryota > Metazoa > Chordata > Mammalia > Chiroptera > Phyllostomidae > Tonatia > Tonatia bakeri. The sequence continues at coordinate 153,392 of PVIA01000769.1, forward strand.
TCACAAAATTCTATAATTAGTTGGGAAATAAGAATTTGAATCCAGTTCTATTTGATGATAAGCTCATTCTCTTACTCACTAAGCTCTTGTTATTCCTAAATACCTTCATGGGATTTGCAATCATCTCAACTAACAAGAAACAAACATAAATTTCCTGGGATTCTCTTTCACCACTGTTAATTTTGTTACTCAACTACCAAATAATGTCCACCTGGCCTATGTCTTCCAAATTTCCTATATATTCCTGGGAATACACTTTCAATCTCAACAATTTTACATTTTAACTTCTCTCATGTAGGCAACACTGATTAAACGAAAGTTTAAATCTTTTGTTCATACCATATTCCATCATTAAAACAACATAAATGCAAAATTTCATATCTTTTTTTATTCACCCTGATTTTTACTTCATGTTATTTCAGGAAGATTTTCCATATAAGCAACAGGGCCAAAATGTTGGTATATTAATAATTATCATATGCAGAGCTTAAGAAATCCAAAAAATTTGCACAACACAAAAAAACAAAGGCAGCATGCTTCCTCTCATTCAAAGTCAGGCTAGAACATGACAAAGAAGCACGTATCAGACCAGAGCTTTAAAATCTATGTTCTCAGGGCTAGAGTGACAATAACTATGAACATGTTGACTGACTGAAGATACAGTATTTTCCATACAATCAAAACAACTGTACCAAGTTTTCAAATATTCTTACTTAAAGAAACAAAGAAATATGTTATTTAGAGGGTCTTATCCGCAATCATGGTCAGTTCACTTATTGATACTACTCAAGGAGAGTAGAACAGGATATAATCCCAAAGTCACTTTTGGTTCTGAAATAAGTGTGTGTGGATATTTCGTTTTGGATACAAGCATGTTGTATGAGGCTTTTTTTTTTATTTTCCTATTCTTTATAAGTTCAAAAGGTAAAAAAAATGCTTTGATCATCTCTCAGAAATATCCATTGTATTTTTGTTGTTTCTGGACAGTATACAAAACAAAATAGACTTTATTCAGCAAATGTTTGTAAGTTATTCAATTTTCCTAGTTGGTCCAGTTGGTTGACACCTTCTTGAAATTCTTTCCATGCAAGAAATAATGAACTCCCACTCAAGCTGACATTCTGTATGGCTCTTCATCTCTCTGTGTATAATAACAAAGGCACGATTATCTCTGACAACATGCAAGCTCATAAATATAGTATCTTATCTTGCATGTCTCATTTTTTCACCCTTGACATAGAGTTCATCATCCATTAATTCTTTCAAATTCATTCATGGTCAGGTCCTATCTTTACCTATGAGATGTAAAACAGCATTTTTCAAATATTTCTGCCTCCCCATTCTCCACTCCATCTTATAAGTAAAGGAATTTATTTGTCAAACATTTTGATCACGTTAGTTCACTTCTCTGGTCAGGTCTTGGGCCCTACATCCTCTGTAATTCAAACTACAATTTCAAACAAAGTTTTAAGCAGCATCCTTTAGAAAATATTTTCTCAGTCTTCTCAAGAAAGTCAGTTTTTGCTTTCTCATTGACACCACTGTACCTCATGCACATCTCTATTTTATAATACTTTTTACTCTGAAGGGTATTGGTTCATTATTTGATGCCTCATTAAACTGCGAGCTCCCTGAATGCAGGAATCATGATTTATATATCTTTTAAATCCAGCACCTAGTGTTTTGTGTCTTATAAAGAGGCATTTATTAAATGTTTGCTGAAAGAATAAGTGAAGACTCTATTAATTGCCATCACCACATACGCCATTCTTCCTCTCAGCTCTATCCAATGAGTCCTGTTTAAAAGCAGGACTCATTAATTTCGTAATTCCTACGAAATTAACTTTATCTTGCCATTAAATTATGACACAGACATTTCCTCTAAACATGAATGACCTTTCCTCTTCTCTATCAACACTGGCCCTTTCAAAGTGCTGATCAATACTAACCTTAACCCGTTTAGGAAAGGTTTTTATCCCACCTAACTCTCCAAGTCATTTTGCTATTTGGTTGAGGATGAGGATGATGATGATGATTAAATACCACCAGGTAAAAGCCTCTTATGTTAATTTCTGTTATCAATTATTGATTTTCTTTACAACAGTTTGGAATATATGAAATAAATGTAACATTATACCCATTTACAGATGAAATGGCTGATGCTGAAATCATAATCAATAGCCCGTTAACACCAATATTTTTCATGGAATCATTTCTATTTTTCATGGAATTATTTTTCTAGGACACAATCCTGTAAAGAATGAACAGGTTCTCTAGAACATGAGATATCTCCTTCCGAGTGCTACTTCGACCATTTGTGACCTACAGAACCATTCAAGGAGTCTGACCATTGGTCTACTAATTTATAAAAAGAGGAGAAGAAGTCTAAGAACTGAGTAACCTTTTCCTATCCCCACCCATATTATATTCTACATGCAGCCATCAGTAAATGGTTTTGATGACAAGGATGTTTATGATAGTGTCTTCTCTCTACAATACAAAGGAAGAGAATTAATTTTATATTCTTATTATTACCCCAAAATACCTACCAATTTTTCTTGTTTTTGACACTGTCTGGTCTGGAATTGTATTATTTAATATTTTAAAAAGTTAATAAACTGTTAGAAGTTCTAATTAATGATGCAGTTACTGTCTGTACAACTAGACCTGCTACTACTAAAGAAAAATAAGCTAAGAAAAATATAACTCTACCATATTTCAAAATGAGGGGCTTTCCTGATAGAAATTCAGAAACAAAATTGTTTAGAAATTCTAACATGATTTTCATTTCATTAGGGGAGGCTTATTCAGGGCAAAATCATTTAAAATAGTTGTCTAATAGAAACTTTAGTATATACCTGAGTGACTATCTCTTGTTCTTAAAATCATATGGGGGATTTGACAACCTCAGTTTCTTAATGTAGCTCTTTGGAACACTTATTTGTTACACACATATCTCTGTGCTTCGTTAAAGCCCTCTGCAGCCTTAAAATGGGAACTGAATGTCTCCTGTCAAGAAAAAGCCTTAGCGCATTGTAATATAACCAAATGTTACCATTTATCTTTTGACTGCCCTGGAATTTCCCTGTCAGGGTGCTATTTCTAACTGGTCTAGTCACATTCCTCGGTTTTTGCTTCTGCCACAGCCAGAAGGGGCCCCTAGAAATTATTGATCAGCTGTGTCCCTGCCGTGAGAGTCCGAATGCCATTCAGTAACATTGCTTGCCAAGAAAGTGCAATATGCTGCAAGAGGTGGTGGAATTCCCACCATGCTGCTTTCCTTTAGGTTCATTGATGCTTCAAAAGAAAGCCTGAAAAGCAGACAGGCGACTGATGTGGATGGTGAGAGAAGGAAACACAGGTGGGATTTAAGGGTAACATCAAGAAAACATTTGTTAAAAAACATAAAACTCTCCCGGGTGCTTGTAGGCACCTTCTCTAGCACTGCCATTTCGACAACACCCGCTCTCTGCAGTCCTTTATTCTCCGATCTCCTCAAAGGGCTACTGAGCCACGAGCAATCACACAACAGGGAGTACTTATGTCAGCTCCACACACATTTCTGTGACCTGAAATATGAGGTGTGGCTAAGTAGACCTCACTGCTGCCAGGGTCTACATATTTTATCTGCACGCTCACTCCCTAGAATTGTTCTCCTATTACTGCCCTGATTGTAGCTAAAAACAATAAATGAAAATATGCTGAAAGATGACAGACTAAAGTCATAATGGAAATTACAGGCACATAAAGTAGCACTGAGGTGCCTAGATGGCCATTTGACTAGGAGTACAGATGTCCTGTCCAGACAGCCGAACAACCTGCGTCTCCCCCTCTCTGTAGCTGTGAAGCATGTACTCTTGGCACATTGGAACCTTCAAAGCTTGGAAGTTGGTTTTCCCTGCAGCAATTCCATGGCACCTTTTTAACTTGTACACACAAAGTTACTGGGCCACTGTCCACTGCCAGTAGCAGTCCCAGAAAGCTGAGGTGGCTGCCTAAGCTCGCATCACATAGATAGCTAACTATGTCTTATGTCAAACCTACGTCATGAAACCTCACAGGTGGTACTGGGATATCGAATTCTATCCCGTCTCCTGGATAGGCTGCAGATTAGTTATTTCTGAGCATTTCGGTGAAAAGACATGACTAGAATGTTCTTTGGGGGAATAAAGCTCTGTTCCAAAATATAAGGAATGGTAGTCTCTGAAGAAAATGATTCCCTGGTTAATACATTTGGGAAGTTTTTGACCACATCTGGGGATATATAGTAATAAAGTCTTGAATACCTTTTCAACATTCCATGTAACAGTTTGAAAATCATTGTGTTATTCATCTGAGATGGTGAAAATTCTTGTGTCCCTCTTTTTTTTAATGTGAATTTTTCTTACTTTAATTTTATTATCTGACAGAAAGGCAAAGACAATTCAAATTCAGGTTGCATTGGGCAATATTAAGAAGTGTTGTGTCCAAAGGTCAGGGCTACCACAAGGCCAACATTGTGAAACTTGGGCTTGGGTTGCTCCCACAGAGCTGTGAGGATGCTGCTGAACTAGACCCCCAAACTGAGTTTGAGACAATGATCATAGACAACTGCTGCATACAGCTGGTGCAGACTTCCTTACCAGTTTGATGTGCTGGTGCTGCCCAATCTCTACGGGAACATTATTGACAATGTGGCTGCTGGCCTGGTTGGGGGAGCTGGTGCAGTACCTGGGGAGAGCTGCAGTGCAGAAAATGCCATTTTTGAGGTGGGTGCCCAGGACCCATTCGCCCAGGCAGTGGGCAGGAATATAGCCAACCCCACAGCCATGCTGGTCTCAGCTTCCAACATGCTACGACACCTGAATCTAGAATATCACTCTGGCATGACTGCAGGTGCGGTGAAGAAGGTCATCGAAGTTGACAAGGTGCAGGGGACATGAGACATGGCTGGCTAGAGCACCACAATGGACTTCATCAAGTCTGTCATTGGCCACCGGCACCCATAATGGGCCTAGATCCCTTTACTCCCTCCAACCTCGTGAGGACCACGCTACCTACCCTTCCCTTCTAGACAGAGGACCAGAGAAGAGCCCTTAAACTTATAGACCATAACCACCTTCTAGGCAAAGCCTAGGTTTGAACTCCTGACATGGGTGTCTAGGCCACCTGCTGAGACTTACTTCACTGAGGCTGTCATTGATGTCCTGTCCCATCCACATCCACAAAAAGGTGTACAATAAAACTTGTACATCAAGAAAAAAAAAAAGAAGTGTTATGTTCAAGGATGGTGTTAGAGTTCCCGTGCAGTGCTGCCCTTGGAGTTCATGACCTAGACACCAAGTAATTTTAAGATCCTTCCAGAACTTGTAAAACTAAATTAATATGCAAGAGGACAAGACGAACCCACTTCACACTAGATGTGATTTTTATCAGTATGCCTTTTGGATAGTGAATTATTTTTTTATTTTACACAATTGCAGCGTAAGCTACCTGCAAATGCGTACCCCCAAATTCTGCCCAACATTTACCAACAAAAGCATCTTTGCTTGGATTGTATAAAGTAAAACAAGCATACATTCAGCGAACTGCTTTTGGCAAAGAGCAGCAATTCTCAACCAGTGCACAGGTGCAGGCACACCAGTGTGTCACAAGAACTTTTAAAACATGCATTGCCTGACTATTTAGTCAGGACACTGACCTCTTTTCCCTTAGATTGTCAAGTTAAAAAAAAACGACAACAGCCAACACAACAATAGCTGTCTAGTGTGAATGAATCAAAATTATACCTATTTTTTTGTCAGATCAGCAAAAAATATATATTTTTTGGTATACCGCAAAATTTCTAATTAGTTTGTGGCTGGTGCACCACGAAGTGAGCAAATGCTGAAATTCACTGGTGTAGAGGATAGTTAAATCTTACCCTCTACTTCATCAAATCTCTTTCATTTTGGTTACTTTTCCTTGCATTGCTTTTCTAGCTACCCAGATCCAAAACTTTCTCAGCACCTTTTGACATCAATTGGTGAATTTAAAATGCCTTGAGAGTTTCATGTCTATGCTAAAACTAAAGAATTTCTTCACTCTTTTCCTCTCTTGTACTTTTCTTATCTTTTTACCTTTCTTTCGTCCTCTATCTCTTACTTATCCCTTTCACCTTCTCTCCACGTGCCTCACACTGCTGATCCACTAACCACAGCCCAGCCATCTGATAGCTATATCTGAAAGTAATTTGGGACAGAAACAAAAGGCCCCAGAATCCTTAGTAATCCTCTTCAGATCCGGCTACTGAGCACTGGTTAGGCTCCTGCACAGCCAACAGTCTTTTCAGGCAACAACCTTGAAAATTGAAAACCGGTTAGAGCATCCGTGGAATAACATGAGTCCTGAAACAAAAGCATACAAATAGAAAAGAAAATGTCTTTTCAGTGATAAATGAAGGCACTGCTGAAACAATTGAAAGGAAGAGAGACTTTAGGTGATCTCTATTGATGGGCCTCAAAGTGGCTGGTGCTTAGAAGCAGGCTGGTTATTTTGCCTGCATTTCAGGTGCCCTTAGGCCTCTGCCCTGAAGGCTGAGCAGCTTACTCTACTACACAAAGCTTCCTGTCTGAGAGGGAATAGCAAACCTGAGATAATGCATATTTGAGAGTTACTCATGGGGTAAGCAATACATGCACAGAGCATTCCAGCCCAGCAATGCCGGCTACTGTGCTTAAGGGAAGGCAGCTGTACAGGCATTACAGCTGATGCCGCTTCCGTTTCAACTTTCTGTCCCCACCTTCCACCAACACCCTCCCTCACCTCCCTGGGGAAAGACCACCATGCCTCCCCTTTGACTCACTTTCCCCTGAATTACCTCTCTTTCCTCTTTTCCTCTCTTTCTGACCAAACTGCATCAAGCCAAAGTGTTTGACAAAGATCTACAAACATGCCAAGTAAAATATTTCTGCTGAGCCACATTTAGAAGAATTCTCTCTTTGTTGAGAACATCTGTGTAATGATTCCTAAGGTTCAAAATTCTCATTTCTGCCTAATGCAAGGGGCATTTTTAAGCATGTAATTTTATTTTTGTGTGCCAGGCTGCCACCCCTAAGGGTTTCTAATGTGCTGAACATAATCCATTTCCAAGAAATTCAAGTCACATCTTAATACACTCCCCTCTTTCATGTCTTATCCTCAGTCTGTTCCTCACTTCACCCTCCCATTACTCCCTTACACTGCCTTTCACTTTTAAGTTCTCTTCTCTCCTGCTTTTTTTTCTGGACTTCCCCAACTAAAATGGGTTCCTCATCTAGGCATTTCTGGCCATCCTAACGATGCACGCCATCTCCTTTCCCTTTTCCTCTGTGCTTCACCCTGGCTCATCCTCCCAGTCCCAGGAAAACCAAGCTCTGCGAGACTGGGACAAGGATCAGGAGCAGGAAATTTAACAATGGCAGAGCTGTGACAAGTTAATTCAACTCCTGCTGTTAAATTAACCAGCGTTCCAGCCGAGTTAACGCGTCACCCAGTTTCAAAAGGTTAAGCTCCAAGCTTAATCTTATTCATCATTATGAACTCTTCAAATTGGCTGAAATATTTAAAATTCAGTGAAATGAAAGGACCGCAGGAAACATTTAAGAGCCTACTGCCCAGTCTTCAAAAAATAGAAAAATAATCTACAAAGATTAGGAAAAGAAGGCTTCAGAATGGGTGAATGGAGACACTTGAGAACCAGGGTAGAGTGAATAATAAAAGGACATGGAGGACAAGGGCATCTTATCTTCCCACTATCATAAAGAGATTCAGGCGTTAGGAAGAAATTTAATGGAGCACCCTGAAAATGCTTGTCCTATCTCATCATAAGCAACAGAGCAAAACTGAATGCTAATGAAAAGGGCATGTACAATAATACCTCCTGAGCTCCTCTCCTCTTTGGACTTCGGACACAGATGGGAGGTGGGCCACAGCCTGCCCCCCAATTATCACTGACCGGGGGGAGATCACACCCCCCTGAGCACTCTCTACTCAGGCTCTGTGACAGCAGAGAGCCCATATAAATTTTGAGGGAAGGAACTATGCAGCAGAAAATAACACCAGAGGTGCTGAGTATAGCATTTCTTACTTAGCACAAGGTTTAGTATACAGTAGGGCTTAATAAAGGTTAAATCTATCATTCTTACTACTACTACTACTATTACTGCTACTTCTATATACATACTTTCAGTTATAAATCTCTGCAGACTTTTGTAGAGTATAACAACTGAGATAGGGGGAACTAATATTCTACATACACCCTTTTCTCTCCTCAGTCTCCCATCCCAAGCTGAAGTGTATGGGCTTATTTAAAATGTTCCATCACATGTGCATAAGTTCCTGCTACCCACTTTACAACCCAGACCTCTTCACACAGTTAGCCACGGTTTGTCAGGCTGGTCCTCATGCTTCACTTTCCTCCCTGCCCCTGTTTGCCAACTAGTGTGTGTCATCACAGAACCCTTCGTGCTCTGCCTCCTCCCAGAAACCTTTTATGTGAGAGTCATTCATCCTGAAATTGCCAACACGATCACACGTCAACTTTTTGCAAGACATAGTTTTAGAACTTGTAATTATATTGCTTTGTTGATTGTATATTTGATGTTTGTGTATATTATTGGATCATAGGTATCTACAAAGACAAAACGTGTCTGTGTTTAGTACACACTCTGAAAGCCTAATACAATTTCTCCATCTTTCAAGTAACTAATAAACAAGAGTAGGCCTATGAGCATCTGTATATCCTCCATCTTAATTTTGTGCTGTATTTATTTTTACTCTCTCCCTTCTTTCCTCCTCCTCCTCCTTCTTTTTCCTTTTATTCTTTCTCCCTCTCTTTCTCTCTCTCTCTCTTTCACACACTCAAATACACACAAACACACAATATAATCCTTTCCAATTTATATGCTAGCTTTAATTGGTTGTTCTAACCTAATTACACTGGCTTAAAAAATTATATAACTGTTAACGGTAGTGAAGATGGTTGAGCAACTTGCCTTGACTGTAACAGGTATACCCTTGGCATCTCCCATTAAACAGGATACTGAGTTTACTGCTTGAATTTTCTGATAATGATCAAAACATCTTTGCCCATTCCAAAAGCCTTTACACAATGTGAATTTGCCACTCCCCTGTCAACAGACGGAGCTGAGTTCCCCTCTCCTTGAATTTTGGTTGGTCTTAGTGACTCAGTTGAAACCAATAGGATGTAGCAAAAGTGAGTTGTATGGCTAGGCTTACCTATGGGTATCTTTTGAACTTGAATATAATAGCATTTTCCTGGGCTTCCATTAATACTGCCTCAAAGATGGGTGAAACTCCTTCATCCATGTACAAACATTAATCAGTTCGATAGACATGTTCCCTGCTCTAGAATTGAAACTAACTCCAACCGGCTAACTAACTCACCCTTTCTCCTCAGTGTCCCTATTTAATTTAATAACTATTCACTCCAGTTTTTTGCACATTTGGCAGAACTGACCACATTTACTTTATTTTATAGTTTTTGAACACACAGATTTTGACTTCTTTTTTCACGTGATAAAACTCTCCACAAATCCAAACCAAAGCCTAAACCTGAAACTATAGTATTAGAATATAAAAACTTACAGATTAATCATTACTCACTGGATGGTCGATTGAGTCCAAAGTGTCGCTGGGAACGCTCTGACTTTGTTCCTCAGTTCTCCATAACTGAGTTCTAGCCAGTGACTGAGCTCCTATCTGGAACCTCCAGTTCCCACAGGAAAGACATTTCCTGTCTTTGAAGGCCAGCTTTACTTTGGAGACAATTTGATTTCAGACTTCGTTCGCAGTTGTTTTTCTAGGTTTCTGTTACCCCAGGATTACCAAGGTCAGTGCTGCTCTAATGGTGTTACTTTTGTGTTAGAATCAAAAAGCAAGATCAGAAACTTATAACTAGATCTAAAGTTAGGCAAGAATTCCTGAGACATAAAGCCGACGTGTTGGACATAATATTCTGTGATGAAAAATAAGGGTGAATATTGAAATTTTCTAAGATAAACCATTATGAAATACTGTGTTTTCAGAAAACAGTTTCACTTTGTATGTGCTAAGCTAAAGATTTTCATTATATTCATGTAAAAGGATAGCTTTATTTAATGGCTGATCAGTTTGAAAACTGTCCTGAGGTTTCTAATTGAAAACCATTGAGGAGCTAACGATAATGAACATCAAACTGCATTAACAATATGAAATACAGGGCATGGAGAATTGATATTACTTTGTATAAAAAAGTCCACCTAAAAAGAAGCAAGAGTAGCTGTAATAAGTGGGGAAAGTTACTGTTCAAAGGTGGGCAATGATCAGCTCTTTTCTGGGAATAAAATAAAAATAATCTTAAAATATAACATGCCAGTCCTGCCTACAATTAAGGAAAAACATCATATATTTATTATTGTTAAATACTGCAGGTGATTCAAATAGATTTAGAACCAGTTTTAGAAGTTTCTATATAAACAGAGTATGCAACTACTATCCTTAAAAGGAAATGGAGTAATATCACTACCTTGCCTCTATTTTACATTTTATAATTTTGAATGTTCATTGGTATACATATGAGTAATAGAAAGGCAAATGGGTTCCTATTTACCTGAAATAGCTTCAATTTTAGCTTTTTACAAAGAAGATACAGCCATCTCATTTTTAGCATTTCCCAAACTGCCCAGTTCAGATAATATTATGTGGGCACACAACACACACATACCATTTTACAGTTGAGGAGATCAAGATGCTTACATGGGATCATAAAATAAATAATGAAACTGACTTTTAATGGGAAGTCTCTGATTCTTCAATGATAAAGGCAAAACCTAAGTGTAACCAGATCATTTATAGGGTGAGGTTTAATTCTCAAAAAGGATTTTTTCTTAATATTATTGAGATGGATTATAAATTTCTTAATAATGACTAATTAATATTCAAGTTTTAAGACAAAATTTTCCAAACATTTGTTACAAGAATAATTTGTCCAAACATCAAGATTCTCTGTTTGTGATAGTTAATTGAAAAAAAAAAAAAAAAAAACGGAGGTATGGCAGGTTAGAGGTGACCAAAATTTCTTTGGGACTATTCCCCTAGAGAAGTGGTTCTGTGATCACTGACCCAGAATCAGAGAAGGTCTGTGACTGCTTCAACCAATAGCATATAGTGGAAATACACCTGAGATTTTTTTTTTTATTCCAGGGCCTTAAAACACCTTGAACTTTTGTGTCTCTTAGAACATTCTCTCTCTGTAAGCCCTGAGCTGCTGCTATCCAAACAGTCCTTCTACCATAAGACCTCCATGCCAAAGAGGCCAGAGATAGGCTCTGTGTTCAAAACTTCCTGATAAGTTGAGCCATTAAGCTGCTCCTGATGAGGCACCAGAAATGTGTGTGAAGCCATTGTGGCTCTCTCAACCATCTCACCCACAGACTGGACACTACCAGGTGGCAGTATTGAACATTATACAGACGTATATGAGTCAGCTGAGCCCTGCCAAAATTATTGACTCACAAAATCGTGAGATAAAACAAATAATTTCTTGCTTTAAGCTACCAAGGTTTAAGGTAATTTGTTATGTAGCAATAGGTAACTTGAGACAGAATCTGGTACCTGGATGTGAAATGTTGTGATAACAAACATAAAAAGTAGAACATGTAACACTGACTGGGATTGGGTGTTGGGAAGAAGCTAGAAGGAACTCTTGGTGAAATCTTGAATGGCCTCAGGGAGATATTAGGGCTTCAAGGACAATAAGGAAAATGTTATTGGAGGCCAGTGAAAAGGGCAGCCAAGTTACATACAGACAGAACAGTTAGCAAAACTGTTGCCTGCAGCTATATGGTAAATACAAAAACACCCTAATGATCTCAGAAATCTTGCTAAAGAAATTTGCAGGCACAAATTCTTCTAGCCACCTATGACAAAATGAAAAATAAGAGAGACAAACTAAGGAAGAAATCGTTAAGTTTTCTAGCATAATTGGAAAAAATACTAAGATGTTCAGGACAGTCTTTCCAAGCCTAAAAACGCTGTTAAAAAGAAAGACATAGCTTCATAGAAAAAGATCAAATTTAAGTTCCTGTTAAGTAAAGCATGGTATGAGAGTAAAAATGAAGTCAAGGGTGAAAGTGTAAAACCTTTTTTAAGACTTTGTAGAGACTTAAAATGGTGTTCCATAGACTTTTTCAGCCAGACGAAGTGACTGACCTCTAAGAATGTAAAGCCTTCTTCACTTTACAGACTCTCTCTTTTTAAATATCGGGCTCCTGAGGACATTGTATCAGCCTCACAGAGTGCCCAAGGCATAGAAGAGATTATTTTGAAAATATTTATGACTTGAGATGGATTGTAAATTAATACACATGAAGTCTAGAAAGCTTTTAAAAGAATTTTGGAAACTGAACTGAAAAAGATAGTGATACTACAAAATGAAAAATGTATTCACACCCCTGATTTCCAACAGGCAAAATAAAAAATATAGCTAAGGAAAGTACTCAACTATGAACATAAGGTATTTCTTATAAGAAGAAAGAGTAAATTCAATGTCAAGCCAGGAGCTTGGTGGGAGAAGTTAATAGGCACAGAGAATCATTTCCATGAAGCAGTACTGTGCTCTAATTTATTTTTAAAATAAGAACACATGCTTGACTAGATTTCCAAAATGGAGATTACCATATATATGCCTCTGTTCTCACCCCCCACTTTGAACAGGAGTATCTATTGCTACTATCTTATGCCTCTCTCACCATGGCATATTAGGAGTTGGGAACACATATTGTCTAACGGGAAAGATGAAGAGAAACAATATAGAAAGAACTGCACAAAAGGAGCCTAATATAAACCTGAACTTGATTTTTAGAAATGGAACCATGGGCTTTCAGATAATATTGCAACAGAATAGGAATTTGTGGCAATTAGGGGAAGAAAGTTTATTTCTTATTTGAACTAAACATAAACAATTGTGGCTCAGGGCAGATTGTGTTGAGTTAAAGATGAATGCATATTTTTTTTTAATTTTCATTAAGAGTTAGCCATCCATTCTTATTTTTGAGTTAAGTGAGTTCTATTATTGCTTTAGCTGATAAAATTCAGCAAAAGTGACACTATGCCTATTTCAAATCAATAAACATATTTTAATTCAGAAAAGAACATTGACAAAACAGCTAGAATCATACTTAATGGCAAAAGACTAGACACTTTCTCCCTAAGATTGGAAACAAAACAACAATGTCCAATCTTACCACTCCTATTCAACATTATACCGGAAAACTAGAGTGCAATAAGATAAGAAAAATAAATAAAAGCTATATACACTGGAAAGGAAGAAACAAACAAGTTCATAGAATAGATTAATATATAAAGCAATTATATTATTATATATCAACAATGAACAATTAGAATTACATTGTAAAACAATCCATTTACAATCATATCAAATAATTCCCTACTTAGATACAAATCAAAAAAGTATGTTTAGAGTTTATATGTGAAAAATTATAAAATATTGATAAAATAAATCAAATATCTAAAAAAAATTGAATGATATTCCATGTTCAGGAGTTAGAAGACTCAGTATTGCTAAGGTGCCAATTCTTCCTAACTTGTTCTACATAGGCTCAATAAAATCTTCACCAAAATCCCATGAAGCTCTGTTCATCAATGAACTGATTCTAAATTTGATGTGGGTAAGCAATAAACATAGAATACCCAATAAAATACTACAGAAGTAAAATAATAACAAATCCATTTAAAGCCTTACTATAAGTAATTAATATATTATGATTTGGCAAAAGAATAGATTTATAATGTGTCAGGATATAAATCTAGAAATAGATGTTCATATATAGAGTCAATTTGTTTTTTATAATAGCTCAGAGGCAATTCAATGAAGATAGATATTTTAACAAATGGCACTGAAAGAATTAGACATCTATATGCAAATAAAGTGAATGTAGACACAGACCTTACAACTTACACTAAAATTAACTCAAAATAGATAAGGGACTTAAGAGTAAAATAAAAAACTAAAAACAACACGACAGCAAAAAGAAAAACTACTAGAAGAAAATATAGAAGATAATATATATATATAGATGCCTTGGGTTTGGTGATGAGTTCATAGATACAACACTAATTTTATGAACCATAAAAGAAAAAAATTATGTCAGACTTTATTAGAATTAAAACTTCTACTCTGATAAAGAGAGTGCTAAGAGAAAATGAAAAGGCAAGCTGCGGACTGAGAGAAAATATTTGCAAAACATATTTGATAAGGGAATTGTATCAAAAATATTTAAAGAACTCTTCAAACTCAACAATAGGAATCAAACAACCCAATTGAATAATGAACGACAGATGTGAACAGATACTTCACCAAAGAAAGTATACAGATGGCAAACAAACATAAAAAGATACTGTACATGATCTGTCCTTAGGAGAATGTAAATACCACAGATGCCTATTACAGTGGCTAAAAATAAAAAATCTGAAAATACCAGTTGTTGTTTAGGATGCAAACAGGAACTCTTATTTATTGCTGATGGAATGCAAAATAGGACACCTCCCTTGGAAGGGAGTTTGGCAGTTTCTTCCAATGCTAAATAAACATGGTCTTAATATATAATATCTTATTATATAAGATATTTACCTGATTTGAAAACTTATGTCCATATAAAACATGCATGTAAACATTTATACCAGATTTATTATAATAACCCCAAACTTGAAATAACCAAGATGACCTTCAATAAGTAAATACTTAAACAAGTATGGTACATTCATACCGTAGAATATTAATTTATACAGCTATAAAAAAGAATGAGCTCCCAAGCCACACAAAGACATGGGTGAATCTTGAGCATACATTGCTAAGTACAAAAGCTAGACTAAAAAAGGTTATCTACTATATGAGTCCAAATATATTATATCTAATAAAGGAAAAACTATAGATACAGAGAAGTGATTCACTGATCAGTTTACTAGGGATTGGGGAGGGAGGGTTGAATATGTGAAGCTCAGGATAGCGAACCTATTCTGTATGAGACTGTAATGATAGACATATGACACGATACACTTGTAAAAATCAATAAAGTTTTATACCAAAAAGAGTGAAGTTTACCACATGCAAATTAAAAAATTTTAGAGAATTTCAGGACTCCGGGATGGAATGCAGGAAGACATGGTGCCTGTGTGAAACAACCTCACTGAGCAGGCTGAGGGAGGCAGGTGCTGACCTCAGTACTATTGGAAACGTGTGGGGTCTGTGAGACTAAATGCAAAAGAAGCTATATATAAACACTGGACTAGAGTGAAAAAGTTGTTTCCCTAGGGTTACAGGCTAACAGTTCTAAAACTCCTACACTTTTATACTAAAACTGAACAAGTAAATAAATTCATGGCAGACAATGGTAATCAGGTTTCTCACTGTAGGTGTAAAATGTTACAGATAGCAAAGAGAGGAGGTTGGAATCGATTGTGTGGCAATGGAGTAGAGTGGAAGATATTAGTATATAATGCATGTTTATTGAATAAAGACACAAAGTTGATTCAGAAATATTTATAGCTCTGTGTAAGCACACACTATCTTGGCCTGTCAGCTGAGAGCCTTGAAGCAATTAATGACATGACAATAATCACACTAAACACTTATATTTTGATTTCTAATACCATTCTCCAATAAAAGGAACCTGAGTTCCTTAGAGAAATAGCTGACTTTATAGTAAGACAGAAAATATGTAAGATGAGCCTAGAGCATCTTGTAGTGAAAGAAAGTAAAGACTATTGTAATAACTTTGCATAGTAACTGATGATTACTAGATTTTCTTGGTGATTATATCAAAAGGTATATAAATGTGCAATCACTATGTTGTACACCTGAAATTAATATAATATTGTATCCCATTATACTTTAATGAGAAATTAATTTTAAAAAAAAATAATAAAAAGCTAAGGGCATGCTCAAAAAAATTCTGCAACTGGGATATGTCAAAGGGTACAGAGCCAACTGAAAGAGTTCACAATGCCTGAAGCTAGAACAACTTGAGCAACAGTAAAGATAGGTTAACATTTGATTATTATCTAAAGCATAAAATAAATATTCATGAGTCCATACTGATATAAATAAATGATTTCATAAATAAATAAATGAGAGGAAATCTCCTGTGTCAAAAAGTTTCAAATATTTATGTAAATACTCTTCTCTTAAGAATGGGGAACATAATTCAAGCCAAGTGATCAAAGTTAACATCAGTACTGAAAAGTCATACTGATAGTACTAGCCTTGATATACATGAAGGAATGTATAGTGTATACCTATCACACAGCCTCTGTGTAATGAAAATGGCACTTTGTGCTTTCCTCCTGAGCTAAATATAACCATGAGGTAAGCATCAGACAATTTCCAAACAAAGAATACCCCATAAAACACCTGACTAGTAATCCTTAAAACTGTCAAAATCATTAAAAAAAAAAAAGGAAACTCTGAGAAACTGTCATAGCTAAAAAGAAAGTCTAAGAAGACATGATTACTAAATACAATGTGGTATCTTGGATAAAATCATGTAACAGGAAAAAAGTCATTAAGGAAAACAAAACAAAAACCTGAAGTTTAACATCATGCATGAATATTATTTTATTAATTGTGACAAAATACCATACATTATCAGATGTTGATAATAGAAGAAATTGAGTATGAAATACACAAGAACTCTCTGCACTATCTTCTAAATAAATCTGTAAATTTAAAACTGTTCCGAAATAAAAAGTTTACTTCAAAAAAAGAGCAAGTTCAGAAAACTTTCAAACACAAATTGAAATGATGTAGACTATAAAACTATATTGAGACAGTGTGATTAACATAAAGATAGACTCACAGAAAAATGTAGCAAAATAGAGAGTCTAGAAATGAATGTTCTTGCACAATATGGTCAAGGGATTTTCAAGAAAGGTGATAAAGTGGCTCAATGAGAAAAAAACAGTTTTTCAACAAATTGTGATAAAAAGTTTGGTATCCATACATGCAAAACTGAACATCAGAGAGGAAATCAAATAAATTTTAAAATATTTTGAACTAAATAAAAATAAAAACATAACTAATTAAAATTTGTGGGATGCAATAAAAGCAATGCTTAGAAGAAAATTTACCACAGTGAGTTCAACAGTAAAAAAGAAGAAAAATTGAAAATCAGTATTCTAAGCTTTTTCTTTTTATCCTAAAAAGAAAAAAAGAAAAGTAAGTCCAAATTTAGCAAAAGAAAAGATATAATAAAAATTAGAGCAAAAATCAGGATATTGCAAATAAAAATCAATGGAGATTCAAAAGATAGTTCTTTGAAAGGATTAATGATCAATGAGCCCCTGCTAAAATAAGATAAAAAGAAAGAGAACACAAATTATTAACATCACAATGAAAGAGGACACATCACTGTGGGTGCTAAGGGCACCAAAGGATAATAAAGAATATTGTGAACAACTCTATGCCCACAAATTTTATAACCTACATGAAATAGACCACTTCCTTAAGAGACACAATCTGACAAAACCCATACAAGAAAAAAATAGAAGATGAAAAACATAATCTAAATCATCTAAATAGGAGTATATCTATTAAAGAAAATTAATCAATAATAAATAAGCTTTCAAAACAGAAAGCACCACACCCAGATGGGTTCATTGGTGAGTTTTACCAAACATTTAAAGAAGAAATTGTATCAATTTTACAGTTTTTTTTCCAGATAGTAGATGAGAGGGACAACTTTCTAACTCATTTTCTAAGGCCAATATTATTCTGTTACTTAAACCAGACAAAGAAATTATAAGAAAGGAAAACTACAGATCAATAACTTTCATGAACAAGGATGTAAAAGTTCTCAAAAAATATTAGCAAACTAGATCTAATTATATCAAAAATACATATACGACAGGGATTTATCTCAGATATACAAAGCTGGTTCAGCACCCCCCAAAAATCAATAAATGTAATATATCACATCAACAGGCTAAAGAAGAAAAATTACATGATTGTATCAATAGATGCAGAAAAAGCATTTGACAAAATCCAACACCCATTCATGATGAAAAACCTCAGGAAACTAGAAATAGAAGGGAAGTTTCTCAACTTAATAAATAATATTTACAAAAAAAAAAAAAAAACCCTACAGGTAACATCAAATTCATGGTAAGAAACTCAAACCTTTCCCACTAGGATCAGGATCAAGCAAGAATGTCTCTTTTCATCACTGCTTTGTAACAATGCACTAAAAGTTCCAGCTAATGCAATGACAAGAAAATAAAATTAAAATAAAATATAAAATAAAATAAATACAGATTGTGAAGGAAGGAAATAAAATTGTCTTTGTTCCCAGATGACTTGGTGTCTACGTGGAAAATACAAAAGATTTGACAAAGAATCCTCTGGAACTAATAAGTTAGTGTAGCAAGTGTGCAGAATATGAGATGATATACAAAAGTCAGTAACTCTCTTATTTAACAACAATGAACAAGTTGAATTTGAAATTAAAATCACAATACCATTTTTGTATTACAATAGCATTCTTATTAGTAACAAAGAAGTAATTTTACTAGCAAGAAAAAAAGAAATATGTAGGTATAAATCAAGAAATACAGGAGAAAAACTACAAATCTCTGATGAACAAAATCACATAACAACAAAATAAAAAGGGAGAAATTTACAGGAAGGGAGACTCAATATTGTCAGGATATGAGTTCTTTCTAAACTGATCTATGAATATAGATTCAATGCAAGGCCATTCTTTGATATCAACAAATTAATTTTAAGTTTCTATGGATGATAATGGTTTGGCTTCTAGTCAAGATGTCAGAGTAGGTAAACACTGTGTTGTCTCCTCCAACAAGCACATCAGATTTAGGACTAAACTACAGAACAACGATCATTGCAAATCACCTGAAGTTTAGCTGAACAGAAGTCCTAAAACCTGGGATATGCAAAAGAAGCCACATCATTACTAGCAAGAGGGACAGAGATAGAGAAAGGGTCAGCGCCTCAGCCACATGTGGTGGTTAAAAAATCAAGAGGGAAATCTTGGCTACAGAAGTCCCCCCTGAAGAACAAGGTGTCCTGGACCCACACTAGGGTACAACCAGGCAATTGAAAATAATCCAAGACTAAAAAGAAATGAGTTGTTAAGCCATGAAAAGACATAGAGGAAACTTAAGTGCATATTACTAAGGGAAAGAAGCCAATCTGAAAAGGCTACATGCCCTATGCTTCCAAATATGACATTTTGAGAAAGGCAAAATGAAGACAGTAAAACGATTGATTGCCAAGAGTTAAAGGGAAGGGAAAGATGAATGGGAAATGCACAGAGGATATTTAGGGCAGTGAAAATACTCTACATGATACTATAATTGGGGATATTTCCATTATACATTTGTCCAAATCTATAAAATGTACAACACTAAAAATGAACCAATGTAAACTATAGTCTTTGGGTAATAATGGGTCAGTGTAGTTTGATCAATTAAAAAATACCACTCTGGTGGAGAATATTGATAATGGGGCAGGTTACGCATGTGTTGGGGATGAGAGAACAAGGGAAATCTCTGTACCTTCCTGTCAGTTTTGCTGTGAGAGTGAAATAGTTCTAAAGAAATAAAATCTAGGATTTCCAGCCAAGATGGAGGCATAGGTAGTTGCACTGTGCCTCCCCGCACAACCAAAACTAAGGACAACAAAAATTGAGAAACAAAAAACAACCAGAACAGAGAGAAATGAACTGAACAGAAGTCAGATTACCATACATCCAGACTGGTGAGGAAGGGTGGAGTCAGAGGCCTACGGAGAGGGGTCGAGGGGTCCCAGCAGGACAGGGCACTGGCTGGCAGACACTGGTGTGCAGGGTGCAGAAGGCAGCTGAGGGACTGGTGGCAGACCCTGGGCTTGGGAAGCAACTAGCAGACCCAGTGAGGGGCTCAAGGCAGCTGGCTGTCCGCAGCCACACATTCGTGCACAGACAAACTAAGCAAAAATGGGCAACAACACAGACCGCGCAACCCAGGGCCCCAGCGCCGGGAAACAAAGCCTAAGAGCACCGACTGAAAACACCTGTGGGGGCTGAGGCCGGGAGATTTTCTCAGCCTCACAGGAGGCTCCTCGGGGAGACCCACAGACTCCGAGAAAGTACACAGGCCCACCGGCCTGGAAGCCAGCACCAGGGGGGCCCAATTTGTTTGTGGGAGGTGGCAAGGGGAACTGAAGTCCTGGAGAGATCGGAGCAGGCGCCATTGTTCCCTCTCAGACCCGCCCCCACATACAACATCACAACCCAGTGACTGGGGTGCCCTGCCCTGGTGAACAACTAAGGCTCCGCCACCCTTATGTAACAGCCGCAACCAGACGAAAGGAAAATAAAAAATAAAAAAAGATGGCCCAAACAGAATTAAAAGCCCCAGGGACAATTTTTTTAAGTCACCGAGAGATAGCTAACCTATCAGATGCACAGTTCAAAGCACAGGTGATCAAGATGCTCACAGAATTGGTTGACTTTGATCATAAATTAGATGAACAAATGCAGGCTACAATAAGAGAAATGAAGGAAAACACACAGGGAACCAATTGTGAGGGGAAGAAAACTGGGACTCAAATCAATGGAGTGGACCAGAAGGAAGAAAGGAACAACCAAACAGAAAAGAATGAAGAAACAAGAATTCAAAAAAATTAGGAGAGGCTTAGGGACCTCCAGGATACCTTTAAACATTCCAATATCTGAATTATAGGGGTATCAGAAGGGGAAGAGAAAGAGCAACAAATTGAAAGCTTATTTAAGCAGATAATAAAGGAGAACTTCCCCAATCTAGCAAGGGAAATAGACTTCCAGGAAGTCCAGGAAGCTCAGAGAGTCCCAAAGAGGTTGGACCCAAGGAGGAACATGCCAAGGCACCTCGTAATTACATTAACCAAGGTAAAAATGAAGGAGAGAATCCTAGAAGCAGCAAGAGACAAGGAGACAGTAACCTACAAAGGAGTTCCCATCAGACTGTCAGCTGATTTCTCAAAAGAGACCTTACAGGCAAGAAGGGGCTGGAAAGAAGTATTCCAAGTCATGAAAGGCAAGGACCTGCATTCCAGATTGCTCTATCCAGCAAAGCTTTCATTTAGAATGGAAGGGCAGATAAAGTGCTTCTCAGACAAGGCCAAGTTAAAGGAGTTCATCATCACCAAGCCCTTATTATATGAAATGTTAAAGGGACTTATCTAAGAAAAAGAAGATTAAAAATATGAACAGTAAAAAAAAAGTCATCAAATGGAAGGTTAGCAACAGGGAAGTGGGAGGAGGAGAGAGGAGGAAAAGATATAGAGAATAAGTAGCACAGACAATAGATAGAAAATAGACAGGGGGAGGGTAAAAATAGTATGGGAAATGTCG
Organism: Tonatia bakeri; assembly: GCA_004024845.1. Lineage (NCBI taxonomy): Eukaryota > Metazoa > Chordata > Mammalia > Chiroptera > Phyllostomidae > Tonatia > Tonatia bakeri. Next base: position 174,799 of record PVIA01000769.1, read on the forward strand.
ACACTAAAGAACTTATGACACATGGACATGAACTAAAGGAGGGAATGTGGGTGGGAGGCGGTGGACAGGGTGGAGGGGAGTGAAGAGGGAAAATGGGACAACTGTAATAGCATAATCAATAAAATAAAGAATTTTAAAAAAAGAAAGAAAATCTATTTTTAAAAAAATCTTAGTGAGAAAAAAACCTTAATTCTTGCTTCACACCTCATACAAAAATTAAAATTAGTCATCGACCTAAATGTACAAGCTTAAATTATCAAAATTATAAGATACAATTTAGAAAAAATATTATGTTTAAATGTACATGGAATATAGACAACATTGATCTCTCTTAATAAAGAGAAACAGACTGAAAGAATTAAAATAAATTTAGCAAAATGTTAACAATTGAAGAATCAAATTGAAGTTTATATGAATGTTTGTTCCATTATTCTTAAAAGTTTTCTGTAGGTTTAAAAGTTTTAACATTAAAAGTTTGGGGAAGAAAATAATAGAGTCAAATTGAAAATGAAAACACTGCATTATACCTGAGGATTGCTCCAAATGTTTCAAAATAATTAAATTTAAATCTATTAAATATTTCGGCTTTGGTAACAAAAGCTTTAAATTAGAACAAAATGAAATAGAAATCAATGATGATACACAAGATATTATAGACAAAGACAATAAAAATTTATTGAATTTAGCAACATAAAGGGCATTAGTGGCTTTGCTGAAGGTAATTTCAATTGGATAATGAGAGTAGAAAACAAATTTCAGTAGAGGGGGATGTAAATAAATATTTGAGGAATATAAATAGTCTTGTAATAAATTATTTTGTGAAGATAGACAAAGGGAACCATTTCTCTTTAACAGGAGAGAGAGAGAAATGGGCTCAGATGCAAAAAAGGTTTTAAATTGTGGTGGAAGATAACAGATTTTACATCTGTAGATAGCTATTTTTTCAATGGACAATGAAGGTCCACATCTGAAATTTAGTCTTGGGAAGTCAGGAAGCTCAAAGAATTGATAACTAAGCAGCTAGAACATCATAATAGAGTTTCTGTGCTATAGTGAAAGTCTATTTAAAAATGAAATTGTATTCATACAATATTCATGAAAGTACACAAATCTTGTTAATTAGGTAACAGTGCAGTCATCCCTACATTTATCCAAAAAATTTAAAACTATGCTCCCTCAAAAAATGTATGAGTACACAAATCATTACAGCAGCTTTATTCCTAATCACCAAAACTTGCAAACATCCCAAATGTCCTTCAACTAGCTATTGAATGAGATAGATTCATACAGTGGAATACTACTCAACCATAAAGAGAAAGTAGCAAAGTTCTGATATATGAAGCAACATGGATGACTCTCAAGTGCATTATGCTAAGTGGAAGGAACTAGATTCAAAAGCATGCACATTGTCTGATTCCATTTATATGATAAATGCAAAACTATAGGGTACAGAAAACATTCTAGTAGTTGCTTAAGATCTGGGGGTGAAGGAAGAATAGACTAAAAAGGGCACAAGGGAATATCCTGGAGGGATACAGTTGTTCTATATCTTGATTGTGGTGGTAACCACAGAACTCTAGATGTCAGTAAATCTCATAAAATCGTGCATAAAAAGGAAAAATTTTATTATATGGAAATTAAACCTCAATTTTTTTTTTAGAAATTAGTTGACGACAGTTCAATGTGAAGGCTTAGACCTCTGACACTAACTAAGGTAAACAATTGTGTGAAGCTTGATGACTGGTCTTAGTCTTTCAAAGTAGAAATTCCCAATTGGGGTGCAGAATAGGTCATAGGGATGACAGGGATGCTGGTCTCTTAGTTCTGTGGTCAGAAGATTAGTTCCCAACCCCAAAACTTCTAAAGTAGGCATTTTAGCTGGACACAGCCTCAACCCTATGCCCAATGAGCTATATATATATATAGTTACTTCCTCTTTTTGCCATGATGTGAGGAATGACAGGGAGCACTCTCCTGGAAGGAGATAGTCCTGTAGTTCTGACTACTTCCCTCAACAGTGTTATGGATTCTGTGAGAATACAGCACCTTAGTGATTTTGGAAGTATTGCCCACTCCAGACTCCTTGTGGAATTCTGATCCAGATAACAGAAGAATTTATAGCTGCTATTACAGGCTATATACAAAATAATAATATGAAAAAAGCTATATTATAAAACAAAGAACTCAGTCAAACCTGTAGTTAGAGGGAATTAATAACCCTAAAATACTCTCATTATTTAACAAGGAAGAATAAAATACAATGAACTTAGCTTTTAACAGCTTGGGGTGGGAGTTTAAGTTGAGAAAAAATAAATTTAATTTAACAATAAATAAATAAAAGTAATAAAATAAAACATAAACTAATGCATTTAGAAATTAAATATCAAAGATCTTCCACACACAAATAAATATGCAAACATTTTAATTTCCAATTAAAAATCAGAAAATAAATTAACTACACATAGTTGTAGCAATAAATAAAAATACAAATTTTTTCTCTTTTTTTATTGTCATTCAAGTACAGTTGTCTCCATTCCCCCACCACCACTCCCTGCAACCCCAGCCATACCTATCTCCCATCCTCGATCCTACCACTCTTTGGCTTTGTCCATGTGTCCTTTATACATGTTCCTTGATAACCCTTCCCCTTGTCTACCCATTATTTCCTCTCACCTCCCCTTTGGTCACTGTCAGTTTGTTCTTTATTTCCATGACTCTGGTTATATTTTGCTTGCTTGTTTGTTTTGTTCATTAGGTTCCACTTGTAGGTGAGATCATATGGTATTTGTCTTTCACCGCTTGTCTTGTTTCATTTAGCATAATGCTCTCCAGATCCATCCATGTTGTCACAAAGGATAGGAGCTCCATCTTTCTTTCTGCTGCATACTATTCAATTGTGTAAATGTACCACAGTTTTTTTATCCATTTATTTACTGGTGGGCACTTAGGTTGCTTCCAACACATGACTATTGTAAATTGTGCTGCTATTTGAACATTGGGGTGCATAGGTTCTTTTGAATTGGTGTTATACCAAAGAATTGAAGATTGTTAGGGTATAATCTCAGCAGTTCCACTGCTGGGTCAAAAGACAGTTCCAGTTTTAGTTTTCTGAGGAAATTATATACTGTATTCCACAGTGGCTGCACCAGTCTGCGTTCCCACCAACAGTACACTAGAGTTCCTTTTTCTCCACAATCTCACAAGCACTTGTTTGCTGATTTGGTTATGATGGCCATTCTCACAGGTGTAAAGTGATATCTCATTATGGTTTTAATTTGCTTCTCTTGGATGGCTACTGATGCTGAGCATCCTTTCATATGTGTCTGGGCCTTCTGTATGTCCTCCCTGGAGAAGTGTCTGTTCAGGTCCTTTGCCCATTTTTAAATTGGGTTGTTTGTCTGCCTGGAGTGGAGTCATGTGAGCTCTTTCTATACTTTGGAGATCAAACCCTCGTCTGAGATATCATTTGCAAATATATTTTCCCATATGATTGGTTCCCTTTCCATTTTGTTGATGTTTTCTTTAGCCACACAAAATCTTTTTGTTTTGATGAAGTTTCATTTATTTATTCTTTCCTTTATGTCCCTTTTTCTAGGGGACATATCAGTGAAGATATTGCTGCATGGAATATCTGAGATTTTCCTCCTTATATTCTCCTCCAGGACTTTTATGGTGTTGTGATTTATATTTAAGTCTTTTATCCATCTTGAGTTTATTTTTGTATGTGGTATAAGTTGGTGGTTGAGTTTCATTATCTTGCAGTATGTGTTCCTAAAAAGATATTTATAAAAAACCACTAAATATTTATCCAAAATCTACAAAACCCAAATAAACCACAAACCCCTAAAGAAATAAGAGAAGGTGTTAAAAATTAAACTCAACTTTCTCATGCTATATAAAATTTTTCAGAACATAAAAATTTCCATCAGGGCTATCTCATGATAAGTGGTGATTTCCTCTTCTTTTCAATAGTTCCTAAATATAGTCAACATATGTTACTTTTTGTAATCAGAAACAAAATACTAAATTTTATTTTCAAAAATAATAGTCCAGACCATCGTTTTGTTCCTACTACTTACTCTGCTGTGTTTGGCCTTGGCAATCCTGACACCTCAATAAGTTATAATGAAAAAACAGTTTTATAAAATTATTCTCAGTCTTCTTGTTTTGAATCTGTCAATGAGTGTATGTCACAATCTGTTAAATGAGTATACTTGCTTGGTAGTAGAGAACTAGTGTGTACATTTTAAAGTAACCGAACTTCAAGTGGCTTGAGTGTCCATATGTGAACACAAACTACAGGAATTCTCAAATGAATCTTTTCAAAAAGTTGGCCTCCAAGTTCTCCCTCATCACTTAGCTGTTGCATGAAAAGAAGAAATATCTGATGACTTGCAGTGTTGAAATACAAGCTCCCTTTGAAATTTCAACTGTATTTTGGTCAATTAAACCAGTTCCCAAGTTTCTGACAAATTAATGAGCAATTTATTTTTTCTCTAAACATACTACTACATGTGCCCTGTATATGTTGAAAGACAAGTTTCGGGCTGTCATCAAAGGGGGACATCGGGACATTATATGATGAAGAAAATGCTTTGAAAAGGTCTGCACAGTGATTATGAAGGAAGAATGAAGTAAGAACTCATTTTCTTTACAGAAGAAAAAGTCAAGTAGAAAACACAAGATGATGATGAAAAAGAAAAAGGTGGTATCATCTCACATCATCGGTTTTATTTCCTTTCTTCTTTATTAAAACTTTAATAATCAAGGGACAGATACCAAAGTTGTCTAAGATAACAAACACATTCAGTTTCTCTTTAAAAAGGACACCAGCCCTGGCTGGTGTATCTCAATGGATTGAGTGCTGGCCTGCAGACCAAAGGGTCATCAGTTTGATTAAAGTTGTCTGGGACAACTTTAAAGTTCCAACAGCCTAGTTATAGGAGCTCCAGAAATAAAAGAGAAAGAGAAAAAAATTGAAAACTTATTTGAACAAATAATGCAGGAAAACTTCCCCACTCTGATGAAGGAACTAAACATGCAAGTCTAGGACCCTCAGAGAGTCCCAAACAAGTTGGATCCAAGAAGAAACACACCAAAGCACATTACAATTATATTACCCAATATTAAAGATAAAGGAGAGAATCTTAAAAGCAGCAAGAGAAAAGGAAACCATTGCTACAAATGAGTTCCCATAAGTCTATCAGCTGATTTCTCAAAAGAAACCTTGCAGGCAAGAAGGGGCTGGAAAGAAGTATTGAAAGTCATGAAAGGTAAGGACCTACATCCAAGATTACTCTATCCAGAAAAGCTATCATTTAGAATGGAAGGCAATATAAAGTGCTTCCCAGATAAGATCAAATCAAAGGAGTTCATCATCACCAATCTCTTATTATATGAATTGTTAAAGGGACTTATCTAAGAAAAAGATCAAAAGTATGAACAGTAAAATGACAGCAAACTCACAACTATCAACAACTGAACCCAAAAGACAAAAACTAAAACTAAGCAAACAACTAGAATAGGAACAGAATCACAGAAATGAAGATCACATGGAGGGTCATCCGTGGGAAGGGAGAGGGAGAAAATGGAGGAAAGAGGTACAGGGAATAAGAAGCCTAGTTGGTAAGCACAAAACAGACAGGGGGAGGTTAAGGATAGTATAGAAAATGGAGAAGCCAAAAAACTTATATGTATGACCCATGGACATGAACTAAGGAGTTGGCAGGGGGAATTCCGGAGGAGGGGGGTGCAGCGCAGGGCAGAGGAAGATGAAAGGGAGAAAAAAATGGGACAACTGTAATAACATAAACAATAAAATATACCAAGAAAGAAAGAAAGAAGGAAGCAAGGGAGGAAGGAAGGAAAGGAAGGAAGGAAGGAAGGAAGGAAGGAAGGAAGGAAGGAAGGAAGGAAGGAAGGAAGGAAGGAAGGAAGTTACATTCAACTTCATTCTTTTTTAATTCCTATAATTGGCCAGGTTTTATGATATATTTATCATATTTATACTTGATTACATTAGTATTTTAATATAAGAACATAATTTGTCCCCTGGTTATTGTAGCTTAGTAGGCTGAGTGCTGGCCTTTGAACCAAAGGATTGCCAGTTCAATTCCCAGTCAGGGCACATGCCTGGGTTATAGACCAGGTCCCCAGTTGGGGGCATGTGAGAGACAAACACACATTGATGTTTCTCTATCTTTCTTTCTCCCTCCCTCCCTGCTCTCTAAAAATAAATAAATACATAAATCTAAAAAACAATATAAGAACATAATTTGTATTATATTAAGCATATTGGGATATAAACTCATGAAAGTATTTTGCTGTAAGGAGCATACTATCAAAAACATTTGGGACTCATTGAAGGGAAGGACATAAATTCTATAAATAATAATAGATCTAAGAAGCTAATACCTATAATCAAAAACATTCTAGAAGAGATATTTTATGAACATTTGAAAACAAATGTAAATATATTGAAAAGCATGTAGGTTATAGAAAGCATGATGACTTTTATGAAATAACTCATCCAACTGACTTGATTTATGTTTATAACATTGTCACTCTGACATTAAGAGAATGGAGTACTACCTAGGTTTGAGCTAACCATTAGAACAAAATCAGGATATGAATAAACGAACAGAATTTAGGTGACACACACTAGGAGGAATAGCTAAAATGATAGGCTACCAGGATGATGTTTCCAGCTCACTGCCTCTAGTACCACAGTTCTAAATTCTTCTGATTGCTCTGAGAATGAGATCTACATTCCACAGAACTTACACTGTTTTCACTGACCCCAATCCCCTGAGGCCCTCGTGACAACTATTCTTTTGCATAGCACTCTTACTTCTCTCTGGCTTTCCTGACTGAACTTCCACCCTCTAAATATAAACCTATGCCTGAACTGAAACATAATTTCAACTAAATTAGTCACAATCATGTTATCTAATCTCACTTTAAATTCATGAGGAGATAGCCCTTAATACCACTCAGGATTATATTTCCCTGGTCTGTTCATACTCTTACTCTCCTAAACAATTATTTCACAACTTTTTCTCTTTTCAAACATCATCATTTTCCTCTTCCATCCTGTGTTTTAATGACTTTGCTTCCAATTTCATTGAGAATACTGAGCCATCACACCACCCATCTGTAGTCATGCCCTTCATGACTCTGCTGACCCATATGTTAACATGGAGAATGGCCCAGGCTCCTAGCTATAGCCTGTCAAGATTTAGGAAGATTTTGAGACTTTATTGTAAGTTAAAATAATAGCTTGCCACAGTTTCATTGATAATACCAACAGACAAGAGAGTCCTGGGTTGGATGAAAAGGATCGTGTATTACTCAAATAAATCATAGTAGTGAGAGTATAGTCATTTTCTTACGATAGTTCCTATGATGGTTAATTTTGTGTGTCAACTTGGCTAGTGCCTAGATGCTATGGACTAAATATTTGGGTGTCCTCAGTCTTATGTTGAAACCCTAACCTCTAGTGTAATGGTATCTGGAGGCAGAGCTTTTGGGAAGTAATTAAAGATAGATTAGATCAAGGGGGTGGGATCTTCGTGATGAACTTATAAAAAGACCAGGAGAAACTGGATCTTTCTCTGTCTTTTTCATGTACCCATCAAGAAAGGCTATGTGAGGACAAAACCAGAAAGAGGGACTTTAAAGAACCCAACTACTCTGGCACACTTATATCAAATTTCCAGTCTCCTGAACTCTGAGAAATAAATATTGTTGCTTAAGTCAAATAGTCTATGGTATTCTGTTATAGCAGCCCAAACTGACTAACATACCAGATACTTGTTTAAGCATTATGTCTGGGTGTGTCTGTGAGAGTAGTCCTGGATGAGATTAATATTCACATTTACAGACCGAGGAAAGCAGATTGCCTTACACAAAGTGGGTGGGCTGCATCCTATCCACTGAAGACCTGAATAGAGTAGTAAGGCTGAGTGAGGAAGGACTTTCTCTTTCTGCCTAACTATCTTTGAATTTGGACATTGGTTTTCTCCTGCCTTCAGACTCAGGCTTGGGCCTGAACTTATATCACCAGTTCTTGGGGTCCTCAGGCCTTTGAACTTAGACTGGAACTATACTACTGTTTCTCCCCTGGCTCTCCAGCTTGCCAATTGCAGATCTGGAACTTCACAACCTCCATAATCACATAAGCCAGTTTCTTATAGTAAATAGTTTCATATCTATATGGAAATATATATAAATATAAGAGATATATATTCTGTTTCTCTGAAGACCTCAGACTAATATAGTTGCTAAGCTTCAGTTCCCACAGGACAATGTTATAAGGACCAAGGGACATATGCACATGCAGCAGGCTGCATTACAAAAAAGGAACTTTGAGCTTAGGAAGCCTGAATATTTTATAAAGGAATGAGGCATTATCTTAATTATAATTGGACAGTATACAAACCTACACCCTCTCTAAAGGGAGAGAGATTCTATCTCTAACTTCTAAAGCTCTTTGCAATAGAAACATCTTTCAAATGATAGTCTAGAACAAAAAGGCAATATGTGCCTTGGCTAACAATGTATGCAGAAATCTGAGAGACACACGGAGGATTGTCTCCCAAAGTAGCCAACCCCTCCACCTACTTACCCATTTGAGTCTGTCCTCTCCTGCCTACTTAGGAATGCTGTGTAGCAATTTTACCATTTCTCTCCTGAGGAACTATTTTTCTTTCTCTATTGTTTTATTTCTATTTACACCAATTTTTCCAATCTTAAAAAAAATTGATTCATTTTTAAGTCATTACTGTACCTACTCCTCTTTTTTTTTTTCCCCTAAAACGAATCTCATGGGGGGGGGGGAAACCCCATTTAGATTCACTGCCCTTGCATTATCTTCTCTTATTTTCTCCAAAACTCATTTTAATTAAGCTTCTGCCTCTCATCACTCCACCAGCACTCCTCTTGTCAAGATCACTAATGACTTTTACGTTGCTGAATCCGATGGTCAGCTATCAGTTCTTGTTTTGACCTATGAGAAGCATTTGAAACAACTGTGTTTCCTCCCCATTCTGAACACATTCTCGGGGGATTTCCAGGAAACTACTCTCACTACCTTTCCCTTCTTTCTGACTACTCCTCAATCAGAAAGACTGATTTGTGCCATTTGATGATGGCACAAATCTTCTCCAACCACTAAATATTGAAGTGACCTGAGACTCAGTCCTTGGATCACTTCTATAGTCTATCCACACTCATTCTGTTGACAATTCATCTACATACAAGAGGTCTGTCCAGAAAAAATTCAACCATTGTTAATATAATGAGAATGGTTTGCACAACAACATAAATGTAACCTGGCAGCCAAGGAGAGTGGACCAGAATACACATGCATGAATAATAACAACTTCACAGTACTAGTTAATGGGGGAAGTAGATGCCATTGAGTGAGCATGTGTACTGTGTGGCCATTGCATTCAAAATGACTGAGCAATCAGAGCAATGAATCTGCATCAAATTTTGTGTTAAACTTGAACTTTCTTCCATGGAAACTAGTGGGATGATTCAAAAGGCCACAGATATGGACAACTGGTGAATGGCAGCTTCATCACAACGAAGAACCTGCTCATGCATGACATCTAGTGCAGAGTTTTTCTGTGAAATATCAAACCACCCAGGTGACTCAGCACCCCAACAGCCCAGATTTGGTGCCCTGTGACTTTTGGCTTTTCCCAAAACTAAAATCACTTTGAAAGGGAAGAGATTTCAAACCATTGATGAGATTAAGGAAAATATGACAAGGCAGCTGATGGCAATTTGGAAAACTGCTTGAGGTCCCAAGGTGCCTACCTTGAAGGGGACTGAGGCATCATTGTCCTATGTACAGTGTTTCTTGTATCTTGTATCTTCTAAATAAATGTCTCTATTTTTGATATTATATGGCTGGATTCCCTCTGGACAGACCTCATATAGTTTTATTATTTTAAATAGTATCCTCTATGTGCTGTTGACTATTGTTCTATTTTTGTCCCATATCTTTTTGCAGGACTCCAGACTCACGTCCAACTGCCTAGTCAACATTGTCCTTAAATATTCACTTGGTCTCCAAAACTTAAAAGCTCCTGATATTGCCTTCCTAACTTGCTTCGCCTCCCCATTTAGGTAAATGGCAATTCTATTTTCAGTTGTTCAAACCAGAAATCCTCAGGTCATCCATGACTTTTTCCTGTATATTGCATTCAGTTCTTCAGCTAATCCTGCCTGTTCTACCTTCAAAATTGTCCAGAAGAGAACCGATTTTTACTGCTTTCATTGCTGCCATTCTAGTTCACGCCACCTATATCTGCAACCTGAAAGAGACATATGGCTAAGATCTGCTTTGATGATAAAATCACAGAACATTCTAGAGCACCTTCAAAAATTATTTAAATGAAATCCTTCCCTTATATATCCATCTCATAAAATTATATTTAGAATATCCATTCTACCCAGTAGGACAATCCATCTCAATAGGCCCTGTGCATCCAGAAGAGAGAGAGGGAGGAAAGACGGGAAGAAGGAAAACAGAAAGGAAATGAGTGGCAATAATCTTTGGGAACTTTTGTATGCCTGTCCAGAAAGATTATACACCTGATCAAAATCTAGCTCCAGTATTTCCAAACTGAAATGTAAGTAACAACAAAATAGAAAACCTGATCATCCGAGTAAGGATTTCATATGGAAAATGCAACCCCCAAAACAGTTTGCTTATATATGTTCAATTAAAACAAGAAGTTTAGAAAACATATACAATTATCACATAATCTGAAAAATTCAACATGCTTCCCTATTTACAAAACAATTAAGTGCTCAAAATTCTTGGAACTTAAAAACCTCAAAATTTTCACTGAGTATTTAGATGTGTAAACCATGTATAACTACAAAATATATAGAAGTAGGCATATGACAATTTCATATAATTCATATAACATAATTCTCAGATAGTACATACCTTTCAATTCCTTGAGTAATTACATTAAAAATATAGGTTACCAAAATGACATTTGTATGTTGTTTGTGTCTTCTAGGTAGAAACTAAGAAAGAAATGATATATTCTTTGAATGTTTAAATCAACCAAAACATTCTATTTTCGTGATGCCTTGTGACATATGTGAGGACGTATCGTTACCTTCATATATTTTTGTTAATTTCCCTATGTTCATTACTTTCTGGGGTTTTTCCTGAGCCCTCTTTACAGTATTGCTCCCTCTCCTTCTGCCTCTCCCTCTCTCTCCCCTTTTCCTTTCTTCTAATTAGGCCACTTCTTTCTTCCTATCATCCTTGCTCTAAATACACTTGCTAAGTCTATTGCTGCTGTTACTTCTTTTCCAACGTTATCCTTTTTTAAGCACAATGCCAGTGCCATTTTTCTTATGATTTGTGAAAGTCTTTCTTTCCTCTGTCCCTGCCCAGGCCTCCTACCCCCTGCCTAAGCTTTTCCTTTTCCTCTATTATTTGCTCGTGCTCTCTGTTATATTTCTAGCCCTTAAAGTTCACAGGGCTCATGAGAAAAGAAAACTAAAGCTGTGGTGAAACAACAGAGTTTTGTCCAAAATCCACCCTTGGTTATTTGGATCTAGTTTACAGGGTTGCCTCCAAACAATAGCTTAATTGCAGGAATCTTGGTGAGAAAAGAAAACCTGAAAAAATCAAGCAAAAGGCTCAGAGAAAGCACTTGTTGTCATCTGTTTGCTCTCAAGTCTTCAGTCCTGCAATTTGCCTCACCCCTGCATCCATATGGTAAAACAAGATATATTTACATTTTTCCCTTGTTTGCAGGAGAATTGGACCAAAAGAGCGTCTCTTCACCCAATTATGATGAACTCTCAATAGTAAGATAACACAGAATACATGCTATCTGAAACTGTAAGTGATAACTATAAAAAATACATTTAATTTGAATAGGAGGTTTGCAGTCTTACCCAGAACACTAAGGAAGATGATCAAGCTCCTGATGGCTGATCTTTTAGCGACATGCAGAGAATCTTACAAGCTAAAGAAATTCCCAGAGGAGAACTGTGGAATATAATAGCTGGTCTGTTTCAATACTTGAATCACTTCTTTACTTAGATAGGCAATGATTTTAAAGTCCTTAATTTTACCAGTGTTCTTACATATTTTGTTTTTCTATAACATCTTTTAATGTTTATTTTTGTGGCTAGTTTAGTTGCTTAGAATTATTGTTCTTACTCTGTAGGCCCAAAATGTCAGGTGAATTTTCCTAAGCGCTCATTAGCATTTTTATTTTTATTTCACAAGTAAATTCTCTTTTACATGATTTGAACAAAGAATAAATATATTTAAAGTCATTGTAGGAAAATTGACCATTACAAACTTAATTGGACCTCTGGCCTATCTTTTTTATCCTACATGCATCTGCAATAGATCTACTGAGCTGCTGACCTATAGAGAAAAAAACCTGTTTATAACTAAAAACATTTCTAAAACTTCTATATTTGCAAAACAAAATTACCAAAACTGATAGAACCAGGAATACCAAATTATTTCCTGGTAAGGTATAGTCAGAAGTTAGGGTATAGTGTAGTACAGAGACATTTCATGAAATTGAAGCTCTAAACAAAATCTTTTCACAAAGCCACACCTGAATTAGTCTTAAAAGAAAGATGAGGAGTAAATAAATACTATGTGAATTCTAAATAGACCACTAGGAAATTAAATATGAACAGAATACACAAAAATAAAAAGATGAAAGGCAAAGAATTGGGATGCTGATGTTTAATTACCATTGATGTATAGCCATGAAGAGAGTATAGATAGAAATTCATACTCTAAGAATCTTTTAAAGGAAAATACTGCTGTGATACGAGAAAAGGATGCATTAACACTGACCAGTTTTTGAGCAGTGATATTTTGCCCTTTGAAGTTCTGTGAAAATTGCACTGTAGCAGTAATATTTAATTGTAGCATAAAAATTAAACACCATTTACTTGATATAAAATACGGATAGTATGTAAATTAAGTAAGTTTCAATTCATGTCTTCTTACTCACATCTGTTGGCAGTTTAAATAGTTTTAGTGTCATTAATTGTTATAAAAGTGCAAGATTTGCTGTATGCTTGCCACTTAGGACCAAAGGCACAAAAGTCTAATTGAACTAAGTAATTAGTAATTTGTCATTTCCTATTGTCAGCAATTACTTTCCATTAGAAATCCTCACTGAAAATTCTAATTTGAAGTGAGGTTTGCATTTTATTGCTGTCCATCCAAATTAGTTTAAAATTGACAGCTACATTTTCATTTAAAATTTTAAAGATTTTAAACATGCTTGAAGAAACTGAAGCATACCCAGCTCCATATAAGCCTCTATGTGTGTGTGTGCACATGCACACACACTCCAGAAGCCAGCTCGCACCAATGGAGGTGTCTTTTATTTCCACCAAAGGGCATTGCTGGGCAAACATCACATTGTCACTGCTTCTGTGAAATTCCAGGTTTTTGATTTTTACGCTTACACGCAGACCCTCGCAGTGGTGCTCTCACCTGCACCCAGATGCACCGGGAAACAGCACACTGTTAGACTTCTTCCTGAGGCTTTGGCCTCCTTCTGGGATGATGCTGTTGGATGGTTTTCCATTTGCTCTCTCTTCATGCCCCCCATGGCCACTCAACACTTTCCTTTCTGTATGTTCTTTATTTTGAGATTCATATTCACTTTGCTTTTTATTATTATAATTTTCTATTGTTGTTCAAGTACAGTTGTTTCTAATTTCCCCCCTTAAACTCCCACCACCCCACCCATCCCTGCCTCCCACCCTCAATCCTACCCTCTTTGGCTTTATTCGTGTGTCCTTTATACATGTTCCTTGACAGCTCTTCCCTTATTTTTCCCTATCATCCCTCTCCCCACTCCCCTCTGGTTACTGTTAGTTTGTTCTTTATTTCAACTGCCTCTGGTTATATTTTGCTCACTTATTTGTTTTGTTGATTAGGTTCCACTTATGGGTGAGATCATATGGTATTTGTCTTTCACTGCCTGGCTTTTTTTCACTTAGCATAATGCTCTACAGTTCCAACCATGCTGTTGCAAAAAGTAGGAGCTCCTTCTTTTTTTCTGCTGCATAGAATTCCATTGTATAAAGGTACCATAGTTTGTGGATCCACTCATTTACTGATGGGCACTTAGGTTGTTTTCAGCACTTGGCTATTGTACATTGTGCTGCTATGAATATAGATTCTTTTGAATTGGTATTTCAGGATTGTTAGGGTATAATCCCAGTAGCGGGAATGCCGGGCCAAAAGGCAGCTTGATTTTTAGTTTTCTAAGGAAATTCCATACTGTTTTCCACAGTGGCTGCACCAGTCTGCATTCCCACCAACAATGCTAAGACCATGTAAAACTAGGGGGCAACTCAGCCCTCAAAAACAATACTAAAGAGGTCATTTATAAATCCACTGATGTACTTTACTAATTTTTAATATTTTTTACTTATAACTTTTTATTTTGAAATAATTTTAAGCTTACAGATAAGTTGCAAAAACAGTCAAGAATTCCCACATGCCCTTCATCCAGTTTCCTTTCCTGTTACATCATTCATAAGCATAGAACAATGATAAAAACTGAGAAATTATGGTAACCTTGTACAATACAGTTAACCAAACTACAGAATTTATTTGGATTTCCTTGTTTTTTTTCTTTTTTATTGAATTTAGTGGGGTGACACTAGTTAACAAAATTATGCTGGTTCCAGTGCACAATTCAGCAACGCATTATCCATACACTGCACTGTGTGTTTACCACCCCAAGTCAGGTCTCCTTCCATCACCATTTATCTCACCTTTACTCTTCTACGCCCCCTTCCCCCTCCCAACCACTACCACCACACTGTTATCAGTATCCATGAGTTTTTTTCTTTTTTTCTCGCCTGCCCCCAGTCTCCCTCCCCAAGAGCTGTCAGCCTGCTCCCCACCTATGAGTCTGTCTCTATGTTGCTTATTAGTTAATTTGGTTCATTTGATTCCATATATGAGTCAATTAACATTTGACAAAGAAGGCAAAAACATACATTGGGGTAAAGACAGGCTATTCAGTAAATGGTTAGGGAATATTGCCCTGATGTTCTTTAAACTAAGGTGAGTTAAGCTTACCCTTCATTTCCCTTGTAAAAGTTTGAGCATCACATGTTATCCCAACTATATAGTCTTCCTTTTTTAAAAAAAAATTTAACAGGTCTTTTTTCCTTAAAGTACAGCTGGATATCTCTAACAAATAGACTATGTTTTAAAAATATAGAATAAACTCCATATATTTTTCTCTTTATTCTGTGATTAACATCCTGAAACCATACTTCAAGTCTTTAACTAAAAGCCTTAAGTTAACATATCTGTACACAGAGGCCTAGTATCTTAGATGTGGCTATTAAAAGCTGTCTGGCAAAAAGCATATGCACATATTTATTATGATAAAGATAACAATGTCCATAAAGAACAGATTTGATTTATTAACCCAGAATTAGAATTACATTAAAGGGCAAAAGACAATGAAATCTCACAATTACATGTCTAATAATTTAGTAACTAATAAGGATAGTGTTGAATGCATCTCCATATTAATTGAAGTGATATGGTTTACTAATTTATTTTTTCCTAAGTCATGTAAATGCTAAAAAGTGTCTTATAATACTGGAAGTGGTAATGAATTTCTCTTATGTTTTAAAATGACACTCTAATCATTACTCTAAATTCATATACTTTCCCAGAACAAATTTTCTACTGTTACCCCGTCGGTAACTAACTAGATATATCACACATCTGTAACACATAAGCGAACATTAATTAGTGCTAATTTATAATCAAATTTCAATAGAGAAGCAAATTATGCTTTGTTGAACATCAAAAGTCTTTATTGCAACCACCACAATGAAGAATGCCAGAACATCTTAATTATTTCTGCTTATAAATAATGTTTCCCACAAATCTTCAAAATGCACAAGAACACTCTAGAAAGCAAAAATAAAATGATAGTTTCCCTGTAGTCTAGTGCTAATGCAGTTCATTTCAATGAACATCTTGCTCTCTTTTCTTCATTGTAACAGAAAAGAGGTTGTCTGGAAACTCAAGAGCAAATTTTTCCATTGAGCATATTGTTTGCGATCCATTGACATAGAGCCAAGAAATTGTATGACCCTGCCTCGAGATTTTTCTACATAAATCCAAGATTGTGGAAAATATCCCAGTTTCATGTCAACCAAAAATTACTTGAACCTTAAAACAGCCATCTCCGTACGTGTATTATATCTTAATAGAGTGACATATTTCTAAAGTAATATACTTCACAAAGAGGAAATAAGCAACAGATACTTAAAACTCTTAATCAGCTCATTCTAAAATTGTATAATTGCCAATAAGGCACTAAAGAAAAGAGACAATTAAATTAAAAGTTCAATAAACACTGATCAATATGCTTGTAAATACCAAGTTTATAAAATGATCTTCCCTTTTAATGTAGTTATAACACCAGTACATGTTCTCTATTTTGGAACTCAGCTGATCATTTGTAAATCTAATTAAATTTGTTTCTGATAGAAACATGTCAGAAATAGGAAAGGATTGCCAGAAAATAATTTTTGAAAGAAAGAAAACAGCAGCCTGGTTGTCAAGCTATTGCTGTCTCCTGGTCTAGCATTAGCTCACAGTCAGCTGAATAAAGCACTCATCTCTGTCTCAGATGTAAATAAATCACAAGCCTCAGTTACTTTACCGCTAGCTGTTTGTCATTCAGGAAAATAATGGTTAATCAATGTCTAATCAATGAAGATGTGTAACATATTAGTTTGCAGTCCTTCATCATCCTATTTTCTTCAATTGCCTGGGGGTTTGTGTTCAGTACTTACAGAATCGATTACAATTGAGAGTGATCATTCAGCTCATGTTGAGAGCTGTCAGCTGCGCTTTCCACGAGGCAGTTTTGCTCTTGTGTTTAATATGAGATGCTAATATTTAGCTGCATCTGACAAACTAGGTTCCATGGTGGAACATTTTATGAGAAGTGCTTAAGTAACTAATTGTATCACTACATGTCACTTGATGAAACTAAACTTTTCCTGACTTCACAATAATCATAAGCATTACTGGCTTGCTGTGGAAAATTAAAGGGAAATAGCTGCCTGCTTGAGTCTGATCATGCCTGCAGAGAAGGTCTAAGAAAGGCAACTACCAATGACACCTTTATAAATAACTACAGGGGTGGGGGGGAGATGATTCTTCGATTTTCATATAAAGCAGTATCTTCCTACGAGAGGACGATGTAGCCTCTTGTGCAAGGATCTTTGAATGCGCACAATTTCTCACTAACACCACGAGAAAAGTTGGAGCTGCTGCCTCTTGACACATTTCTTTTAAGAAACAACCTTTTGTGGCTATGCGCGTTTAAAGTCCAAAGAAAATGTTAATTGCCTGACAAGCCCATTTTCCTTGCCATTTATAAAAATGTATCACCAACCTGTACATCCTGAAGAGAGACCGGGAGGGCATTAAAAACGGTGGAAAAAGAGTCCTGGTTTCCTTTCAACAACAACAAATAATTGTCAAGTTATGGGGCTTTTTGCCTTAATTACTGCTTTTGTGATTTGTTTGGCAAGGTGTGCTGATGACATTCCCAGGGCCCAGTGTTAAAAACTAATAATGATATAGTATTTCACTAGAAACATTTTTGGATCTTGATAATATTGATTTAAAACGAACAAGTTCATGTGTCTTGTTAGAATCAGTTCCAACAGCACCCTCTAGTGTCCGCAGCTTCGAAGCACCTTGTGGAAGATAAGCCGTCCTATGTAATTTGAGTTCATTGACACTTGCTTTATAGCCAATATTAAGAAACTTTAAAAAGTCTATCCATCACCACAGGTGACCTAAATGTGCTCTTAAACTTAAAAAATATTTTAACATCATTCTGTGATCAAGCATACTGGAGAAATTTAAAATGATCTAAGATTATTTTAAGTTATAATAGTGCATTAACTTTTTAAGAGTATCACTTCAGTGATACATTGTCAAATTTTATGGGTATTTCAGGATATGTTTTAATTATTTAAATTTCTGGGATAACCAACTTAACTAATGACAGCACCTTAAAGGAGAAGTTGTTTTACACCCGATGCCATAAGGTACAATGAAATATTGAACTTACATTGTTTCCAGTAAATGTAGGAAGGGAAAAAACCTTATCTCTGAATCCACATTTTTAATTAATTTGACATGTCTTTTTACAAAAATAACTTTACAGGTGATTAATAAATATTCCATTGAATGATTAAATGATCATTTTTCCTCTTAGTTTTAAAGCCATTCATTTCAGAAATAAATACCATTATAGTTTTGAGTACATTATCTGCAAAACACCGGTTTTAGATTTTGAAATAGAATTTCATAGTCAGGGGAGACATGTGTATTCAATTTTAAATAATGAATATATCTTTCTGAATTTAAGATAAATTCATAGTGAAATTATGAGCTAAACACATAGTGAAAAAGTGAGAAATCATAAATGTATAGTAATAATTTATGCAGGCATAAACCACATTCATATAGATAAGTCACTTAGCTAACCTGGCCTGAAAATCAAACCTATGAAAATCTCTTCCTTTGGGTGAATCAAAATGTGTGTGTGTGTGTGTGTGTGTGCGCGCGCGCGCACGATCGGAGATATAATACAGGGGACACTGAGGACAAAATTGCCAGTGTCATCCAATCTCAGAAAGATTCCCAACCCCCAAAATGCTACAATTTTAAAAATATACACACGTTGGTGCTTTCCTCTGTATGCCCAAATGTCTTATTGAATCAGAGTTCATAAGTTTATATCCTGAGATTTTTCAGCAAACTTCACACAACTATTTCCTGTATATATTTCTAGTGACAATTAAAAATATTTCAAAAGAAAAGCTAACATTTCTGCAGTGTCTAATTTATGTCAGTCTCCTTAGTGGGCACAAACATATGTTACCTCACAGAGAATGACATCAAACTCTGCTGTGAACTTGGTCAGCACTTCCTAGAACTTACCTCTTTTTCCTATCATTCCCATTATTCAGGATATGAGAACCCTTATTAGCTGCGTGGCTTGTCTTGGAATCTGGGCTTGCATACCTGTGCAATTATTTGTAGTCTTCTTAAATTACATTTTTACCATCAGCAGTTCCCAGATGGAGCACATAACACTATAAAAGGCAAACCAACAAAAAAGTATGTAAAAGATCTTCATCTATCTTTTTGTACTGCTGCCAGGGGAGTGAGCTAGCCCCACAAACGCCTGCACTTTGATACGAAAGCTGTGATAATGATGAAAAGTTAATGGATTTTTATCTATATCAACCTGATGATCATAGACCTTGTTATTTTTATTTTTTAAGAAGGGGATTGGTGCTGCATGAATATGAAGGCATATTCACAGAATTTCTTAGATTTATAGATACGGGAGCTACAAAGCCTTCTTTCTTTTTTAAGGTAGATAAATTGAGTTCCATGCAGTTTACTATGTAGGGGTCTTTCAAATGAGACCACAAAATCTTAAAACCTTACTCTCCTCTGCGGACATTAAAGATCTCATAGCACTTTTTATAAGAGTAGGGGCTTGTCACCACACCACTGGGCACGTTCCTGGGACCTGCCTTCAAGTCTAACAGCCAGCTTCTCCCCACAGGATATTACTGTATTAGGCACCCTGGAAAAGTTCAGTATATTTATTCAATCTATTTAAAATGTTACCCTAATGGTCCTGAAAATATCTTTTATTTTTGTAAAAAGAAATCAAAGGTCTCCTTAGGCAAAGTTACAGTAATGTTTGTTACACAAAATCAAACTTCCTTCCAAAATATTTGATTAGTCCTTTTGAACACAAATGCCCACAGTATTAATTTTATTTGAAAAACAAAACAACCAATATATAATAAAAAAAATCTTATAACCCATGATCCATGCTTTCTGATACAGGTAATGTAAAATAAATGATATAATCCACAAAACAATGACAAATGAAAGACTTGGAAAAGGTTATGGTTTGACAAGGTAACATTTCTGAAATCCGGACACCGATCAAATTGATGTAAGTCCCGGTGATGCAACACTTCCTGACACTAAAGTCTTTACCACTGTCGAAAACATATAGAAGAGCCTATTGTGATTGCTTAACGTCAGCTTTTGTTCATAAGCTCTTTCATAAAACTGAAACCAGGAAAATGATTTAAAGCAGTTCAATTTGTCTATTTACCTTAATCTTTAACTATTCCCATATGTCTGGCTACATGATGTATGACTCTTCATAAACCAATTTTTCAAAGATATACAGGACAGAAAAAAGTCAGGCTCCTAACCTTTTATGCTCTGAACTTTTATAGAGCTCAAGAAAACAAAATGCTTTTAGGTTTCAGAAAAGGAAAAAAAGGAGAGGGGAAGGTTATTTTCTTTTTCTCTCTGTTGAGGAAATATTTGCATCAATGGAAGTAGAGCAGGCACTAATTTCTAGGTATGTGAAAAGTCTTTTCAAAGGTCCCACCCATAAATGTCAATGGTCATGTTCTTTGTTTTAAAAAATAGCTAATTAAAAAATTATGATACATAAATTAAGACCATTGGATTCTTGTAAGTGCCGCAGTTGAGACAGGGATCTTGTGTGAGGTGTAACACGGTGCAGCAGGGCATTCCAGAAGCAAGGAATGCAAGTTAGGGATTTCCCCGATGAGGATCCCCAATTGTTACTGGAGTGGAACTGCTTTAGTTTCCACAGTGATTGGAGAAATTAGACAGTTGAAACAGACAGCACAGATTATTTAAAAATATCACAAGATTCTTATAACAATTTTAAATTAATTTGCATACCTTTATGAAGATAAAAATTAAAATGTACCTTTTTTCATTCATATAAACATTATTTAATGAGCACCTACTGTGTGCTTGGAGCTGAATAAATAACTGTGAACAGAAAAAAATCACAGCTCTGCTCTTGGAGCCTATAACTTAGTTTTAAACTAGAAAATCAGCTTTGGGATTATTACTATCAGTTTATGACCATAAATCATGGGAAAAGTTAAGTTTCTCTGGTACTGTTAGTTCTTAACCCTCTTGAGCTCAGTCCGTATTCAATTTTTGTTCAGCAGCCTTTGTTATTTTAATGGTACACTATAATATCCCAGCTGGTTTGCCCAAATTAGAAAATGTAATCTTCTCTCACAAAAAGGAACAAACATTAGAATTCTTTTGATAAATATAGAATACAGAACAGGGAAAGAGAATTAACAATTGTTAAAGATCTAACTATGGCTGCAACTCAAGTACAGGCACCAATGTTCACATCTTTCATCAGATTAAAATCAGCTAAACCATTTTATTGAATAGTATAATCTGTATCCTAAAATAGAAGAAAGTCAAATAGAAAAAACAATGAGTCATTAAAATTAGCTCTTATTTCAGGGTGTGAAATAATTAACTTGCATTATAACACTATTTCTTCTATCTATAATTAGATAAATAGCACTTCTCTTGCACAGATTTTGTAAAGGGGACTTAACAAGCTACTGTATTGATTGATAAGCAATAAAATTCAATGCAACTTCCTAAAAAAGTAGCTAACATACTGAAAGGTAAACCTGTCAATCAGTGAAGAAAAAATTAGCATTCAAATTATTGTTATCATCAAGAACTATTGAAGTCTAACATGTAATATCTGTATGGCAAAAATCAACAGGATGCTGTTTAAAGTTTATGGAAGAATTTAATTCTCAGCAACATGATTGGATGATTCTATGATCTGTCCAGGCCTTTGACCCACTAATCATAATTGTGAAACTAAAATTTTAATAACAGCTTCTAAAGGACATGGAATTTTATGTTGCATTCATATATTTACTATCCCCCAAATGAAATGTTAAAAGTGTGTTTATGTGTGTGCATATGTGTATACAGACATTATTTACATATATGTAATATTTACCATTATACATATATATATTGTTGCAGTTCTCAAAATTCAAATGTAGCTATCCTTATAATATTGAAATGAAAAGTCTAAAACTTATAAAATAGATGCTAGTATGTATCTTATATAGCATTTAACGTGCATTCTGAATGTATTAAAATTCTGAAAAAGAACTCAGTTTGTGTATGAGAATAACAAGAAATTTTTATATTTCTAAATAAGTATATTACAAAATAATGTTTTTTCTATTAGTAAGAATTCTAATTCTAAAATTGTTCTGATTTCAGAATACAAAATTGTCATCTTAAAGCAATTTGGAATAATTATACAAGTAAAAGTAACTAATAATCAAAGAATATAAAGTTGATATGTATTTTAATGAAAATATAGTGTCAATTCTCAGGATGAAAGAAAAAGCAAACACATTAGTATGATATTTGTTAAATTACTCCACTTAAAAATATTTCCACTTATCTTGTTCTTAATCCATTGATAAAGAAAAAATTAATAAAGAAATTAAAATCAGAAAGAGTATAAGGATGTGTGTATATAGGTAGTTATTTGTGGTCTGATAATCAGGAGATTTACGAGGATGAAACACAGGAGTGTTTAACTGTATTTACACAAATAGAAAAATTAGTACCTAACTTTAAATTTTTAATTTTAAAACTCCAAAATGTTTTATTAAATTATTTTAAAATAAAAGAATTTTAGACCTATGTAACCTCAAATGGAAGTAATTAGATTTGCTATTTAGCTCATTTGAACTAATACATTCAAAATCAACTATTTCATACACAAAATAAACTCATTTAAAATAGATTTTTTTAATTCCAGCTTTTTTCTAATGGTTCTTTTTAAAACTTCAAGTATGCTTGAGAAACTGACTGTGGATCATGTATACAAGGTAGGGTCAATGCTGTATTGAATTTCCAGACCATTTTCAGACTACCTTCTGGCAATGGAAGCATTTTGACCACTGACACTCCCTATGGGTATATCTGACTATTCTGGTACAATGCACCATTCCCCATTATTGAATCTACAACAAACTGCTGTAGGTTATTCATTGATTGAGTGTTTAAGTATATTCTTTAGGAGCAAATAGATAACTAATCTGTAAGCAATCACATGAAATAAAAAATCAGCAGAATTCCTGCTTCAAAGATGCTTTGAGCTCCAGCACTTAATTATGTGCATTCTTTGATTACATTGTGTCACATTCAATAAAGATATATAGGAATTCTATTTCTTTATATCACTATAGATTCTTCTCAGCATCTGCTTGTACTACACAAGGAAATTTTAAAAACACCTTCCAAATCAACCATACCAAGGTAAATCACACCTACTCCCTTTTTATACTAATATTTTTTTCCTAGATCAATCACAATATTTACCAGGATACTTATTTGACCAGAAGAGCTGCTAAGTGTGATTCTATAATTTGCTAACACACATTCAACTAAACACCAGGTAAACCTTGTTCATCCTCCAGATATACCTGTGTACAGGCTCATGAGTCTGCGTTCATCTTAAGTAGACTGTATTTTAAGAATAAGCTTCAGGACTCCTGGCACAGCCTTCCTAAACAATTCAGAACCTGAGAGTGTGTGTGGTGGCATGCGTGTGAAAGGAGACAGCTCTGCGTCCATGCGCGCAGTCCCTCTGTCAGTGTGGATTTAGGACAGCTTCCTAACATGAAATCCGCTCAGCCGCACTGTTGATTTCAGGGGTTCTAAGAGAGACAGAAAGAAGGAATACTCAGTTCCATAAAATGTATTTGCTATTCCTCTTCTCTGGAAACCTGAACGCACTTAAAAAAAAAATGTCTCTGAGTAGTGACTTTTTGATGATATATCTGCCACACCAAAAGGATTTCTTTGTGTTTAAATTAGCTTGGCAGGCTTTTAATATTTTAACAAAACATTTAAAAATGTTTAAGGATAGAGTAAGTAATTCAATGCTTCCAAAAATACAATATAGAAATATGTGTATTTTATCACTTAGCTTTTAAAAAGTAGCAAGAAAAAACAGTGAAAATATTTTTACGGTCATATATTATGTAACTTTATTTTATTGTTTTGTAAAGTATAATTTTGGTTGGTGAAGTTTTATTTGTTTTGTTCTATTGCCAGCAAAATTCTCATTGAAACCATAATCTGCATAAGGCAGAGAGAGGAGAAGCTCAAAGTATTAATATCAATACACAACAAATCACATTTCATGTAAGTTCTGCAACAGCAGCATTGCTTTGATGCCAATGCTTTTTGTTTAGATATTTTCACTTTAACAGCAGCATAAAAGGGTTGGAGAAGAAGCTATCATTTTGTTGCCTCACTAATGAAAGAGTGCTGTAAAATCTAGAGTGTATTCCAACTAATGAAATGGCTGGGTATTTTGAGAGATCACTAAATGCGGAAGTAGTTTATTGTAACAAAACATTTCAGTAATATTGCTTTCAAATGGGAAATAACCAGGGAATAGAAAACAATTTTAAAATACAAGCAAAGAAGCAACATCAAAAGCAAATGCCAATCTCTATGGTCAATGTCACATTACTACTTACTTCTCTGCTCAAGTTTATAGAGTTCTTCAAGTGTAACAATTAATGATCCAGGTCAGTTAGTCTACATGATTGTGCTGAGGGGACCTGAATGTGTAAGAAAATGTGGTCCATTCACAGAAGATGTGGCACTATGGAACAAAGACATAGAAATGAAGTTCTGTTCCTTATAAAATTGTGAAGAAAATATGCTTAATGATATGAGAGTTTAAAAATTATCTTCTCTGGAGACATTTTTCCTAAATGATGAACAATTTTAAAAGGACTTTTTTTTAAGGGGGGAGGAAATGAAGTGCAAATTTTTTTAAATCTTTTTATAATATCAATTTAAGTTTTATTTTGTTCTTTTGTAAACTATAGTTTTGGTTAATTAGGTTTTGTAATGACAATGACAATACTTTCAAATGAGGTCAAGCTGTTACTTTTATATGTAATATTTTATTATATGGAATTTATTAACTACATATTTTATGTTCTTGAAAATGCATATATTTAACCAAGATACTCACTCAGAAGGGCACTGGGGGATTTTCTCATAATCTTTAATGGAATAATTTTGATTCTTCCATGGAAACTTTTTCTTCTAATTTGAGAAAGATTCCTATTACTGCTAAAGCTTGACTGATACAGAAATAAGTGTACATATCAAACAAAATTTTTTAAAAAGGCAACAATGAATACCAACTAAGATGGTCCTACTGGTATTTTTTTATTAACCCTACACTTACATACATATCATATTGAATTTTTATTTTTGTATGTATATAGTGCTTATTGAACTATGAAGCTTTTAAAGGCTAGAACCATATTTCATTTAGAGCCCAATTCATGTAGCAAATTTGCAATCAGTATTTGTAAAAGATGAGAATGGGAAGGACTGAAAGCAAAGTAGTAAAACAGAAGGATGAACAAGCTTGCATAAGAAAGCTCAATAACAGGAAAATCCAAAAGAAAAGTTAAATCAAACAGCTGTTGCTATCATACATGGAACAACATTAGCCTAATCTAAGTAATATAGATATAAATATGGTTGCTGGGCTGACAATTTATTTATTATTTAAAATTTCAACATGGATTTTTTTATTATGTAGGCTTACCTTTTTTCATTATAATTCAAGGACACATTTTATAAAGGTGAGTTTATGTTTTTGTTTCAAATAAAGAGACCATATTCTACTCATTGCTGCGTGGTTTCCAAACCACATTGTCATAACTAAGCTTTCCTCTGTGACAGCCACACAAGAACACCAAAGATACTCTTGTGAAGCAATGACAAGCGCCCCCCCTTAAAAACTAAGTGGACAAAGCAGCAGCCAGCAGCACACCTGTGTTCAGGGTCCTGCCCCCTGGGAAGATTCTACTAGCAATAGGCTCCAACTGACCTCATGTCTGAGGGTTTTGCAAGTATGTCTAGTTTCTGCAAACAAAGGCTACAACACCCACCACAAAAGCAATTTTTACATGTACACAGTATGAAAAATTACTCTTGGTTACTTCAGTGAATGTAGTCTTTCTTGTGCATTCATTTTTTTAAGTACAAAGAAAGGTTTTCCTAAACTATTTTTGAAATTTTAAAATTCTTAAATTTCATTGTCAGAAATTGTAGTTTTATATGCTGCTCTTTTCTAGTAATAAGCAATACATTTTCTTCTCAGAGCTAATGTGGATTTCAACTCTACCAACCACCAGACATGGTTTATCTAATGGTCTAGAGCAGTTATCTTTTTTGGCATAAGGTCTGAACACATTCTCAAAAATTGCATGATGTATCTGTGTTGAGTTTTAAAAGCTAATAAAAATAAAGTCCAATGTCTTATTATACAGTCATCTATTATTATAGTAAAAAGAACGATACTACAAAATAAAAATTATAGTAGAGACTTGGTAAACAATTTTGGAATAAACTTACTAACCCAGGGAAGAAAGAAAAGATAGGTAACATGCTTAATGCTATGAAAGAATACTAGAGTGGAATTTAATTGTATTGTATGTCTGAGAAGAAACAAAAAATGCACTTAATTTTTTAGTCTGACCAGTTATTAGGATTTGTAGACAGATTGAATAATATGTAAAATAAAATAATTTACTAAATTTTACAATTTATGTAGGTCAATTTTATATGACTTGAGAACTGAGTATGTATTTTCCTTTTTAGTATTAGGGTCAATGCCACATAGCCACTGTGTATCTTGTTGAATTTGTTGGGTTTATTTGAATTGAATGAGGATTTGCACAGCTTTCATCTAGTTCACACATGATGATATGGAAATGCAAGCTAAAAATAGTGAACAGTATTTTGAGAATTTGTGAAGAGAGAAATGGAGAGAAAATGATTAGCTAGATAAGCTTGGAGCTTAACTGAGAAAACCTCACGGAAAGATTTCAGGAAGGTTTATTTGGTAGTGACATATACATGCATTTCCCCTCTCAGCTGGAATGACTGCAAAAGGGCTGTCATGGTTGGTTGAGTAAATAATACACACTTTAAAAACAATTATAAATCTGTATTCACCTGATGGACTTTGTATTCATTCCAGTCAATTGGGCATATAATACTCATTTAAAAAATAAGTACATATAATGCATTAAAAACTGCTTAAACGCCCATTTAACCGGAGGGGCCAAAACAGCTCTAAAATGGAGCATGTGATTAACACTAATGGAAGTTATGCATATGTAATGAAAGGAGCACCCCAAACCCTTTTAAAAAGGGCTATGACTGGAGAGTGACAACTGGGAAACATGAAGATTTAAGGCTTCTATTGTGTTCACAAGCAGGCTCTGCCCTCCAAGCAGTCAGTAACTCCCAGTGTGGTGAATCTTGGGGTGCAAACAATAAATGCCCTGATGTTTAAAGTGAAATAATACTAAGGGGAATTTCAGTAACAGCTGGCTGACAAATAACGCAGTGCTGTAATTGGGTTGCATCTTTGTTCTTAAACAACTATTCACTGATGATGGCTTCTACCCCACATAAATATCGCACCCAAGACTTCTGTTTTATAATATCAAACACAAGAAAGACCAAATTTTTAAAGTTTTTAATGAGCATAATGCAGAAATAATATCATAATATTTTAAATTTAAAATACGTTTAAAAGAACGAAGAATATATACAACAGTTGGCATAAAAACAGAATTGATTCTGACTTAGTTCTGTTTTTCATGGGGTTTTGAGAGAGCATTTACCAATTAGCCATAGAGATAGTGAGATTTGGGAAGCGTAAAATGTTTGCCTATGGACCAAATAGCTTCCCCATTAGCCTAAAGAAAAGATTTGAAATTATCTTTAGGGATGATTTGTGGGGGTATTGGGATGACACTTCTGAGATGCCAAAACAATACCTGTACATAATATACATTTATACATGAGCACACATCAGCCCATAAATTAACTTCATACATAAACTATTCATGATCAGGGAAACAGAGTGGTTCTAAATGGCCATGGAGGGGGCAGTCTGATGGGAGAACAAGTACAAAGCATATATACAAGGTCTGTCCAGAAAAAGTCCAACCATTGTTAATATACTGAGAATGATTTGTGCAATATCATCAATGGAACCTCATACCCAGGGAGAGTGGACTGGAATGCACATGTGTGAATACTAACAACTTCACTGTACTAATCAGTCGGGAAGAGGCAGATGCCATTGAGTGAGCATGTGTACTGTGTGGCCATCATATTCAAAATGACTGAGTGAGCAGAGCAACGAAACTGCATCTAATTCTGTGTGAAGCTTGAACATTCCTCCATGGAAACTATGGGGATGATTCAAAAGGCTGCAGCTGTGGGCAACTGGTGATTGGCAGCTTCATCATGACAAAGCACCCACTTATGCATCACATTTCACGCAGAGTTTTTGGTGAGACATCAAATAACCCAGGTGACTCAACCCCACTACAGCCCAGATTTGGCACCCTGTGTCTTCTGGCTTCTCCCAAAACTAAAATCATCTTTGAAAGGGGAGAGATTTCAGACCATTGAGAGTCATGAAAATTCGATGGGGTAGCTGATGGCGATTGGGAGAACTGTTTGAGGTCCCAAGGTACCTACTTTGAAGGGGACTGAGGTGTCATTGTCCAATGTACAATGTTTCTTGTACCTTGTATTTTCTTCAAGAAATGTCTCTCTTTTTCATAGTGTGTGGCTGGATACTTTCTGGAGAGGCTGCATAAGGCTGCATAGAGAAAGCTGTGAGCAATCAGTGGGCAGAATGAAAACAGAACTATCTGAAAGAGCCCCCAAAACAGACCTCAACATTCTCATTTATCACTTTGCTGATGACTTTCAATGTCATAACACATTGCTAACTGCTAGAATTCTATCCCAGTCTCAGTCCTGTTTCCAATCCCAATATTAAATTGCAATAGTTTGAATGTTGTTAGAATGTGAGTGTCTTAAGGGTAGGGATATTTATGTATAATATCTAGGTATTGTTACTAGTACCAGGAAGGGTGCCTAAAATGTAAATGATGTTATGTGAATAACTGTTGAATGAATTAATTGAGTGAATAAATGAGTAATAACATTAATGCTTGCAGAGGTACAGGACCAGAAAACAAGTTCACAGTCAAATGATGTGCTGGTTTCCTACTTAGTCTTATCCCCCAAGGTAAAATGAAGATAATTTCAGCTATGAATAGATGCGTGAATAGATAAAAAAGCTTTGTCATAGATAAAAAGGTCTTACAGAATAGAGGGTAAGTAAAGCAGCCAGCAGCAAGAGAAGGGAGAAGACGGCAGAAAAACAAAAGCAACCCCGGGAATGTTTTGGAGTACCATTAATAGAAAAACACAAGAAATGAAGACCCATAAAACAAACCTCCCTTAGATATTGGTGAACTTAGTTCTAGTACCTGCAAACTCTGACATGTCATGCTTACTGTTCTTTATTCCCATGAGATGAATGCTGCCTTCTTTTACTGCCAGGTGCAGTCTCAATAAATCCCTCTAACCTGAGTCTGGCAAACTGGAGGTCCCAGTCCTCTGAGAGTCACACAATACTGTCTCCTGTGCACAGGGCAACAAGGTCTCCTCCGAACTCTATACCACTTTGTCACCTAGATTCAGTGCAGCCCTGAGGAGTCCCGCCACCTCTACGACTCTCTCTGTACTTACCTACAGCTGTCTCAGGGGTGAGAGTGGGCGGGGACTGGAACATTCACTCCATTCTGTTTCTCATTCTCCTCTACCTGCCCTACATCATGCACCAAAAATCTCTCCTCTACCAGTGAGAAGATAAAGGAAACAAACCAATACTGAGGAAATGAATGGAAAGTGGAAGTGCAAAGATCAACAATAAGAGTAGCTGCCCCAAAATCCTTTTACACAGGTATTGTCATGCAATCCTCATCACTGAAGTTATCCTCATCTTTAAAAATGGGCTAAATTGAGAGGTTAACTAACTTGCCCAAGAATGTATGAATACCTGCAATGCACTATCTCTAAAAGTCTAAGGATCAACTGCAAGACATGGCCCTTGCCTTCATGGAGTGTATTGAGTAAAGAAGCAAAATTGCAAGGGCAGAAAATTACAAAAAAATGATAGTAAAGAAATCAATAGAGACCAGCGCATGCTGCTCAGGGAAAGAAATTTGGGGAATTTGAACATTATCACGGGGACAAAGGAAAACAATTGATGGAGGTTAACAAGGATAAAATACAATCATATTTGTGTTTTTAATTTTTTTCTCTTACTGCAGTGTAAAACAAATAAATTAGAAAAAAGGAAATTATTTAGGGTAAAATACATGAATTGCTAATATGAGTATTTTCATCTGACACAAATGCCAATTTCGTATAGGTCAGCCTAAAGGCCAGGTAGCTGTTGCTTGCACTAAAGCAATGATAAGAAAAATACAAAGATGCAGATGTTTTCCACATCTTCTATAGCTTTTCTGAGACAATATAGACAGCACTTGAGATTTATTGGATGTGGCAAAAGAAAAGGAGGCATTAAGAGTAACCCTCCCTCAAAGTGTTTAAATATAGCAACTGGGTAACTAGTGACAACAACCATCCACGTACAACAAGGGTGAAAAAATGAGAAGAGAAACACAAAAAAATGGCCCTAGTTGGAGGAGGTTACTCATTTCCAGGACTCACCACATGAAAAAGAGTAGAGGAAATGGCTTAATGTGAAAATTCTAATTTAACAAAATGTAAAAAATGAGGTAAAATTGGATTATATTGTGACACATCTAACAACTCTTTATATTTAAAAACTAAAACACTTAAGCTAAATTGCCAAACCCTGTCTTTCTGTAAAATACTTCTCGTTCTACCCATTTAAAAAATAGGCTCTTATTTTTGCATAGATTCATAATCTGACCTTCTCCAGGTTGCCAAAGCCTAAGAAATAGCTTTAAGACTGTAGATTAACCTTTACAGGGTGTACTTGACATGAATGTTTAAGAGATATAGTGTCTTCAAATAAATGATCCCAACACAAATTTAAGATTCAATCAGCATTAATGGTGGTATTAGAAATGGTAACTTCAATTATAAGCATAATGCATTTTCCTTTGGGAGATTAATTTATGTAGAGTAGGTGCTTGGAGTTTGCCCTGGTGCAGCCATACTTCAAACCTGCTTGTGACCAGGAAAAGGCATGTGAGCTAGTTTGATCTTAGATAATAGCAAATGTTAAAAAAAAATTGATGTTATGTAACTCATTTTCCAGAAAGATATTTTTTCCAATTATCTGAGAAAAGAGGTGTAATTTGAAATTAAAACAGATAAAATATAATATTAATAAAATAAATCTAATATTGTCCTCAGTGGGTTTTATATTCAACCTATGGTTTTAAAAGAAGTAGTTATAAAATATTGTGCTACACAAGAATAAAATAAGCAATTTATCTAAGTAGTATTTTTTATCATTTCACTTTTTGAAAGACAAATGCAGTTCCTTAAAGAAGTATATGGCTAAAACTATATAATAATGTTTAAGGATGTTGACAGCTATTTTTAAAATAGGATAATGAGAGCACTAAAAATGAAAACAAAAGTACCTATAACATCAAAATTATCTAAACTGAAAACTCAAAAGAAAAGATGTTTTTCTCTCTGTAATTTAGAGGAAACTATTATTGAAATAAATTTTCCTGGGGACATTGACAAGCTAGAGTAGAAAGACACACATTTCTTAAAGCATAACATAAATATATGAATTGAAACATGTATGTAGTATCTATTAAACAGATTAACATTTAAAAATTATTTTTTAATTTTTCTTCAGTGTTCGTAACTCCCTAAAGTGTTCGTAATTATAGGTAATATTTACTAACAGCTTTTCATATGCCATGTAAAATATATCAGATGTGTTAGGTGCTTTGAGGTAAGTACAATTGCCAGTCCCATTTTATAGACAAATAAAGCTTGGAGTTGAATATACTCAGCTGAATTCTCCTGGCTAGGGAATGGTAAAGCCAGCCCCGAATCTCCAACCTGTGTGTTTCTCAGACATGAACTTAACTCCAGCAGGCTGTATACTGACCCTCTCTCTAGCAGAGTGTGAGGTGACCTGATACCATTTGACTTATTTTACACCAGTGTGTCTTTTCCTTGGTGGTATTTAACTCACAGGGGAAGTGACACTAAGAAATGAAAATGAGGGACTGTGAGTGGAAATATCCAGTTACCCTTTGAAGGTGATTATTGAGTTTTTACCAGGTGAGTCATTTATTTATCCATGCAGTTTTCCATCTGCAAACAAGAATTGACTACATTATAATAGTGCACCATTCTGATTCAATGATATTTCTGATATTGGTATTGGTTATTATATATATGAGGTCAATCCAGAAGGTATCCAGCCATGTAATATGAAAAATAGAGACATGTACTGAAGATACAAGATACAAGGAATACTGCACATAGGCCAATGACACCTCAGTCCCCTTCAAAATAGGCACCTTGGGACCTCACACACTTCTCTCCATTGCCATCAACTACCTCATTGTATTTTCCTGGATCTCATTGATGGTCTGAAGTCTTTTCCCTTTTCAAAGGTGATTTTAGCTTTGGAAAAAGCCAGAAGTCACAAGGTGACAAATCTTGACTGTGGGGGGGCTGAGTTATCTGAGTAATTTGATGTTTCACAAATAAACTTTGCATGAAATGTGATGTGTAAGTGGGTGCTTTGTCATGATGAAGCTGCCAATCACCAGTTGCCCATAGCTGCAGCATTTTGAATCATTCCAATAGTTTCCATGAAGGAATGTTCAAGCTTCACACAGAATTAGATGTAGATCTGTTGCTCTGCTTACTCAGTCATTTTGAATGGGATGGCCACACAGTACACATGCTCACTCAATGGTGTCTAACATTCCCACTGACCAGTACAGTGAAGTTGTTAGTATTCACACATGCACATTCCAGTCCACTCTCCTTGCCTGCCAGTTACATTGATGTTGTTGAGCAAACCATTCTTGTTATGTTAACAATGGTTGGACTTTTTCTGGACAAACCTTGTGTGTGTGTGTGTGTGTATGTGTGTAAATATATTCATCAAAAAATTTAAACATTTAAATAAGTGGTTTTTCATAAAAGCTCACTGTAAAATAGCTCAACCTAGTATTTATTAATCCCCCAACACAAACTGGTTATACATTCAAAACACCTCGATGGGACCTTTGAGAAAAATAAAATTCAATGCAGTCATACTTCCCATGATGTAACAGTCTTCTTGAGAAGGTATGAAACACATACAACAAACACAAAGTTGCTAAGCAATATACAAACTATTGCAAAATAATAGGGCAAAAAAATCACCTAAGTAATAGTAAATTAAAGGTACAAGCAGCGTGCACAGGTGTAATGAGAAAAGAGTTGAAAGGATGGATTTTGACCCATAAGGTTGAAGCAGTGGTGAAGATGGATGTCCTAAGAGAAAATCAGGAAAGCATGAGAATGTCTACTTGGGGTCAATATAGTCGCACAGGAAATAAGAGCTGGAAGGAGGGTGATTGACAGATGACTTCAAAGACCATGCAACAGATTTAAATGAAGATAAAAACAATTTTGTTTTGACTTGGTTCTTCAAATTACTTTTGCAATTTGTTAAATATTCTAATTCTAATATACCTTTTTCGTAAAGATTTTGCCTAAAGATTCTGTCAAATCAGTGTTCTATGTATTACCACAGAAGTTTCACTCTAAACAAATTAAATGAGAGAACCAAACCCAAATATTTCCAAAGCAGGGTGGTTCTTCTTAGTCCAATGCTTTCTTTTAAGAAATACATACATATAGATGTGAAACCAGGGACTCTTAGATGTCCCTCCACCTCTCTTTAATATTGTCCTAATGGCAGTTATGTCTTGTTCTAATTTAACCCCCTTGGTGTAACTTTTAATGCTTTCTGCAAAATTCAACAGTTCAATCTGGAGCCAAAGAAACAAAACCTTGATGACTTTTAAAGAGTTTAAGATTAATGTAGGAAAAAATTTCCTTGGTTAGTCATGCTTATTCTTATCAGCCACCTAAAGTTTGCTTTTGCTAAAGAAGTGGCGGGAGTTACATATGAAGCCAAGACTCAGAAGATCATGTTATGTGGTTTGTTTTTTAATCACTAAATTCAAGAAGAAGCTAGGATTGCATTTTGAATTTTATTATTGCGCATGCTATCGAGTAATAGTTCCCAAAGATAGGACATTAAATGTGCATGATAAACAGAAAGGAGTATCATCCCTCCCCTTTATGTCAACAAAGTCAGTGAGTGTTCTACGACTCAGAAACAATACAAACACAGTTTTAATGAAAACTTAACATATAATTGTCATGAATGTCTTTCCAGATAAGAACACTGGGCAGCCGCTCAGTATCCAGACATCTATTACACTGAGGAACTTGTAACTGTTCTCCCAGAATATGGGATGCAGTGTTTAATCAATTAATCATGCAGCTACTGTGCGCCATGACTGTGCCTGCAAAGTATACATAAACTAAGCATGTGAACACAGGAAAAGAAAGAAAGCTTTAAAAAAAAAAACAGCTTTTCCTTATTCAAAGGAAAGGACAGGAGTGCTAGTTGAAACTCTGAATGAGAATACTCACACATTACCTGAGAGAGTAAACCATATCCCCTAATATCTGGTATTATTTAATATGTAATAAAAACATTGCATTTTTTAATCAATGAGTAAAAATAGTATTTAATACCTATTGAGTAATTATTGTATGACAGATACCATGCCAAGTGCTTTCTATGGAATTTCATTATTCTCACTATTACATTAGTGCAGTGGAATCATTTTGGCATAAGGGGACATTTTGCAATGTCTAGAGTCATTTTGGTTATTGAAATTGTGTTATTGGCATCTAAGGCGTAGAGCCCGGCAATTCTGATAAACAACTTTCAATGCACATGAAAACAAAGAATTATCCAGTTCAGCCCTGACCTGTGTGGCTCAGTTGGTTGAGTGTTGTACAGCAAAACAAAAGGTCACAGGTTCAATTCTGGTCAGAGCACCTGCCTGGGTTTTGGATTCAGTCCCCAGTGGGAGCACATACAAGAGGCAATTAATCAATGTTTCTTTCTCCCATTGGTGTTTTTCTCCCTCCTTCCCACTTTCTAAAAAATAAATAAATAAAATCCTTAAAAAAATAATTATCCAGTTCAACATATCAATAATGCCAAAGCTGAGAAACTTTACACTACTTTTATCCTCTCTTAGCAGATGAATAAATGAGGTTTAAAGAGGTTAAATAAATTGCTCAAGTCATAGAGCTAAGAAGTGTCTAAGGTTCCAAAGCCCACACCCTCCAAGCACATCGCATCCTTGCTACATTGCACCTCATTGGAAAATCATTGGCATCACTGTACACAGTCTCATATGTTGGGAACCGCCCTGACTGGTATCAGAAGCTGTAACCCCCACCAAGGCTAAGGCTAAGGGAACGACCTTGGAACCGTAAGCCACCAAGGAGACAAGCTTATCTCCCTGGCAGGGGTGCCGCTTCTGCTCCTTTTACTTCATCCATAACTGGCCCCCAGTGGTTAGTCGGTTAACCAATGA
This sequence comes from Tonatia bakeri, assembly GCA_004024845.1. Taxonomy (NCBI): domain Eukaryota; kingdom Metazoa; phylum Chordata; class Mammalia; order Chiroptera; family Phyllostomidae; genus Tonatia; species Tonatia bakeri. The sequence continues at coordinate 210,334 of PVIA01000769.1, forward strand.
TGGGTAAGATTCCTCAAGGGGGGAATGACCTAAGACAGGCATGATCACGTGGGAGGCCCCCAAGGAAGGACTTTGGGGGCTACAGCAAACAGGGGTGATGGACCCTCACCCCTCGGCTTTGACAAAGCCTGAGTCCTCATTGTCTTGGAGAAAATCTCCTTATCTCTTGGTTGCCTTAGTTCCCTTGCTCCACCTAAGCCTGAAACAATGACAGGGTGGTGCCATTCTGTGCTGGAAAGGGTGGGTTCCCCAGGTGATCAGGCCTAAGAAAGAATATGTAAAATCCTGTGAAACCTGCTTTGTTTAGAATGCTCTCAATTGAATGAGAAGGGTCCGAGGAAGAAGTAAGTTTGTTCCTCAAAGTTTTACAGCTCTTTGATCCTGACTCAAAGGCCTTCAGACTTCCTTGTTGTCTATTGTTCGATCCTTACTTCCTGGCAATGAATAATGAGCTTTACCTGAATTCTTATGCAAATGAACACAATAAAAGCCTGCTCGGGTGGGGGATGATGCACTCCCCACTAGAGAGAGTGACCATTTCGTCCCTATTTTTCCACAGGATTCGGTTGTCTCTGTGTATGTTTTTCTCATGTTTCAACGAGCCATCTGCAGTGTACCGCGGTCACTGCTGGTCAGTGGCCGCGACACTCATAATGTGACAAACCTGGTGCTTTGAATCAGAGGTTCTAGTTTTTGTGTAGTGAGGGCTGCTCATTGATCTTCATGAGTTATTCCAATTATCATCATTAATCTGGGAGCCTATGCCTAAAGCTTTCCTAAAATGTTTCTCCTAACTTTCTATGATTCTAGCTCTGAGCCTGCTAGGTAAGGTTACCTAATTGCCTCTCCATCCCTCCACTAGGTATTAGATTAAGCTTCCTTTAGGCTTTGCCCTCATTCTGTTCTCTGCTTCTCAGTAAGTACCAAAGGATTCCCTCGAGTGGCACCCTGCTGACTTTGTCATCATCTCTGTGGAATACAAGTAGAATACTGCTTTCAACGATGCCATGAATGACTTTTTCACCTCTTGGGAACACCCTAAACACCACTGAGGAGAGAAGGGAGGTTTGGCACTGCCCTTTTCTCCAACTCTCTGTGGAGTATCAGATATTCCTTAAAGAAGCCATGAAGAGTCAACCCTCTCCCACTCGAAAGTAGTAAACATGCCAAGGGGAGGTGATCCACAGCCTGAAGAGCTGAAGGCCCAACGTATGTTGCTTAGTTATCTGCATACACCCCAGGGGCCAATCCAAAGCAGCCCCCCAAAAGCTAGCAGACAGCATAAAGCTAGTCTCCATACCTGGGTCACCTTATTTTTACACCCATTACAGAGTAACATACATGCCCCCAAAATAGCTTTACTAAACCATGGCATCAAGAGCTATAATGTGTCTCTAAACACAGATTTGAAATGAAAGAAGCAACACTTCCTATATGTGTCCTTCTGAAGGACCAGATTTGTTTCTGCAGAAAACTGGATGTGGAAGAACACTCAAGAATGAAGATATCAAGCAGAACTACACCCACTAATGTGGACTCCATTCCATAGCATTTACAGATGTGATTGCCACAATTTCTGGTTCTTGAAATTCGCCTGTGTCATCTACAGGGTATGAATCTTTCTGTTCCAGTTAAAACATATATAGGTCATTTCAAAGAGGGCTTGGCTTATAGGGCTATGATACCAGGAGCCCTTAATTCTATAACCAAATATTGAAGTTCTACATAGGCTGCCAAAGTCACTCAATAGTGCTAAGTATTTTGAGGAGATATAATCATGGTTGTTCACTCATTATAATCAATTATTAATGATCTGTGAAAGTAAATTATGTCTAATATTTCATATATATATATAAAATTGAGATATATATGTATATATATATCTGTGTATATATATATCAATTACTCTCGCTTGATATGTATATGTATATAAACACATGTATCAATATATATGTGTATATATATACATATATATATATATATATCAATTACTCTCACACTGATTTATACATACTAATAGTGGATGGGTAGAACATGGATTAGTCATCATAACTGGATAAATGAAATTCACATCATAACCTAAACTTTAACAAATACTTTCTTCTTATTCTCCTTACTATACCACCTATCAGATGTGCTAACAAAGATGAAAATTATCCAATATGTATCACAGTTCCTTGCTGGAAGAGGACATTGAGAGTGACTGCCAGTTGACCTGCAAGTTGGACCAGGGCAATTGAAGCTCCTTATCCCAACCCCTGTCTTTGACATGTATGTTCTGCCCACCATCCTGTACTAGGAGCCACTTCAGGGAGCAGCCTTGCAAGAGTAATGTGTTACTGAGACCATCTGGACTGTGTATGTGACAGAACCCTGTTGAGGCCTTTGCAGGTGCAGAGACCTAGTCATCCTGCAACCGCCCAAGACAAGCCCCATTATGTAAGTTCCCTTGCTTGTTCAACCTACCACCTACCAATCTGGAATGGTCTGCTCCCCTCTTCTGTCTCTCTGCCCTCTGTGCACAGGGCCAGTTCTGCATTTCACCTAGAGAACTCCTGACATTGAGAACCAACCTTCCCTCATTTCCATCAAGGCAGCTTCTCTCTGGTGAGGGTTCCAACAATGACTAAAGTCCAAATAGCAGAATGAGAGAAACAGGAACTCTGCAATATCCCAAAACCTTTTTTTAAAGATTTTATTTATTTTATTTTTAGATGGAGGGGAAGGGAGAAAGAAAGAAAGGGAGAGAAACATCAATGTGTGGCTGCCTGTCATGTGCTCCCTACTGGGGACCTGACCCACAACCCAAGCATGTGCCCTGACTGGGAATTGAACTGGCAACCCTTTTTTCTTGGGCCAGCACTCAGTCCTCTGAGCCACACCAGCCAGGGCAATATCCTGAAACTTGAAATTTCCTGTGAACAGGTACAAAGGAACTGCATTTTAATCACTTATGCCATGAAATCCCCCTTACCCTGCCTAGCTTTGCAGAATGTCTGCTTTAATCCTCCCCAGAGAAGCATGAACTACCCCTGGTAAGGCCAGCACAGTTTCCACTGGAGAAACAAGTAACATGGTGAGAACCTCATCTCTGACCATGGTGTTTATGACACTGGGAGTGGTCAAGTTCCCTGCATCCCATAGACTACATAGTGGTACGGCATGGGATTAGGAGTACGGAGAGTAGTAACACTGGTTAGATTTAAAGTGGCCTTCCCATTGTCCGAAAACTAATCAAATGCCTTAGAGAAAAAATACAGGACCAAACTACATTTTTGAGTTCTGGATACTGCAGAAATGGAATCAGTGGCTTCTAATGGGAACTTAGGTTAATTTTATTCTAAAATAATTCACTGTGTCCTGGCCATCTTGTTACTGTGCCGCACCACAATCCAATATCTAGTCTGAACACACACACACACACACACACACACACCTTTTCTTTTATTCCATCTAATTCCAAATATTTAAGTGAGATGAAAGTGAGCTGGCTAACCCAGGCTAGAGCTAGGACAGCTGAAGCTGTCACAGAGCTATCGCCTCCTGACATGTAAGTCAGCCAAATTGCCACAGCCAAGTAGCAATCACTTGTCTTTCCCCTCATTTCCTCAGAGCAGAGGCTGATGTTAGGGTGGTTTTAGAATGTGGACAGGGGTCTCCGCAGCCAGGAAAAGTCAGCTGACACCCTCCTCTCCCTTCCCCCAAACTGTGCTCGGCAGTTGTGACTCCTCTAAGGCTTGAACGCGGGTCTGCAAAGGTGAAGGGAGCACGGCTCAGCCCACTGCGCTGCCTTGCCCACAGCATAGTATAATATTAATTAGTCACCTTCCTTATTATTCAGTCCAAATATGCCAGACTGAAATAAATTACATTCTTAGCACATATTTCACACCCCTGGATCAAGTCTTGCAAGGATTTTCTTTTATTATTTATAAGATCATGTGCTGTCTTCCTGAGGAAAATGAGATGGTCTGCATGAGGAAAAAGGTAAAAGAAATGCAGAGAAATGAAACAATCAGATATTCCCTAATGATATTTAAAAATAGAAAATTTGCTACTGTTACATACAGCATGTTCCATCTTTTGAGATTTAATGGCTCTCTTGTGGTTTAATGGAGAATTACTTTCAGTAATTGATTATTAAAATTTAAAATTGCTAACCATCTTCATTATTAGATGAGCGAACATGTTATCCTTGTAATTAAAAAAGCCTGAGACTCACTTTCATCCTGTTGACAGAGCGGGCAGACTGTCTCCACACTCATGCAATGGTTTCAGGGTTCTTGTTTGACAAAAATAGCCAGCCAGTCATTTGATGATGAAAATGCCGTACATCCACAGAGACTGAGCAGAAAATATAATGAACAAAAAAATAAAATAATAAAAGGCCCTACAAGCTAATTAAAGTTTTCAGTCCCGACTCATTAAATGCTCTGCATCACTTATGTGATATTTCAGTGTGCTGCGCTCCAGTAACACGGCGCTGTCACGCTATTCCAGCCTCAGAAAACATCAGCACCTCTCCTCCTCCACCTGCAACAGCACCTGCCCTTTCACATTGCACCTAAGGTGCTACTATTACAAATCGTTGGTTTTGGCAACGTACTACCAAAATGGGTGCTGGGAATACATGGAGTGATTTTCTGCTGTCTTGAATGTGTTCAGGATGTTTCTTGATTGGAATAGAGAGCTCCAAGTCTAAAGAGCCCTGATGAGCCCAAACAGGGGTACCTCAGAATCCCTTAGGAGGCCCACATCCTAAGAGAGAAGCCTTTATCAGTCAGTTATCCACACCCAGGGGGTGCAGAATTCGCCTTTATGGGAGCTGTGTTCCCTTCAAAGTTTTCATCATGTTGCAGTGTGCGTTTTGTGAAGGCAGCCCTCAGTGATTTCCAAAAGGAAATTTTGTAACTGTCAATGAAAAGAGCTTATCAAAGGGGACGTTTTTCACAATTCAAGTATTGGACAAATGTCAGCCTTCAGGAGACAAAAATCCAGCAAATGTGAGAAGCACAAATATGACTCAAGAAAAGATTTTTGTACATATTTTTTTTTTCAGAAAATCATGGAAAGCCACCTAAATATCAGCATTGCTATCAAGTCTCGACCGTTTAGCTCATAAAATCCCTGTTCACATGTCAATTTTTAAAAACTGATGAATCAATGGCTTGCCAATATTTTGATTCTCAAGGATGTCCTCTCTGCTTCAACTCAGCCAGCCTTCATTTGTCTCTGATGCAAATTACCACCTTACCTTTCTTTGTCCATACTCGAAGACTACTATATCACTGGTCAATATTCAGATTGTGCTGTAAGCTGTTCTCATGTACTTGTTCTTGCATTTGTCTTCCTAATTACATTATATGATCCTCAAGAATAAGAGCAATTTCTTTTACTTCTTTTTGCTATTTTTACTTACTTACATAGCCTCTTTCCTGATGTTGAGCTCAGCAGACATCACGTCTACCGCCCATCTTATTTCTTATTGGGTTAGATATGAAAGTTTGACAAGAAGCTGAGATATTCTATACTAATTAAATATAACCTTGAATTTAAAACCTGAACAGAGTAGAGCAGCCTTTTTCAACCATGTAACAATTTTCTCAATTCTCCCTAGAATGGTACATAGCTAGTTGCATTCCAGGTGCCTATGGCATAAGTGAATTCATCACATAAGATGAGCATTAGGGCTTAATTTTCAAAACTTGGTGAGAAAGCCTGGTCTAGATGGTTCTTTCAGATTCCTTCCACAAGCTCTCAAAATCACTAACAAATAAGAAAACCCCTTTCTTCTTTCATGGCCTTTTGGGCTTTGGTGATGTAACAACTTTCCTCCTGAAATATAAAGTGGCAACCAGTTTTTCAAGCCATCTCATAATGTCACCTCCTCATGATTGCTTTTGTATATACCCCAACACCATGGCGCCTCACTTGAGCTAATGACACACACTTCCCTCCTCTGTCGGGTACCACTGTTAAATTATAGACATGTTGGTAGCATAGTTCACTTACAAACATTTCTATGCCTCTGTCAGTACCTAGCACTTAGCTTTTAATGTGTAAGAAATTACAGTAATTAGTCACTCAGTAAATTAATAGATGAAATCTTTAAAAAATGCCCTAGTCCCAGATTTTTTTTCTATTTCATAATCTCTTTTCTTAAATTTAAATATGAATGAAAATAGCTACCCAGTACAAGGGTGCTGGTTAAGGGCTTAGAAAACATTCCTCTTATGGGCATCGAAAACATACATTTGCAAACAAATTTCTAATCTTTGAATCTCAGTTGATGGCACTTTCATAGTGTTAGTGTCTCAGGCCTTGACCTCTGAGTCATCCTGGACCTTTTCTTCCCTCACAACCCTCCTTTATCTTGTCTACCAACAGGTATGTCAGCTCTTCTGTCCAAATGGGTCCGGGCCATTTCTCACCAGCTCCATTACCACCATTTTGTTTCAAAGTACCATCCATGCCCAGGATTATTTGCGTTCTAATGTCTTTCTGTTTACTGCCAGAAATATCCTGTTGCAGCATCACTTGGTCCTAGTCCTTCTTCTGCCCAAATCCTCCAGTGAAGCTGATTTTACAATGGCCTACAGAGTCCTACAAGATCTGCCTACCCTTCCTCTCCCTCCTGTCAGCAGGCGTTTGTCTCCTTGCTCTTCCTCCAACCACTGTCCTGCCCCGTGAAGTGCCCAAAGGCATGTGCTTTTCCCTCATCCTGGATCCCTCTCTGCCGACACAGGCACAATTAGAAAGTTAATCCCGCACCTTCTTTCAATTACTATTCAAACATCACCTTACTATTAAGACCTTTAGAGATGTATAAATCTGTTTTTTTCTACAACTAGTTTAATCTATTTAATTTATAAGGCATGTTTAAAATGGAGAAAGCACAGAAATTGTGAACTGCTTACAGAATATCACCATTTCAGAGTAAAATCCAAATGCTGGCATAGTTTGAGCATGCAATATGGCCACCTAATGTAGAAATGCTATGACTTCCTAGAAGACTACTTAAAATGCATTTTCTGGTAGTTTCTTCTCGTCTCATCCCTTTTGTCTTTCACAAATGGTGAGAATGCCTAAAAAGGGTTCTCAGAAGGTTATTGACAACCAGTTGAAAGGTATTCTACCACTCTAAATTAGCTTTTAACCCTGATTCTATCAAACTTGTTTTTCTGTAAAGAACAGGACCAGGAAGGAAGGAAGGGAGGAAGGAAGGGAGGGAGGGAGGGAGGGAGGGAGAGAGGGAGGGAGGAAGGGAGGAAAAAGAACTTTCATTTACTACATCTTCGTAATTAGACAAATCAGGCTGACAATAAAAATTGAATAGTAAAAAATTTCCCCTCAAGTTTTTGTTTTTGTTAGTGTCTCTATTTTTTACAGGTTCTTTCCATATATTATAATGACATGGCAGCAATACAGCTGATGATAGCTGTTGGAATTCAAATGATTTTTGGAAAATATTTTGGTCTTGTCGAATTCTTACCATCTAACATGCTATGGGACCTGGAGTCCAAAGCTAATTTTTGAGGTTGAAGGAAAGACTTGGTAGTAACAATTTTCCCTGATGAGAGGTTTCATATATTATTAAAAAAGGCTTTTCAAGGATCCCTAAAAATTGGTTGATCCACTTTCTCATTTTAAAGATAAGGAATCAAAGACTTGGTGAGAGTAAATAATTTGCCAAAGGCAGAAGATTTGTTACCAGCTGCCCAGGAATGAAATTCAAGCTCCTTGGCACTCATTGTCCCTCTGCTTTGCTGTGTTTTTGCCTTTTTCATGACTGTGTCATTCTGGCTGTCACAGTGAAAAGCCAACTAATGTCAGCCCTGCTGCTTAAGAAGTTATAATCTGTAACTTGCAACCAAGTGGATAACATGAAAATAATCATAGTTGAAATTATGATGGGATATATTTTTCGGTTTACAATTTATAATCTTCAAAGTATTTTCAAATCTATCACCTCATTTTATCCTCAAAAGAACACTCCACAAAGTTTAAAACAGCAAACATTGCATAAATATTAATAGGTAACATTTAAATACCCCAGTATGCTCTCCAGGGGATGGTCTGGAAAGAAAAGTCACTGTAGTTTCTTATGTGTATGAACAAGATGGTGCTCTCACCACTTATGCTAGATGCCACTAAATTGGTTTTATGGTGAACATTCATATATATACATACATATGTATGTATGTGTGTATACATGTACATATATATATAAATATATATGTATATATAATTTCTCTTCTTTGTTCTCATAGATATGCTTGGAATCCACTAATGCTCTTTGCTATATTCCATGTGTCAGCACAGACGAAAGCCATCTCTCAGCTCTGGAAATGGCAGAAAGTGAATAATTAAGATCAGGCATCAAGACATTGACATGTCATTCACTGGTAACACGGAAGGACGGGATGCCAATAGTACTTTCTAAATATGCCACCAAGGGAGGGATTTCCTAGATCCTTAATAAAATTGGCCCCCATGCATAATGGATACTACCAGTCAGTACCTGCTTTCTACTGCATAGCTTATGTCAAAATTATGAAGGGGAAAAAGAAGAAAAATATATTGTCCACTTGCTGATGGAATAGACCACTATCTATTTTGTGAAATTTGAATGGAGTCAGGCAGAACCTCTGGCCAAAAGTACACCCCTCAATGCCTGTCACACTGCCTGACACCCCACCGTTATTGACTCGGTCCTTCATGTCTTGCATCTTGTCCAGGCCTTAAGCAAATGTATTGAAATGCATATGCTCTGTAAAAAGGGCCACAGCCTTCTCTTAGATTAGGCCTTTATTTAATGGGATGAGGAGAGTGTTAGTAGAGGAGTGTTTTAAAACTAATACAGTACAGATATATTTCTGGATATGGAAAATTTGTCTGGAGTCGTTATACATATCAGAATGGTGAATGGGACTTTTCTCATTGCTCCAAATGGGTGCTTGGGTCCAGAGTTGAAAATACCTAACAAAAAATTATAAAGGGCATTACAAAAAAACGGGGCCAAGCAGACCGATCGTGGGACTGCAGGAGTGTGACACCCTTAACAAATGACTGAAACCTGGCTTTTAGAGGGGGATCCAGAGCAGATCCTTTATAAACATTTTAAGCCCCTGTTTCCCCTTGCTGGTGGGGAAAAGGTCTTGATTTTGTTTGTTTATTTATTTGTTTGCTTTGTATTTTTACCTACATGAGTCCCTGTCTGAGATCTTGCATATACCTACCAACATGGTCTGGTTACGCAGGGATGTATTTCCCTTATTTTTGCCTCATGTCCTCATGGACTCACCAACAGGGAAGACCTGATTCTAACTGACCCAGTACCACTCATGCTCAGATTTCTAAAACCTACTCAACTAATGTGAGAGGTTACATAATAGACAAATGGCTTTGTATGAGATTAAGAAGGCATAGTAAGAAAGCACTATGAAAACTCCCTGAAGAGGAACTGGCAGCAATGTGGTCTGAGACCTGCTGTGACCACCTGCCCACTGTGTGTGCCGGGGGCAAGCCAAGAATGAGCTCCCCAGCACTTTACTGTATCTGTTCATTTGACCACTGGTGAGTGGGTAAGAAGAGTCAACCACATAGGAAACCAAATTTATAATTGGATAAAACCTTGGCTGGGTTTGAGGACACCTCACAGTATCACAGGGAAAGAGGGAGGGAGTAGAGAATATCCTAAATGCAATAGGCCCTAATATGTACTCTTTCTGACAAAACCCCGTCAGTGGGACTAAACTGAGCGGCAGCTCATTTGAAGAAAAGGTGTTTCACGACCCCCAAAGGGACAGCACCACCATCAGGGAGATAGTCTACAGACCTAGATAGACAGAATGGGGGCAGGCTCTATTCGCTCACTGGAACTTCGTGATATTTCCATAAATGTCAATAAACACTAGTTGAAGGTGTAGATGATGTTTCAATATATTTTGGTATGAAATCTGTAACCATGAGAGTCTTAAAATAAAACTATTTGAGGGAAATGTATGTGTCTTCCACTCTCAGAGGCAGCATCTGACTGCAGAGGGGGGTTTGGACCCCCCAGAGCCAATCAAATAATCTGTTCCATTGATACAATTAATAAATCATTGATTAGTGTGCTGAGTGGTCTCTATGGGTGGTTTTTAATACAGGTGAATTGTAGCCATTGCCAGCTGTTTCTTTGGCGAGTTCTTCAGCTCAGGAAATCTGGCAGTGAGCCCAGATGCAGCCTGGGAGCCCCACGGCTTCAAAGTGTTTTTTTTTCCCCCAGCGAGTACTTCCCCTTGTCATTACATGGTTCCCTGTGCGCTTATCATTACAATAATAGAATCCATAAAACCAAACACAGAAACAAAGGGATAACTTATTGGCAACTAATGAAACACAGAAAGATTGTTCAAGTGTTGTGAATGCAAAAGGCTTTTTGGGCCACTTTAATTGATATGTTGATATCCATCATGCCCCATGATTAACACAGGTGTGAAGGCAAGTATCTCAGCTTCATAAAAATTATGCCATCTCTCTCTTAAATGTCTGTTCTTTTGTTGTTCCATATCTCAAATGCTTTTTTAGAGTGCTGCTTTGCTTTCTGTCCACTTGTCCAAATTGTATCCATCTGTCAAAGCTGGCTCATCCTCCGCTTTCCTAAGAAGGTTTCCCTGAGCATGAAGACTCTGCTTGGCTTTCCTTTCTCTTCCTTTCCCCAATGATGTAGATATGTGCCACATATGTGGCCTGCAGGTGTTGGAGCAGGTGTGGTAAATTTCAAGAATCCATGCTACATCACAAATAGACCAAGGCATTGCCTTCTGACCCTGATATGTACTCAGAAACTTTCCCAATGAACAATTCAATTAACTCCATCAGTTATTCAGCATAGGCAGCTGAGATGAAACCTGTTTGCCATCCTGGATACTGAAGAAATAGAATAAAACTTGGCATCTGAGGAACCAGTATTCAAACCCCAAATCAAAATTTACTATATGTGCAACCATGGATTTTGTGTTTCTTTTTTAAACCCCTGAGTCTCAGAGCTTTAATCCAAAGGACAGGAGTGATATGATCTTTTTCACCTGTGAGTTACACCCAGTAGCTTGTATGCACATAAGAACCTAATACAGAAACATGTCTTGTCTCGAATGTCCCCACCAAAGCCACTCATTGCCATGCACTGCTAATCACACCTTCTCTCTCCAAGTACATTGTAAGTTCCTTGAGGAAAGGGTTACAGAAAGTTTTTTATGCTAAAGCTAATCCTCTACATTGGGTAGGCCAAAAAGTCCATTTAGTTTTTTCCTTAAAATAAAAGGCACATTTTTCATTTTCACCAACAATTTTATTGATTTGGATATTTTGAGTATGTTGGCTATCTCCCAAATAGTATAACATTGATTGTTTTCAATTAATGTCTCAATTTGATTGCTATCAATTTTAACTGATCTACCCAAATGTGCAGCATCGTCCAGCAAGAAATCTGCAACATGAAACTTTACAATCCAATTTTGACACCTTTGATCAGTCACAGCACTTTCTCCACAAACTGCACAAATCTTTTTTTTTTGCATTTTAGTTGTGTTTTTACCTTTCTTGAAATAATAAAGCATAATATGCCAAAAATGTTGCATATTTTTCCATCTTCAATATTAAAATGGCTATACAAAAAATCACTAATTTTGATGTTTTTTAAATGCACACTGATATGACAGCTGTCACACTACAATCTAATAAAATTGTTTCAAATGAAGTTCAAGACAACTAAGCACACCAGAGCCATCTTATGGGGGGGAAAATGAACTTTTTGGCCAACCCAATACAATGACTATAACATTTTTGGCCTTTTCCCTAAAACAGTAGGTATAGATGGAAAAAAATAGGTGATTTTATGGATAAAAATAAGGGATGAATGTGCTAGCATTTTCAGGCAGTTGATTCCAGCATGATGCTCATTATCTAAAGATTCCAGTGTATGGAACTGTTATAGAATAAAGTAAAGTCCTGCCTATTTTTGGCCCAGAGATGTAACAACTTTAATAATCTGCTTGTAGATTCCTATCTGAAAGAATTCTAATTCATCCTTTGGTCTCCATGAGAGTCTGCACCCTGGTTAGGTCAGGTATATGCAGCTTTGATAAACAGCTACCATATTAGCTTGGTGCATACTGCCAAATTGTGTTTGAGTACCATTTTTGAAAGGAGACTGGTATTATCACAGAAAGCAGGCTATTCTTCTCGAGAGAAGAACTAATCTATCATGAATCTGAAATTATACCTTTAACAAGGGCCAGCAGGATTTTTAATGCTTTCATGCCCTATCCCTACAATGTATCACTAAATTGTCAGGTTGCTATATGTAGTCCAAAATATTAGAGATCAATATTTTTAATGCAAGCATCTCCATGTCATCTGTCTTTTGTAATCCAGCTTATGATGCAAATAAAATTTCAGATTTTCCAAGTTAAAAGTCCCCTTTGTTTCTGCATATGGTAAATGTAAAACCTCCAGTCACTAAGAAATAGATTAAGTAATCATAGAACCATAGGCTTTTCAGAGCTGGAATGGACCTTGGAGATCATCTAGTTCAACCCCCACATTTTGGCAGATGAGGAGACTGATGTCAGTGGAGGGTTACAGCTTTAGGGGTAAACAGAGTTCATTTGTTCATCTTAGAAAAAACCTGTTTTTGTTGTTAGAATAAATGATTAAATGATTCCAATTTCATGCCATCCTTTTATTCAGAAAGTTTACTATTCCTTTTGTCTGTGTAACCATGACAATTGCTGGAAATAATATAGCTATCAGTATAAAAATAGCCTCATTAGTATCAACAAGGAGTTCACCAATCGGCTTGGACCTATTAAAGGACTGATAAGCACTTTCCGTGCCTTACAGTCTGCAACACACACACACACACTCTGGACTCCTCCCTTAGGCTGGTTTTTTTCTCTAAGGCTCTGTCCGTCACAATTTGACAGCTGGGATTTACAAGTGGAATCCTACCTGAGAAGGCCCTGCTCTAAAGCGGGCTCAAATGGATCTTGCCCTGGGATTTCTGGCCTGCCTCTGCTCTCAAAAATCCCTAACGTCATTTCTAAAGCAAAATTGAATATTTTCCCTCTGTGTATACAGTATAAGACAGAGGGAAAAAAGACATAATTTAGAAATTGACACATTCATTAGCAAGAATTCTTTTACAAGGTTTTGATGTTTGTTTCATGCTCTTCATCTGATTTTTCAACTGCCACTCCTTATCTTACCATGAGCAATTTGATAACTTATGCCAATTTCTATAGGCCTAAATGCAATAAAAAACAACTTTTCAAGGTATTTTTATCACACCTGCACTCCACCTCACACCACCAAGAAGCACAAACCAAATAAAATGAAAACTTCACTAAAAGACAAAATTAAACTGAGTTGTCCAGTTGAGCTGAATGGAAGGAGGGAGAGACTGACGGGATGTCACTCAGCAAACTGCCTTGGGAATTAAAAGGTTACAGAATATACTATGGCCTTAAAAATAGATAAATGGATCAATGGAGCAGAATGGAAAGTCCAGAAATAAAGTCACACATATATAATCGATTGATTTTTGACAAAGGTGCAAAGGCAATTCAGTGTTGAAAGAACTGTGTTTTCAACAAATGGTACTGAGGCAATTAAATATTCATACCCCAAAAGATGAGCATCGATCCATCTCTTTCACCACAGAAACATTTTTGCTCAAAATGGATCATGGATCTAAATGTAAAACCTAAACCTATAAAACTTCTGGAAGGAAGCATAGAAAAAACTTTGTAAGCATGAATTAGGCAAAGATGTATAAAAGATAAAATTGATCAATTACACTTTATCAAAATTAAGAACTTCCCTTCAAGGCATTGCAAAGACAAACAAAAGACAACTACAGACAGGAAGGAAATATTTGCAAGTCACATTTCTGAAACAGGATTTGTATCTAAATATATAAATAACTCTCAAAATTCAATAATAATAAAACAATCCAAGAGGTGACCAAAGTATTTTAATAGCCACTTCACCAAAAAAGACATAAAGACATCAAAGAAGCACATGACAGTCATTAGGAAAATTACAATAATGGTAAGATACCACTGTATCACTCTTTAAGTGACTAAAATAACAAAGATTAACCACACCCAGGGCTGCTGAAAATATGGAGCAACTAGAACTCTCATGCACAACTGCTTTGGAAGATAATTTGACAATTATTAAGAACTGAAACTTACCATGTGAGTGAGCCATTTCACTCCTATTTCCCCAAGAAAAATGAAAGCATATATCAGTAAAAAGACTTGCATTTGAATGTTCAAGGCAAATTTATTTGTAATAGCCAAAAACTGAAAACAGCTCAAATGTCCCTCAACAGGTGGATGGGTAAATAAATTGTTTTATCTATGAAATAAATACTACTCAGCAAGGAGAAGAAATAAGTTATTGATACTTGCAACAATGTGGCTGCTACTCAGGTAGAAAAGATGCCTTCTCCTTCACGGGGGTCAAAATGTTGACTTTAAAAATAAAATTCAGAATAATTATGCTTAATGAAAGAAGCCAGAACAAAACCACACCAAGAAGAAGGAGGAGGAGAAGGAGAAGAGACTATGTAATGTATGATTCCATTTATATAAAATTCTTAAAAATGCAAGTGAATCTATAAGGATGGAAAGCAAATTAGTAGTTGTCTAGGGGTAGGGATGGCTTTGGGGTAGAGAATGGGAGAGTAATTGGAGAAATTGCAAAAGGACACAAGAAAATGTTGGCAGGTGATGGACATGTTTAGCTTTATAGTGGCAAAACTTGTATGGATATAAATGTAAGTCAAAACTTATCAATTTTATACTGCATGAAAAGAAAGTACATTAGAGTGAACAGCTGAAAAGTGAGAGTGGAAAGGAAATAAGAGGACTAATAGGCATCTAAGTCTTTGAAACACTGTTAATTCTAGACCTAGGAACTATCAGGTCCTGAAAACAATAGAGTAATTAACTTGCTGTTCAAATGCACTGCAGCTTGCAGAAACAGCAGGGGGTCTATATTTCCAAGCAGACACTCAGGTGTTCTACATGCCACTCCCTCTCTGGGGAGTCGGCGAAGAATATTAGAGCTCATTGGCTTGAGCCCTTCAGCCACCTAGGCCATCCACAAGAAACCAAGACTGATAATGGCCCAGCATACACTGCACAAGCCACTCAGGCTTTCTTAGAAAAATGGGGAATTCAGAATAAAACAGGTATCCCCTATAACCCTACAGGCCAAGCAATTGTTGAAAGAGCTCACCAAACTTTTAAAACATTATTAAACAAACAAAAGAGGGAGAGCCAAGAAACATCCCTCAGCAATTGAACCATGCTAGCAATATATATGTAAAATTTTTTGAATTGTGATAATTTAAAGTCACCCATAGACAAACACCTTGTGCAAAACAGGCCTGCAGGTCCACACCCTTTGGTCTTGTACAAAGACCCATTAGGGAAGGAAGATAGGAAGGCCCAGTTGAACCATTAACTTGGAAAAGAGGGTATGCTTGTGTTTACTCTCCAGAAAGACCTTGGGAGCTGCCGGCGAAGAGGGTGAAGCCATATCACAAGAAAGGCTTCCCTGGCCACTACCCACCTTTGCTCCATTGGACTCCCTCAATCCAGACTTCTCTAACCGTGTGTTACTCCTTTAAAGTGGAATTCCAGTCAACATTCCTGGGCAGATATTTGTCATTGCCTGCAGGGTGCATTTTCTACCAATCTCAAAGGACAAATTGATCAGCTCCGGCTTGAGCTCCACCAGTAGCTCAATGAACATTAAACGCCTAACTGAACAAAAGGTATTCCAGACTCTCAACAGTAATCTACAATGGCTGAACCCTAAAAACTGGTTTGATGAACTGAATTTACAAGTTTGGGTTATGGCAGCCCTTGGGTGCATCCTTGTTGTAATCCTTATTTTTGCTTTACAATGTATGTGGAAATTGTTTTCTCATGATCACATTCGAAAACAGCAAATAGTAGGTTTCACAGGCTTAACAACCGCAATTGATTTTAAAAACAAAAAAGGGGGAGATGTTGGGAACTGCCCTGCCTGGTATCAGAAGCTGTAACCCCCACCAAGGCTAAGGCTGAGGGAACAACCTTGGAACTGTAAACCACCAAGGAGACAAGCTTATCTCCCTGGCAGGAGCACCGCTTCTGCTCCTTTTACTTCACCCTGCCTGGTGCCCAATGCTAGGTCAGTTAGCCAATGACAGGTAAGATTTCCCAAGGGGGGAACGACCTAAGACAGGCATGATCATGTGGGAGGCCCCCAAGAAAGGACTTTGGGGGCTACAGCAAACGGGGGTGATGGACCCTCACCCCTCGGCTTTGACAAAACCTGAGTCCTCATTGTCTTGGAGAAAATCTCCTTATCTCTTGGTTGCCTTAGTTCCCTTGCTCCACCTAAGCCTGAAACAATGACAGGGTGGTGCCATCCTGTGCTGGAAAGGGCGGGTTCCCCAGGTGATCAGGCCTAAGAAAGAATATGTAAAATCCTGTGAAACCTGCTTTGTTTAGAATGCTCTCAATTGAATGAGAAGGGTCCAAGGAGGAAGTAAGTTTGTTCCTCAAAGTTTTACAGCTCTTTGATCCTGACTCAAAATAGGCCCTCAGAGTTCCTTGTTATTTGATCCTTACTTCCCTGCAATGAGTAATGAGCTTTACCTGAATTCCTGTGTAAACGAACCCAATAAAGCCTGCTGGGACAGGAGAATGGGGGGCTCTCTCCTAGGGTGCTCTCCCTTAGGGAGGGTAGCCCAACGCTCCCCACTAGAGAGAGTGGCCATTCCATCCCTACTTCCCCACAGGACTCGGTTGTTTCTGTGTATGTTCATTTCTCATGTTTCAATGAGCCATCTGCAGTGTTGCGTGATCACTGTGGGCCAGTGATTGCACTTCAATGGAGTGATGAAATAAATATACCATGGGTTAATTTATTGATATGATTCCCTTGGGTAATTATATAATGCCATTTTTGAAGTAATGTGTTTGAGTGTGGTCTCAGGAAAGCATGACTAAAGAATATTTAACAAAAGGGTCATACATTATTGCCAGCTTAGTTGTGATGTCTCTCATTTCAAATTAATTTGGGAATCATTTTCCAGAGTAAAGTTTCTGAAAGAAGCAGTATTTCCAATTGTTTCTTTCTTTCATTTATCCTCACCACTTCAAGTATTAAGCACTTACTCTGTGCCTAGTATCTTACCAAGCAGGTTACATGTATTTTCTTATTTAACCCTCCTGGCAAGTGTTAATGTACCCATTTTACAGATGAGAAAACTGGAGCTCGAACAGTTAAATAAGGTGTTCAAAGTTATACAGCCACTAAATGTCAGGCAGAACCTGGATTCATAAGCAAGTCTGAGTTCAAAATCCCGTGCTCTAAAATGTTGTGATTTATTGAGAAGTTAGAAGGGTTATGTTGGGTGTGGACACAACATCAAATTCTCCTGGTTTACTTAACCTATCTCCCTGCAGTTCAACAAGATGCACTTTACTCCAACATTTTTAGTGGAATTTACTCATCAGGGCTGGATAGACTGGAAGAAAAGCCTGCTTCTCTTTGATGATAGAATGTAATGACATAAGCAATCAGAATGAGGATCAGCAGTGATGAGTTAATATAGAGAAGTAGGACAAACAGATGAGACACAGAGACACAGAAGAATGTCCCATAGAGCTGTGCCAATTGTTCACAGTACTAGGGCAAGAGACTGAAGGGGCTAAAAGGGCTATGCACCCGGACTTCCTTCACCACGCCTGAGTTTGTACTCTCTCCCAGGCCTTCCCTGACAGTGGGAAGGGCAGTTTAATTTTTTTTTTCACAAGCTACTACATAAGGTAGGAGTGGCCTTGATGAACAAATTTCCTTTGTTTGTCTTTTGTTCCTTTCCTGGCTTCTAAACACATGGCATTACATTCCTGCTCTGGATTTTGCATTATTCATGTCAAATCTGCTAAATAGCATGTCCTAAAAGGCACGATCTGAGCCAAGGTAGCTCATATGAAAAAGAAAAAAATAATGGCATAAATGATAAGTGAAATAAAGATTTTTAAAGAAATTTTATGGTATTTAATTAATCTACCAGTTTTACTAAGTTGCTTTCAAGTGAAATGGCTCTTTACTAGTGCCTTTTGAAAAGGTTAGAAGTGAATTCCCTGAGCTACAATCATTAGCATATAGATGTCTCTAAGTGTTAATTTCTGTTTTCACTGAATGAATGTAATTTAAAATGAGGCCCTTTCAAATCAGTTAACTTCGGCCATTTGAGAAAGATAAGAAAAATGGACTCAAGCATAAACCCCCAACAGAACCTGCTTCTTCAGGATAAGTACTACATGCCACAGCCACGCACTAATTCGGGAAATTACAGACCTGCTCAGAAAGAGGAAGAGAGGTTGAGGTGAGCAGGTTAAAAGGACCCCAAACATTTGCTTTCGATTTAGTTAATCATGAAAAGGAAATTAAAAATGAATAAAGAAATAAATTCTGAAAAATATGTCCATTGCATTCCTGTAGAAAAACCCAGGAATATTGTTGATGAAACCCAGCCTTGCCACCATCTTATTTCTGTGCAGTGCTCGGCATGAATGGGCTGGGCAACACACTCTTGCTGAGTTTCATTATCATTAACGGAAATATATGTCTAATAGGGACCTCAAAGATCATTAAGTCCTTTATTGTACACATGCTCTTCTTTTTATAGCAATAAACCTTTAAAAACATAGGGCAGATTCTGTCAATCCTCTGCTTCTGACACTTCGATGGCACCCCCTTCGTTCTTACAATAAAATTTAAACTTTGGCACGTAACTCATAAGACCCTCCATGATCTATCTTTGTGACCCCCCTCTCACTCTCATGCCCACGGCACTCAGCTACACTGGTTTCTCCCAGTCTCATACACACAGATCCCTGCCCTACCTCGAGGACTGTTTTAGCCCCTGTACGAATGGAAGGCTATACTTCTAGGCTTGCCTATGGGCAGTCACAGTCATTTCTCAAGCTTCAGGTCAAATGTCGCATGCTTAGGGAGGCCTCTTCTCTGGGAGCCCCAGCCCCCCAATGTTTCTACATTTCAACACTCTCCTATCATTACACCTTTCCAAATCTGACATAGTTCTTATTTGATGTCTGTTTTTGTCACATGAATGCAAGATCATTGTGAGACCAGGGAGCTAGTCTCTCTTCTTCATAGTACTATCCTTGGTGCCTTGCATATTAGGCACCAAGTGCCTGGTTCTGTGTAAAAGATGAAAGAATATTTCCTGACTCAATAGTTAACATCAGACAGATGAACTTACCAGTCCCCTCTAGAATTTTGTAATGGCACATAGACCTAAAAATGCATAAAACCCATTGCTTTGCAGAATAAGTTAAATTAAAAAGACTAGAGTCACTGCCTTCAAAGTGCTATTTTTAAAAGCCAAATATTAGCTATATTCTGCCATACTACTTAATACAGTACTATAATTGCACCTGACACAGAGTGTTGACCTGTCTACCACACTCACATTAGACTTGCCTATTTATAGTACCACCCTCATTCCCTAAAATGTAGTATGCGACAGGAAAGAAGACCACATCTGGTTCAACTGTATATCCCCAGAGTGCTTTGCATATAACAAATATACATTAAATGCCTGATAAGGTCCCACCTTCACCAGAATTCACACATACTGCCATTTGGAGTCCTTCTCCAAATTGGCTTCCAGCACTCGCTCTTCTGTCATAGCAAGGGGAGAAAGATGAGTGTTGTACTGATGAATCCTCATAAACATATAATGCTATTGGCTTGGGGCTCCAATTCATTTGACTGATTTTCTAATAGATTTCTATGACACTAGACTAGAACTATTGATTCAATCACTCATTCTTCATTCAACAAATGCTATTGAATACCTACCCACCTTTTATGTTCTAAACAGTAAGCTAAGTGTTGGCTATACAGTGATAAACAAAGCAGATTACAAGGTCCTTCTTGGAGCTCACTGTCTAACAGAGAAAAAAGACCATGCACAGTGAAAACAAATGAACAAAAATCCGTAATTTTAATTATGAAGAGTTTTATGAAGATATGAATAGGTCTAATGATAGAGAATAAGATGTAGAGGGGTAAGAAATATGGGGAAGGTTTCTCTAAGATATTATTTTAAAGGATACCTTAAAGACAAGAAAGCGTTCATGCACACATCTGGGAGGAAAGTGCTCTGGGTGGAGTGAACAGTATGTGTTGCATCCCCAATGTGGGACAACTTTAGGTGCACTGAGGGATTTAAAGAGGCTCCTGTGTCTAGGAGCATACGTAGAAAGGTGTGATTGACATTGCTAAGGGAATAAGGGTCTGGAACATGGAGGACCTTGTAGGTCATAGCAATAACTATCTAAGGTATTCAAAGAGCAGTCAACAATGGAAACCATTGAATAGGCTTAAACAGAGGCACAGTAGTCTATATTCTTGTTTTAACAGGTCACTCTGGTAGATAAGTGGAGAATTGATTGGTCACGGAGATTTATATGTATGTCTTCTTCACACGTTTGCATTATATTTTACTGGACAGTATCATTCCTTAACTAATGAGACCTCATCCACCACTTTCAGAAAACTCTACTGAGGAGGGTGGGTTACCTCACTTATTTGGGTGTCTGACCACACCATTGTCCTCTTCGTTGTACACTGAGACATGGATGCTGAGCACACTGGTGAGTCCCTCGGGTTTTCTCACTGGGTCTATATTAGTGTCCTCATGGACAGTGTCATTCTTTTGAGAGGATATCATTCCTTTTTGTTTGCTTGCTTGCATGTTTGCTTGCATAGATCCCAGTTTTATAACTGAATTTTATACTTTTAAAAGCAGAAACATCAGAACTATGACTTCACCTCCCACTCTAATGCTAAGTCAGCTCTCCCAAAACTTATTGACAAAGGCAATGCCTGGGCCACAGCTCTACATGCACACACACACTGGGGGCAATGGATAAAGGGAACCAATGCTTTTTTAGTTTTGTTTTCTTTTTTCTAGGGCAAAACTAGAATAATACCTTGAAGGTCAGGCAGCAACTCAGTGGCTCACATCCCCACTTTTCAATAGATCCTTCCCTCTACTTCAAGGAGCTATTTAAAGGACTCAATTCTCTCAATGTCCATCATTCCTTCAGTTCAGAAAACATCAATGCACTAAAAAATATCCATTCCCTGTGCTCTAAATAACATCCATGGTAGCCTGAGTTGATAAGTAAACTAAGATCACAAATGCATTGCCAAGCTGGACCCTAAGCTGAAGATAACATAGATAAGGAAGGGATATATCTATGTATTGAAAGTTAAGCTTCAAAGTAAATAAAAAAAGTGTGTCACTAGTTGGAAAATTCAGAATACAATCTGGTTCAAATGTGCTCCTCATAGCCCTACTTATGCAACAAATATCCATCTACCACTAAATATTTTAAATATCCTCTAAATTTAGAGGATAAACATAATAATTATTGTAGCAGCTAATTCATATGAGCAACTATGTGCATAAGGCACTTAATCATTCTACTATACCATGATGAAGCAACTATTATTATCTCCATTTTGCAGATGAGAAAATTGAGCTTCAATAGGATAAGTAATCTTCCTAGGTCACATTTTGAGTAAGTGGCAGATTCAAACTTGGCTATGCTCAACCCCAGGTTCAAACTCTTAATTTTTTATAACCTTTTAATTCTATACAATGCTGCCTATTGCCTTTGAGAAGCCTACAGAAGGAGGGTTTAGCTGAAATCCAATATTAACCTTGGAAGGGGCTTTACATAGTGGACCTGTGGGGGCTCAAAAACCAGATTTCCTGTGTAAGAGCCAAGTTTTAAGAGCAAGTAAAGTGTGAGCAGAATCTGTGCCAGTGCAGCATAGAGATTACAATATTGTGCGCGGGAAATGTATTTACTGAGTTTTGATTGGATAACCTGACTTTGTTTCTTGTTCAAGTTATTTAAGATGGCAGTGTCTCAGTTTTCCCATCTGTCAAATAAATGTAATGAGAATACTTTATCAGGTCAATATGAAGATTTAGTGAAGAGTAAAGTGATGTCACATGATTAGAATAGTGTTTGTCATATAGTAGATATGTGATGAATATTGCTAATTCTTATGTTTATCAAAGAAAATGTAGGGTATTAAAAGCACAGATTAGTGGTCAATGTAACAGCATTTTAAACCAAAGAAACAATTGCAAGAGCCTGTAAGCAAGAGAGTATGACAGAACCAGAACATTCTGAGGCATCCTGTAGGCTGGAGTTCAGGGCTCCCAAGTGCACAGGAAGGAGGAGGTATTGCAAGACAGGAGAGGGACATGCAACGTGACGTTAAAATAACCTTGCATATAACTTTTGAATTAGAGATGAACTTGATACTATCACTGGTAAAATGGAAAAATTCGATTAAATAATAATGTAATCCCTTGAGACTCTAAATAATTACCAAAGTCTACAATTCTTATGATATCCATTGCAAAGTTCTTGTGGAATTTATTCTTGAGTATTGTTAATGTAGCTAGCCGCCTGGCATTCTTATTACAGAATCCTTAATCAACTGATATAAATTTCTGACTTACATTTGATATCATCAAATTTAGTAGTGCACATATCCTTATAAATAGACAATTTTGAACTTTTGGTAACTTTTTTATTTTGGCCAGATTTTTGATAGTTAAGCTTTTTCTCACTCAAATATTGTCAGGGCATCTTTTTTAAAAAAAGAACAAATCTGTGGGAAAAATATAGGTATTCTCAAAAAAATAATAAAGAAAAATATTGGGGACAAAAAGTGCTCGTGTTAGTTAGCACCACCCAGTAATGTTTATCTGACAAATATGGGCAGTGTGCTTGACATTTCTTCTGGTATCAATTTATTTCATTTAGTCATTGTTTTCCACACTTATGGTAGCAGAAGTGCATTTAAATAGCAAACTTGCTTTATGCCTAAAATGTTCTCATTAATAAAAACATATACACTGTGTTTTAATACCTTGTTGACACATTTATTAAGATGGATCAAGAGCCCAATATTCATCTAGAGGCCTGTTATTAGGGAATCATTTGTTTCCAGCCAGTCCAACGCTGCAAAAGCAGGAATTGCCATTGTGCTGTAGATCAGAGCATTATGTAATTTATAAAGTGCTGCAGTGGAACAGAGCAATGCCATCCATCAGTATCCAATCAGCGGTGAAGCTGGCAGAGGAAACTGGGGTGTACAAGAATGCATTGGCACAGACCATTTAAACTGGCAGATTCAGAAGCTTGAACTTGGCAGTGTTTTTTAAAACTAATTTATTTGTTATTTGCGGGAAAGGGTTACCACTTTGAAACACATTCAAAAAGTTTCCAATTTCAGGACATTGAAGAGTCAAACAATGCAACTAGAATTCGTGTGTGATTTCTTTTCCAGGACCCCCTTCGCCCTGTCCACAAACCTGATAAAATGTCATTTTGTTCCCTGCTATGGTGATATTTTTTTGCTCATTTCTTATTTCTGTTTTTAAAATTGAATCCTACCCAAATTCTTTTTCATTTTAAACACCACCTGCTCTTCTTTCTAAAGTGTCTCTAACACAGGATCACATCTCTTGAGAGTCCTATTAGATTTGAAAGTGATGCATGTATACCACTTGTGACTTATAATTAAAGACTTGAATATGTATTACATTTTTATTCAGGTGTATTAGCATTATGTAGACAAAGTCACAATGCCATGGGCATCTATAAATTCAATGCAATTCTGATCAAAAGCTCAGTAGATTTTTCACATACTTTGATAAACTGACTCTTAGACTCATATAGAGGATAAAGCTCTAAACATGCTGAACATGTTTGGAAAAAAGGACAAGGAACAGGTTGGCTTCTGGTCATGATGGTGGAGTAAGTAAATGTGGTACTTGCATCCTCCCACAATAACATCAAAATAATAATTAAACTACAGAAAAATCATTCTTGAGAACTGTCTGAAATCTAGCTGAGCAGAAGTCCTATAATTAAGGATATACAGAAGAAGCCATGTAAAGACTGGTAGGAGGGGCAGAGATGTAGAACAGACTGATCCCACGTCCACATGTAGCTGTCAAAAATCGGGAGGGATATCTTAGCTAAAGATGCCCTGCCTAAGGAGCAAGGGGCCCCAGCCCAACACCAGCACTTCCAGCCCAGTGTTCCAGTGCTGGAAAGAAAATTCCCCATAACTTTTGGCTGCTGGAGTCCAAGACATTACTCTTAAAGGGCCTGTACACAGATTTACTCTCTCTGAGCTCCAGCACTGGGAAGGCACCAGGGACATATGAGGAGAAATTGAATTGTCCATTGAGGGCTAAGGGGCAGCTTTCTCCCAGACAGAAGTGCTGGCAGACACCATTGTTCTTTTTCTGAGTCCTCCAGCCACAGACCCAGCAGACAGATTCAATATCTGAGTCTCCATTGACCTGGCTAACACTGTTTGCCCTGCCCTGGTGATTTCCTGAGACCTTGCCCACCACCCAACTTTCAGGTCTACCCAAGACAGTTCCTGTGGCTTTTCCATGCAATTGGCCTGTCTTGGCTCATGCTGTAGAGTTTTCTAAGATCTCCTGAAGATTCACAAACAGCATCTGGCCCCTTCATGTCCTATATCTCTTGCTAAGTGGCCCTAGGTCCAGCACTAGCAGCAGCCAATCCTGGTTCAAGTTTGTCCTCTTCTAGCACCTCTAAGCCCAGCACAAGCAACATCTGAAGATCACTTTGTAACACATGCCAGGTGCCCCTGGGCAGGGCACATGGAAAAGGCTGACATTAGTGTGAGGTCTGGAGGCCTCGGGGCCAGAACACCCATTAGACAGCTTCAGACCATGCCAGAGTACCACAAAATCTCCTCAAGGTAGGAAATACTCAAGAGACAGACTCATTGTGCACCAGAGCCCCATGAAGGGAGTCTTATTCCATGAGGTTGACCCCTGTACAACAGACCCTCATGGCTAGTCTTTGCAATAGATGGGCTTGGGGGAGGGGGGTAAATCTCTCCATTCATGTTCCAACAGCAATCAAGACTCAAAACAAAAGGAGGATACACATGGTCCACACAGAGTGTGCACCTGGAATGCCCAGCTTGAGTGACCAGGAAAGCTGCAGCACTGGGCCCTAGAGGACACCTATTGCATAAGGCTTCTCTACCAAGACCAGGAGATATAGATGCTTTACTTAATACACAGAAAACACAGTACAGCAGCTAAAATGAGGATACAAGGAAACATGTCCCAAATGGAAGTACATAACACAACTACAGAAGAACTAAAAGAAGGGAGACAAACAATCTACCAGATGCAGAGTGGAGAACACTGGTTTATAAGAATGTCCAATTAACTTAGGGGAAGAGGAAATGAACTTAGCAAGAACTTCAGTAAAGAGATAAGAAATATAAAAATGGAAATAGAAAGCATAAAAAAGAACCAGCGAGAAATGAAGAATATATCACGGAGAATTAACAGTAGAGTAGATGAAGCAGAAGATCAAATTGCAATTCAGAAAATAAGGAAGCAGAAAACACCTAATGAGAACAGCAAAAATAAAAAAAAAGAATTCAAAGAATTAGGATACTTTAAGGAGCCTCTAAGACAACACCAAGCATGCTAACATTCACATCATGGGAGTGCTGAAAAGAGGAGAGAGAGCAAGGAATTGAAAACCTATTTGAAATATAGTGATGGAAAACTTCCCTAACCTAGAAAAGGAAATAGACATACAAGTCCAGGAAGCACAGGAAGTCCCAAACAAGATGAATCCAAAAAGACCCACACCAAAACACATCATAATTAAAATGTCAAAGGTTAAAGACAAAGATATAATCTTAAAGGCAACAAGAGAAAATCAGTTAGTTATAAAAGAGCTCCCATGAGACTATCAGCTGATTTCTCAACAGAAAATTTGCAGTCCAAAAAGGATTGGCACAAAATATTCCAAGTGATGAAAAGCAAGAACTTACAACAAGATTACCCTACTTAGCAAGGCTATCATTTAAAATGAAAGGAAGATAAGGAGCTTCTCATACAAGAAAAAGTTAAAGGAGTTCATCACAACCAAACCAGTATTATAAGAAACATTAAAGGGAAGAAGAAGAGAGGAAGAGGAAGAGGAAGAGGAAGAGGAAGAAGAAGAAGAAGAAGAAGAAGAAGAAGAAGAAGAAGAAGAAAGAAAGAAAGAAGAAAGACTAAAATATGAATAATAAAATGTCAACAAATACATATCTATCAATACATTTCTTTAAATAAAAATGGATTAAATGCTCCAATCAAAGGACAAATAGCAATGGAAGAAATAACAAAGCAAAACCCCTAGATATGCTGTCTACAAGAGATCCACTTCAGATTAAAAGACATATAGACTGGAACTCATGAAAAGACACATAGAGGGGATTATGCTGAGTGAAATAAGTCAAGCTGAGAAAGACAAATGACATGATTTATTATATAAAGACTCTATAAAGCAAAATAAATGAACAAGCAAAACAGAAACAGACTTACAGATATAGAGAACATTTTTTAATATGCTTATTGGTTTTAGAGAGAGAGGAAGGGAGAAAGAGAAAGAGAGAGAAACATCAATTGGTTGCCTTCCATACAGTCCCAATTGGGGATTGAACCCACAATCTAGGTATGTGCCCTGACTGGGAATTGAACCCACAACCTTTTGGTATATGGGAAAACACTCCAACCAACTGAGCTACACCAGCAAGGGTAATATAGAAAACATTTTTATGGTTGTTTAAGGAAAAGGGGGTTGAGAGAATGCATGAAAATGGTGAAGGGATTCAGAAGTACAAATTAGTAATTAAGAATAGTCATAGGGATATAAAGTACAGCATAGGGAATATAGTCAGTGATATTGTAATAACAATGTATGGTGACAGATGTATACTAGATTTATCAAAGTGATCATTTTGTAAGTTACATAAATGTCTAATCACTGGGTTGTACACCTGAAACAAACAAAATATTGTACTGACATTGTAAATGTCAACTGTAATTGAAAAATTAACAAAATATATTTTTAAAAATAACAAAGAACTGAGAGGTATTGTTTCTCTAGAGATAAGAATTTGTATGTAATGTTGTCATTATTAATACAATTCTGTAATAGAGTAGAATGGGATAAAATAATCAATAGAACTTTAAGAGAACTCCCAGGAACAGAAGTGTGCACACAGAAGAACTTGTTAAATGGTAAAACAGGCATTGGAAACACATTACCAAAAAAACAAATTATTTAAAAAATATATCACTGAATATTAGCTTCAAATATTAAACAATAATGAAAAGAGATCAGATTCTTAAACAAATGCACAGATAAATTACAAAGAGATTAAAACTTACACATAAAATTAAAAAATTAAAAAAATATTTATGACCTTAGAATGTCAATTAGAAGTTATAAATAGATGAATTAATTTGGCCAGACCCAAATTAAAATTTCTGTGTATGAAAAATAGCACAAACAAAGGATGAGAACATGCTACAACCAGAAGATACTTAAAAAATGTATCACAAGAAATTAAAATAAAAAATAACTTAAAAGTTTTATATGTGGTAAAAGACACAACCATATAGTAAAATTGGCTATAGATATAAACAAATACCAGAAAAGCAAACTTGAATTGCCAGTGAGCATGATCCTGTGGAAAAATATCCACACGCATTAGTATATTTAAATATTATATCACATTGATGAGATTGGTATAGGAAAAACTTGAAGACTGTAACACTGTGTGTCAGAGAAAATGTAGGTAACTGACATTAATTGTTCATAGGGTTTTAAATCATTAAACCATCTTGGCATCTTGGCAGTACCTTGTAACAGAGAAAATGTACAAAACCTAAGATCCAGCAAATCAATTTCTATGTGTATGCTCTAACAAAAATAACACAAACACACACTGGTGAGAATGGCCATCATAAACAAATCAACAAACAACAAATGCTGGCGAGGGTGTGGAGAAAACGGAACCCCAGTGCACTGTTGGTGAGAATGCAGACTGCTGCAGCCACTGTGGAAAACAGTATGGAATTTCCTCAAAAATGTGCAAATGACCTGAACAGACACTTCTCCAAGAAGGACATACAGAGGGTCCAGAGACATATGAAAGGATGCTCAGCATCACTAGCCATCAGAGAGATGCAAATTAAAACCACAATGAGATACTGCTTCACACCAGTCAGAATGGTCATCATAACCAAATAAACAAACAAGTGCTGTGAGGTTGTGGATAAAAGGGAACCCTAGTCCACTGTTGGTAGGAATGCAGACTGGTACAGCCACTGTGGGAAACAAACAGTATGGAATTTCCTCAGAAAACTAAAAATGGAGCTGCCTTTTGACCCCGTAGTTCTATTGCTGGGATTATATACTAAGAACCCTGAAACACCAATCCAAAAGAACCTATGCACCCCAATGTTCATAGCAGCACAATTTACAATAGTCAAATGCTGGAAGCAACCTAAGTGCCCATCAGTAAATTAATGGATCAAAAATTTATGGTACATTTACACAATGGAATACTATGTAGCAGAAAGAAAGAAGGAGCTCCTACCTTTTGCAACAGCATGGATGGAACTGGAGAGCATTATGCTAAGTGAAATAAGTCAGGCAGTGAGGGACAAATACCATATGATCTCACCTATAAGTGGAACCTAATCAACAAAACAAACAAGCAAGCAAATATAACCAGAGACATGGAAATTAAGAACAAACTGACAGTAACCAGAGGGGAGGTAGGAGGAGATAATGGGGGGAAAGGGGGGAAAGGTTTTCAGAAACATTTATAAAGGAAACATGGACAAAAACAAATGGGGGGAGAATCAGAGGAGGGAGGTGGGTATGGCTGGGGTGGTGGGTAGTGGTGGGGGGAAAATGGAGACAACTGTACTTAAACAACAGTAAAAAAAGTTTAAAAAAATAACACAAACAAAACTCTCATAAGGAGACACAATGTAGAATACTTTTGCAGCATTATTTGTAATAATGAAAACTTTGAAACAACCCAGGTAATAACACAAAAATAAATTTTGATATAATCTTTAAAAACAGCAAAAATGAAACACTTGAATCGCTAAATAGAATGATAGATACAGATAGAATGATAAATATAGAAATCAATCAGCATGAATGGATCTCAGAAATGTAATATTTAGTTCTTTAAAGCAAGGTATAGAACAATATGTATAGGATGATAGTATATTCAAACACATGCAGAAAATAACATATTTTTATAGATAGTTACATACATGTAAAAGTATATAAAATACACTCAACTTGTTAATGTGATTACCTTCAGGGAGAAAGGGGGAGGACTCCAAAGTTTTATTTCTTTAAAAAAATAGTGTGAAGTAAGACAAAATGTTATTTATCAATTTGGAGGGGAGGTGTTGACTGCCATGGAAGATAAATATGTGGGGAGGAGGTATATAATATTTATTCCTACACATTCAAGGAATTAACATCATAATTCACTTATCACAACCTTTACCTTCTAAATTAGAATTCTGATTATTTTTCTCATTAATACTTTAATAATTTTTACTTTAAACAACTTAAAATATCTACCATTTAAGAAGGAACTGACTCTTAAGTTTACACAGACAAAAACTAGTATGGAAGAGTGGGGTATCCTGGAAGCGTTGATATTTTTATTAGAAGCCCACGTAGAAATTAAGTAGGGCTCTCACTTGGAATTATCACCGACTTCCAGGCAGCCATTCAGCTCTGATAGTCTACCAACCATTTTTTCCTTGGGGAATAATATTGTTACTTCTGACCACCCTTGTCTTCGGCCTCTTATTGCCTTTGTTCTTACCATCAAAGGGTAGCTGTCGCTATTAATATTTTTGTATACATGGAATTTTTAACACCTTTCTAACCCAATGAGACAACTAGGTAAGATGAAGGAAATTTCGATGGGAAAAAGGAATGGAAAACATCCCGTGTCAGAGCATTTATTAATTAGGTTGGACTGTGTTTGACTCAGTAGAGAACAAGTCCAAAACAACTCCCAAACTTTCACTGGTTTAACAGAAATGTTTCTTTGTCACTTGTGTTGTATGTGGTTGGTAAAGGGAATACTAGGAACCCAGGTAATAGCAGCTTCACCATCTTGTATCTATACTATTTGGCAGATGTAAACTTCTCAGCACCGCTGTGGGTCAAGAGCAAGCGGGAAAGGCACACAATCTTATCACCAACACATAGTCTCTTGGCCAGAACAAGTTACCGGGTCCACTCAACCCATGTGCCTGGGAGGGGAGAAAATTGGACATTGGCGACTGCTGGCAAAGTCTGCCAAGGTAGGGCTGAGTTGCAGGAGCTGGGTGGAAGCTGAGCAGCTAGAGAAGACATCCACAGAGGGCGATCAGTGCACACTTGATACGAGGGTTAAGAGTACAGGAAGAGTGGATTTCCCAGTTCCTGCCTAACAGATTCAAATATTTGATCGACATACAGAAATTGAGGGAAAAATAATTTAGTCCCTATTTCTAGTGTAGAAATTCGGTGTAATAGTTACAACATGCCCTGCATCAGAAACACAGGACAGGCATTTTCAGGACTTTGTTTGTTTGTTTAGTTTTTCAGACAATTCAAGCATTTATCTTTTATTTTGCTTCTAACTTCAATTGGCAAGTAGGTGCTAAATCTTCAATGGTTTGATATGTTTATGGGAAAACACAAAAATCAAAGAATATTCATTCTCATTCTTTCACTTCTGTTTATTGGATTCAGTATAAGAAAATGAAAATTTGTTGAAATCCAAAAAACATTCTGAGAATATTTTTAAGGGGATTATATTGTTTATCTTTAATGACACCAGGATTTGTGCAATTATACCTAAAACTAATTTCATTAGAATGTCTCTTTCTCAAATTCATTTATTATACTTCAGCTTTCATTATATATTTGATTCTCCTCTGGCCACAGCTAAATTGTAATCATCTGTGCTGGCAGTTCTCTATGTGAAATTGCATGCTAGGTATTTTTATGTCCAAAGCAATTTAATGCCTAAATGTATCCATGTTCTGTAACAAGAGATTATAAACAAATTTAACTGAACTTATCTGCCACCTCTTCCATTTGCAAAAAGTATAGGTACATATAAAAATAACATAATCTGTCTTCAAGTATAGTATTTAATTATTCACTCATAATTTTATTAAGTTCAATGCAGCAAGTATAATGAGTTTGTGTTCAATTCTGCATTCAGAATCAAGATCTAGGGATTAAGTAATCTTATATTTCTATTCATAACTAAAATGCAAAAGCACTATCTCAATTTGATAAGATATAAAACCACAAGGAAATAGCTGTGGTAATCTAGATATGCAGTCTTAATTTTGAGAGTAGAGATAATATGATAAACTTATTAGGACTTTTTTTTCTTACAATTTACTTAGCCCCACTGTATGTTTTAACAGATGTGCCTCTGACAGCAAACCTAGAAGTATTTTTCTGCCTCATTTTTCCCTTTTTGACAAAGAAAAAAAGTTGGGGAATAATGCTTTTCCTACAACAAGAGCAGCAGAGCCTTTTAAAGGACCTTACTTTATGTGGTAAATGTTCACAGCTCTCAAATTTATTGGCATAGCTGTCAACATGTACATTCAGTTTGATAATAATGTTCCAGCTTAACAAGGCCTCTTGGAATTATTTATTATTAAATTTCATTACTTTCTGCAAATGTGCGTGCTGATTAAGCCCACCCTTTCAGCCCTACCACACATAGACCAATCGCGATGTGACGAGATGGTGAAATTTGAGCTAACATGCTTTCCACAGGACCTGTCTTGTCAAATCTTTAAATATAATTTAATGAAATGTCTGTTGACGTAACTATGGAAAGTGGAAAAACTCATTTATAAAATCAACCAACCATACCTGAAGAACATTTTCACTCTCTGACATGACAAGAATTACTTAAACATTTGGACTGCCTTTGTGTGGAAAAAAATTGCCACGTGTGGCATTTGCCAAATATTCTGGCCATTGTAATCTGTTATGAATATGGTACATATTTCCTGGAAGACATCACTCCCATGGATCAGATCTCCATAAAAATGCCTTGAAGAATATCAAGTGGTATAGAAATGTAATGTACTATTATCTTTGCAGATGTTTACAATCAAAATAGATCTTATCCAAACTCTGGGTGATTTTATAAGGTAATAAGCAAATGCTATGGGAATATACGTTATGATCAGTATTGCCATAGAGGAAATCTAGGCAGTAATTCCATGCATGGAATGGAGACAGGCTGTGAATGAAATATATATTTACCTGTATATACACTCACATATATTTGTAATTTCCAACATGGAATATGAAAGTGTTCAACCTTCCTGAAGTCACTCAATAGGAACGGGAAGTGAGGTAGTGTGAAAAAGGGTGTAGAACCACTAAATCAAGATCTTCACTGGCAAGTTGTACGATAATATCTTACTTTTGAAAGAATGGCAGTTGGAAGCAGTTTGAACTTGCCCGTTTTTGGTGCTCCCGTTAGACCCCTGAGTTCTACCTCTGCACCAACCATAATCATATGCATATCTGTCACCGAGCATGTCCTCCTTACTCTTCACGGTTCTTTGAGGATATGGACCTTGTCTTTTTGTGTGTCTCACTTTCTCAGCACCTAAAACAGTATGGAAGACATGTGAGGAGATCAAAATACATTAAACAGGTTAACCGGAAGGACAGAAAACAATTATGACCCCACACAAAAAAACCTTTTGAAAACTTCCTTACATAGAAATTGGCTTAAATTATTTTTGTAGTACTCAAAAAGAGAAGAGGTACTGGTGAAGGTGGAGAGAAAAGAATTTTTTTTCAAATCCTGAAGAAGGATTATTTTATACTCTTTCTTTCTGATATGGTTTGGTTGGAAACATATCTAGCCTTAAATCAGCAAATATTAGAGTGGCTACCTTGCTAGGCATCATCAAGAATGTAGAAAATAACATGTGAGGTGTGTCGCCTACTCATGAGGCCCAGGTAGTCTGTTTCAGATGCATGCTGATTTTACAAAGCCCACTTCCACATATCCTCAGAAGTGTAAAAATCTGAGAGAACTGTGTGCTATGTGAACCTAATATTTTTGTCTTGGAAAGGTTCATCAAAAAGGTTTATTTCAAGTTGTACTTTGAAGAAGAGCGAGACAGTGAATAAGTGGAGAAGGCCTTGGGTGACCAAAAGAAGTCTACTTCTGGGGAAGTAGAAGTGAAAAGGAAGGCATGGGAGCCCACCAAAAATAAAGAGGTAGTGATCTGCAAAAGTAGAAGCCACAGAGGTTTTGGAGACAACAGGTTCACATTTAAAACAATCTGGGGGGTAGGGCATGAGATTATGATAAGAACAGAAGTAAAAATCAATGGGTTTAAAAGTTATTCATAAAGTAGCAGTCCTTTACCCTTTTAATCAAAATCTATTGAACTATTATTATATTCATATAGAGGCAGAGAAAAAAAGGAAAGGACTTTAAGAATAGTATTTATTGAATGGTTTTGTGCCAGGTCTTAGTAAGCCTCAAGTTTTACATATATTATCTCAATCCTTATGAAAATTCCTTTTGTAAAAGGAAAGTGAAGAATAAAGAAGCTGTTTGTCTCAAAATCACAGAGTTATTAAGTGGACTTGAACTCCCTGTCTTTCTGAACCAAAAACACATGGTTTTCTCACTCACCATCTTCTGTTTCCTACCTATCAGGAGGGACTAAAAAAACCTGGGATTATCTTCTGGAGAGTAAGCCCCTTATAATTCAAGCTTCCCCCACTAAGTGAATGTTCTAGGAACCCATCTGTATCACTGTACCAGCTGACGTTGTTGTCAGAGGCTGTGCTCAACTTCAGTGAATTTTTTTGAAGATTCAATGCATTTGCCCACTTCATGATGGGTGATTTGCGAGCACACCTGCAGACACCACACTGACTGTTCAGCAGTTTTTGAGCAAAAACAGGATGACCCTCATGTCCCACCCTCTCTATTCACCTGATCTGGCCTGGAGCAACATTTTTTTTGTTTCCCTGGATGAAAAAAATCTTCAAAGGGAAACATTTTACTGATGCAGAAGAGGTAAAAAAAAATGGCAGAGGCAGTAAAAGGCATCAAAATTGAGAAGTTCAAAAACCGTTTTGAGCAGTGGATAAAACATCTCAATAAGCATATTGCATCAAATGAAGATTACTCTGAAGGTGACTGAAGTTTAAATATGTAAGAATAAATACACAATTTTAATAAATAAATTCTGTTTTGGAGGGTGTCCCCCCTTGTATATACTGCCTCTCATAGGTCCCTTCCAACCAAAACCTCCAGTGGTGGAGGTTCTCTACATAAAGTCCTGATAGTCTGGTTGGGAAAAACCAATAAGATCTATAGAGAGCTAGACAGAGGTATAGAAGCAAATAAATATATGACCATTAACAACAAGTTAAAAGCAACACACATAAGCAACTGCAAACTAAAGTAGTTTTATCAAAACTCTGGGCAAATAAAAAAACCCAAAAACAAACACTGAAATAAGAAGAAATAGAAAACAAATTATACCATCAACATACTTAACGTACAGAAGTGCTTTAAAAATCCAGAACCTTTATTTTTAATCATTTAACCTATTTTAAATCATTTTACAGTTGCTAATTTATCGGCTCACAGTGTTCACCCACAGTTATAATGGTTTCATCCTGAATATATGCTGATATCAGAGCATATAGTGAACAATAACCCCAGCAAAAACTGGAGTTACAAAAGCAATCTTCAAAAAGATGTCTCCAATGGAAGCATGACTGACAGTCAGTGCCGAACAGGTAATATCCAAGGCCTAACATGAGAAGAATTGATAATTCCCAGCATTAAATCCAGAATCTTGAAATTGCCTTGAGGTTATTGCTTATATTCTTTATGTTTTTTGCATATCTAAATTAGGATAGAAACTCTATTTTTTAATGTTCTTCCTTCTACGATAATGTGCCAAACTTAAACACTAAGCATTAATGTTCTGCACAGCTGTGACTCTACAGTCTCTAACAAGTAAAAACTGGGCTCAATCCTATGGGTAGGCACAGACAGAGCCCCCTTCCAAGGGCACTGGAAAGGGCTGGGCAAATATTTTCCATCCAGGAATATTGTACTTTGGCATCAGTGGCACTCATATTGCCAGCCCTTAGTCAACATGCTACCCATGGAACACATTCAGGGCAAATGCCTGGGCTTTAGAGAGCATGGCAACAGCATTATCTACTGAGAAGAGCCCTTGTGAAAAAGATCTTAGGCATTTCACTCAGACACTCCAGGATTTAAAGGCAAGCACCAGTATTTCATTTCTGTTTTCTCTTCTGTAATATCAGAATAGCACAACATACCTTCTGGGATTTTTTTCAATGGTTAAATGAGGTACACCATGCAAAGACCCTGTGATAGATAGTGTCTATCACTTGGCAGAGTCCTCATATGATAGTTATTCCTGGTATTGTTTGATTTGCCCTATAGCACAGCTAAGAAAGCAGAAGTATAATGAGTTTAAATGTTTTTTCTGCTATCGCACAATGGAAAGACCTGGACTGACTCCAAATCTGTGCTCATAGCAAAAAAGAATCCATGATCTGGAGAAAAATGCATTTTAAAAACATGAATTTGGGGGTCAGAGTTGCTAGGGCAATTTTATAATTTTATAATTAACTAAAAATAGCTTTATTGTAAGTCGAGGGATCTCAACAGCAACCCCAATTTGATCTGGACATCCACGCTTCACTGCTTATTTTTCACAACAAACCTTCAAATCAGAAAATTCACTGGAGTACCAGTAATTAAGATTTTTAATTGGAAGAAAAAGTATACAACTCTCAAAATGTATTTAATTAGCCCTCAGACCACTCACTGATGCAGCACATAATTTCCAAAACAACTATGGAATTCAATACATAGTCTTTGTTAGAAAGGGAATCACCTTATTAAAACAAAACAGCTAGAGCTAACTTAGAGAATAAAGGTACCCTCATCGAATTATATCCTTACTTCCTTGCATTTAACCCAATTGCCTTTAATATCTCATTTCTTTCTTTAATGCTTTCAAGCTTGTTTTTTATTAATTATACAAATCATTAGTATTAAAAGGCAATATAATGGTTTCAAGAAGTAGCTTCAGAGACCAACTGCATATTTAATCAACTGCCTCTAAATTTTTAATCATTTGAGTCCAGGTTCTTGTCTTGAAGCTTAACTTGATAACAAACTTACCAACTGGTAGAACTAATTGGTACAGAATCAGTCAATAATTTATAAGAAAAGGAAAAAATGGATGTTATGAAGGTGTAAGAACACCAGCCTCAGTTATTGCTGAGCGTTAACAGCAAAAACAAGGCTTGGCTCCACAAATCCACGGCACACCGGTGACATCCACTGGCCATCCCTCAGCATCGTCCAGATTCTCAGGATTTTCAGTGTGACTTGTAAAACAAAAACTGCTGGGTTTTACGTATGTACTCTTTCTTTAGAATCAACAGTATTAGATTAATCTATACATCTATTTAATGCATCACATGTCTAACTTTTAAAACCTTAACTCATTCTTGCACTGAGTTAGAGTGACTCAAATGAAATTCCTCACCTCTGTGAGTTTGCAAAAAGGCAAATGAAAGAGCAAGAGGGACAATATCTTCACTAGTTATATATGATCAGTGAAAATCAATAGTATTATTTTACAGTAATGGGAATTGAGTGAATTGCCTTGGTGCTATAATTTTGGGAACAGTGAAGCATTTGGCAAAGACTAGCACTGGGCAGGAGTGACCAAGTGCCCTGAGATAGTGACTCTCAAAGTTTAGTAACAAATCACCTGGACTGCTTGTTACAGGTGCAGATTTCTGGGCTCTATCAGAATCACTGAGATGAGTTTCTAATGCAGGTGGTTAACAAACTGCACTTTGAGGAACACTGCACTGAGAGAAAGGATCTCTTATCTTTAATTCTCCAAACGTGGGATTCCACACAGAATGCAGAACATAATTTTGGTTTATCGGCAGGAAAATTCTTTAAAATTGTCACTTCTCAAAATTCGATCATTAAATCATTCAAAAGTTATTTTAAAAAAATTTCAAATCTTCTAGGCAGTGCATATAAGACAGAAATAATTTATAATTGCCTGTAAATAAAAGTCAGATACCCAGAAAAAAATAAGATTAAATAGGTGGAGAATAACTAGTGTGAAACACTCAAAGATGATACATAATTTATAGTCACTATACATGTAAATATGTTAGCGGTATTTTATTCTCTGTGGGTGGCAAAATTACAGGTGATTTTTTTGCTACTTCTGTCTTTTTTGCAATGAAGATGTGCTATTTATGTAAATTTTTAAAACAAAATCTAGGTAAACATACTATATAGGTACTAGAGAATTCATGGTTGTTCTGTGTCTCTGTGGTACATTCAGCAGTCTTGACAATATTTAATCAATCTTCACCTTTATTATTATTATTATTATCATCATCCCCCTAAATCCCAAAACTCAGCCTCAATCAACCAGATGCTTCACGGATGATTTTAAGAACCAAGTTACTGGACAAAGAGCTTGGGTATTTACTTGGAAGCTATGATCTAATAACTTTAAGTTAATAATTGTGACTTGGTATAGAGGACAATTTTTAGAAGAACCAAGAAAGTAAGAGACATAGGCCCAGAAAGCACAAAGGCTAAGCTCTTCTCTATGAAAAACCAAGGAAAGGTATTACAGAGATGGGGTTATAAAATGATAAGAGCAAGAAAGACAGCATCTAGAACATAGAGAAAGGAAAACTGTTGTTTTCCAGTTTTTGAAGGGACTGAAAATTAACCCAATAGATTACAATTCCAGGTAAGTCATTCCTTTGACCATAGTAAAATGTCACAATGTTATAATGTAGGCAACAAACAAAAGTAATGTTCTTTCAGAAAACACGTTCTAACAACCTTCCGGCTCCCGAGGACCTGTGTAGGATTCACATGTGTCTGGGATAATGTCGCTGGAAGAGGATTTGATAGCTGGATGGTTGAAGCCACTTTGTAATCTTTACAAGTCCGCTAAGATAAAAGCTAGAAGCTGACTTATCTTCAACAGATAAAAACAGGTCTCTTTCAATAAAAATTCTGTAGTTTTGTTGAGTTACAAAGACCACAGCCTGAAGAGAGAGCCTAAATTTAGACTTCTCTCTTTAAGGAATTGGCAGGTGTCTGCCAAGATGTGTGCTCATTTTCCATTGAGAATTCATGACAAATAATGAATTCACATGTTCTGGCAGAAGAGTAGCAGGCTCAGAGTGAAACCGAGGTTGGAGGAACAAGCCATCCAAAAGTCCACGTGTATTTTACCAGACGAGAATGCCAGTTCACATTAAGAAATGACAAACAATTGGAGTAGGCAAACTTAGACAAGTAGAGAGTTTAAAATGACTTAAATGATTTTCCTCTGTGTAGATAAGTCTATCTTTTTCTCTAAATTGAAAAGAGACATTTTTCTGATTATAAACATATACTCATTCATTAAAAGCTATAAAGAAAAAATATAAAGCCAAAAATCCCAGTATTTTATAGGGAAGACAAGGTCAGCTGCTTCTGCTATTACTTTGGTGACCGTCTTTCAAAGCACGTGCTATGAGCATGTGCATGCATATATGGACTCACACACTTTGCTCAAAAGTTGTGGGTATTTTCTTTATTGATAAGTACAGATCTGTAACTCTGCATTATGATGATTACGGTCCGTCCCCTAGGTGTTTTCCGTTTCCATTGTTGACTGTCGAAAGCAATGCAGCAGTGCACGTCTGCTCTTGCCCATTTCCAATCCATTATCCACAAGGCTTCAGAGTGATCTTGTTCAAATATAAATTCTATTTTATCACTTCTTCTTTGTTATGAGGCTATCAGTGGCTTTCTATTACCCTTAAAATAAAAGCCCAAACAGTTTTTGATGACCTAAAAGGTCCTGTAAGACGTGAATGCCGCCAGATTCCCCACAATCATCTGTACCTTTCCTTCCTGACACACATGCCCACCCACTCTGTTCCTCAAATGTGTAGCATCAATTTCTTCCCCGGAGCTTTTCGTCTTGGTCTTTTCACTGATCAGGAAGCTCCTCATCTACAAGGCTCTGGACTAGCTATGTTTTAATTGTTTGTCTCCCCTTAAATGACACTTGCTAGAAATAGTTTCAAAATAAAAGGGAATTCACATTTTCTATTTTATATAAATACTGCCAAGTATTATCTGGCTATTTAAAAAAACAAAGAAATCCTGCTATTTATGACAACATGAAAAGAACTTGAAAGCATTAGGCTAACTGAAATAAGTTAGGCAGAAAGAGACAAATACTGTATGATCTCACTTATACGTGAAATAAAAAACAAAACAGCAGTAAAATATATCTGAACTCATAGATGCAGGGAACGCATCGGTGGTTGCCAGAGGTGGGGGTGGAATAAGCAAACATGGTCAAAAGGTATCAACACCCAATTATAAATCCAACTCCAGTTGCAATATATAGTACGGTGACTATAGTTAGCAATACTGTAGTGTATTTTTGAACGTTGCTAAAACAGATCTTAAAAGTTCACATCACAATAAAAAAAATATAACTATCTGGTGATGGTTGTTAATTAAGCTTATTGTGTTAATCATTTTGAAATATCCACATATATGTACATCTAATGGTATATACCTAAAACTAATACACTGTTGTATGTCTCAATTTTTTTATGGAAAAAATATCACCCAACTGTTCTACCAGAAGTATGTAGCACTTGAGACTCCCACCTGTAATAGTGTGGACGTGTTTGATTTTCTCCCCACATTCTTGACATGACCAATCCATTAGAAAAATAAATAAATACTCAAATTTAAATTTTAATTGCTGAATTGTAATGAGGCTAAACATTATATAAATAATGGGGGGGTTTTGGGGGGGGCTTTCTGTTATTTTAATTACCAGTTAATTTCTTTGCTTTTTTCTATTGGAGTGCACATCTTGTTTTTTGATATATAAAGGTATTTTCCATATTAAGCTTATTTCTTATCAATAATTTTATAAATATTTTGTGTATTTTTTCTTTTGTTACTAAGCTTTATTTATAGTGGTAATCTTTTTTGTATATTTTTTAATTTTGTATGTTTCAAATCTTCTTTTAATTATGGCTTTAATACCATGATTAACTACAACCACAATTTAACATAAATATTACCCCTTATTTTCTCAGCTTTTTATGGCTTCATATTTTATGTTCAGGTTTTATAACTATCTGAAATTTCATATGGCATAAATAGTGATGTAGGGAGCTATGAAATAGTAGTTGTCCCATCAAACCTAAAAAAAAAACAATAGTTCTTTTATTGATTTCTAAATCTGTGCATATTCTCAATTCTTCTACTGGTTTCTCTTTTTTCCCATTTTAAAGCGATATGAACTAAGTGACACTTGAGTGCAACAAATCTCACCTTTATGGAAATCCAAGGCATGGTCCCAAGTAACGTGGGCTGTGGCTTGATCTTTTCTCCAGCAATCAGCATCGTTTGGTCTTTTTGCTAATAAAGATGGCTGTGGTGGATGTTCTGCCATCAGGTCACCCTTGCTTACTTCTGACTACAGGTTCTGCCACAGAAGCCTCTACTCCCAAAGACGAAATACTTGAGTCTATTCTCCTGGATATTCTCCAATTACTCACCTACCCACAGAGCTGTGGAGAAGAGGGACACAGGTTTGTGCTCCTCAAGGAAAACCCCCAACAACCACATGCTTCTCAATTTTGGTTCAACTATATTTCTTCTGGCTAGGCCATTTCCACCTTATGGAAAACAAAAATCCCTTTTCTCCTCTTTGGGTAATCTAACTTTTATTACCCTTCAACAGTCCTAAAACATGAGGTTTCACCACCTCTTTCCAAATGCATAGCATACCAATGTATGAGGGTAGCTCAGGTGTTTACAATCACAATGTTGGTCTCTGCTTCCCCAAGTTAAGGAAAAAGAGTAGCTTTTTTCTTCTCTAGTGAGTCCTCAAAACAACAAAAACATAAAATTACATTTATGTTATAATATCTGTGGTACTAATACCACCATTTTCTAAGTGGTCTTGGCTATTCTTGTATGTTTATTCTTCTGGTCAAATGTACAAAGGACTCATGGACAAAGCCAAAGTGGGGTAGGATCCAGGGCGGGAGGTGGGGGTGGCTGGGGTGGGGGGCAGTTGTGGGGCAAAATGGAGACAACTGTACTTGAACAATAAAAAAATGTTAAAAAATAAAAACTCAGAACTGTACATTCTTTAAAAAATTAAAATTATTACATCAAGAAAAAATATCCAGTAGGATCTCCATGTAGTTTGTATTGAATTTATAAGTTGGGTGAGTATTGAGATTCAGCAATTTTAGAAGTGAAATGGAAGTGAAGTGGTACCATTCCACTGGCACAGAAGATCAGGTGGGAATTCTTGGGATTTAGTTGATTTTCAACTGAATTGAATGTGAAACCAATTTTTAAATGAGTAGAAATTTTCAATGAAATAAAATAAAAAGGGTGGAGTAAAACCAAAATGATTATCAAGCTTAGGTAAATGACCACAGGGTATATCTGAATTCTGATTTTCATCTTATGTCTAAAACCAGATAGATAGTAGATGGGTGATGGATAGATAGGTAGGTAGGTAGACAGGTAGACCGATAGATAGAAATAGATAAATTGATTTATACGTCCAAAGACCTAGGGTGATTTCCTCATGGATGTCCCACAGGAACTTCAGATTTAGGAGTTCCAAAACTGACCTAATATCCTGTTCCTCCTCATCATTGTACCGATTCATTTTACAAATCTGTATTAACACTTAATATCAGTTTTAGACACTTCATTAAGTCCTGAGACTACAACCATCAAGAAGACAGTCCTTGCCAGGACCTTATATTAAATAGAGAAAACAAAACTGATATCATGTTAAGTTTGGGAAGATGAAATTTGTTAAGTTGTAGAACCACAGAACAAATGTCCTTAAACAATACAAACTCAATACCTATTTTCTTAAAAAGGGTCTTTTTGCCACCTGGTCTCTAGACTTTCTCAACAGCCATCTTTCTCCTCAGCTTCCAGCCTTCCTCCATCTTATTAGGCCTCTTGATTCATCCTCTCACTGCCTCCTTTCTTCACTTCCATGCCCAAACTCTTCACTGCCTTATGCAAAACCAAATCCTCCACATTTATTTCTGTCAGCATCAAGGCTTTAGGTCTTACCTTCCAATATAAAGAGTTTGAGTAAAGCCAATTCTCTAAGAATCCTGACTGCGTTAAAATCATCCATTTTTCACCCTCTTCATTATCTCCATCTTCCTAGTTCCCCTGGTCCTAAACCTAAATATTTTTGACTCCTCCCTTTGCTTCTTCCTCATCCCTTTCAATCACTAACAATTCCTCCTCCACAAAATCCTTCTTTTCATGCCCATGGCTCTAGAGCAGACTCTCCTGTTGCCAAAATCAATGGCTTCTTGATGCGTTGACCTTCTTTGGTTCCCTTCCCCAGCCTTATTCATTTTATACACAGTTGCCCTTCTAATCCAGATTTCATCAGGGTACTCCTATCTTCTCATTTTTTCACTCATTCATTCAATAGACATGTCTGAGAGTTTTCAACGTGCAGGGCAGATATTAACAAGATGAATAAAACCCATTCCTGATTTCAAACAGGTAAAAGTTTAATGGGGTGACACATTGAGGAAACTTTGGCTTTCCTAACTAGAATGCAAACCACTGTGCCGAGCAAGGGAGCCCTCCCTAGTGCAGCAGCAGCTGGCCTTTCTAGTGCTACTTGCCACGACTTCCGTCTCTGTCACAACGCCCAGTCTGCTTCACTTACAGGGGAGCTATCATCTGCTGAAAATCCCTCACATTCAACCCATGCCCTTCCCATGCTGCCTGGCACTACCACTGTCCCTTTGATGCTGCTACACAGTTCTTTCTGCAAGGTTTTGTGAACGTAACTCCTACAGGCCTTTCGGGACCCATTGTTTTCTTTCCATCTTTCAGTAACTGTTGCCAGTGTCTCTCCCATTGTGTTTATAGGAAACACTTACCCACCCTGGCTTTGAGGACAGGTACTTATATATCTACACTCTATTTATTATTCAAATGCGCATCTCTAAGAGTGCCTTTCAAATAATAGGCACTCAATATGTGCTGAAGTGAACTTGACAAGCACCCAAGGTAAGAACATCATTTTTAGCTCCTAATCTGATTGCTCACATTATAGGTGCTTCTGAGGGGAGCAGAATTCAGAGACACACTCATTACATGAAAGTTTATTAATTTCTCAGACATGCACCAATTACCTAGTAGCCTTTTCCATTTTCTCCACTCGGCCACACAGTAGCCCATTTCCTGAGTTGTACAGGTGGGGATCTCTAAAGCACGTTTTGTCTTCCACATGTGAACATATCACAAGAAGGCAGGATTCTGTGGAAAAGACCATAGTGCTGGAGAAAATGGAAGGTAGCCGGACAAGAGGAAGAACAACCATGAGATGGACCGACTCCACAAAAGAAAGCACAGGTGTGGGTGCACAGGAGCCAAGCAAGGCTGTTGAGGGTAAGACACAGTGGATGTCATTACTCATTCAGAGTCACCAGGGGTGGGA
Source organism: Tonatia bakeri (assembly GCA_004024845.1). Lineage (NCBI taxonomy): Eukaryota > Metazoa > Chordata > Mammalia > Chiroptera > Phyllostomidae > Tonatia > Tonatia bakeri. The sequence goes on from PVIA01000769.1 coordinate 254,045, forward strand.
GCCAATGTAACAACATATAATACACACTTATTTCCCATTCTGTCAATCACTGTTATTTCAGGGGAGGGAGACAGAAAGTGTGAGACTCCCAAAGCTCACTTCGTATTTTTAATCAGCAATAAAAGAGTGGGGGAGTCTGCAGGGTCTGGCACAGGTGAGTAGTTATACACATAGTCCCCACAGGTGGGCTGGGCACTCTCTCCCACTGCACTGTAACTATGGCTACTTCCATAAAAGCAGTTTTACAGGAAGGACTGAAACCAGGGCAGAGGCACAACCTATAAAGTACACTGTTATTCTCGGCAGGAAGGAGATACAAGTGGTGGCAGAGCAAAGACACTCAGTGACAGAAGGGGCAATGTCCCAGGAAGGTAGGCTCCTAAATGTATAACCACTGATGTAATGAAAAACATATTGATGAAGATCTAGACCATGTGCTACTTTACAGTCAGTTTTATTTCATCACAACTTAAGAAGTGAATGATGATGATGGAGCTCTCTCTTGCACAGACACACAGAAACTGATTCGACCAAGTCTGCAAATCTACCATGTAACAGAGTGGAATGCAAGTAAACAAAGTCCACTTCAGAGTTACAATCTTAACTCCAGTTTCTAGTGCCTTGTGTGTTACACAGGGTTAAATTGGGAAGTGGTACATTTTTTATAATTATAAGGGGAACTGGAATAAAAAACAACTAGTCACATGATACCTCAATTGCAGAGACAATTATTTATGTGGGTTAGAAATTTACTTGGATACCTTTCTTAATTAAGTTGGAGGAACTCTGCAATGAACTTTAGGGTGAGTATAGTTATATGCTCAGCCATGGTTGGCTGGCCTTTCTCTTGTTCACATCTGTAATTTGTGGCATGAGGTATATGCAATTAGAGACATTACAAGCGGTGCCCCAGTTACCAGCATACCTAAATGTCACAGTTAAAACTCTGAGAGCCAGGGCTGGCAGGAGGTGATACACTCCCACAAGAAGCCAATATAAAGGCTCTGCATCTCAAGTACTACTCTTTACCCAACTAGTGTGGGTGAAGGTGACCGAGAATCACCCACTGTGTTCTCTGGAGAACACAAAACAACACGGGAGGCGTGGTGTGGGCGACAGTCAACACAGCCAGGAAACGGCAGGCCCCAGTACAGCAGGGTTTCCCGGGAGGGCCACCCACACATATGATTACAGTTATGTTTCTATAATTAGTTTGCTTTGAAATTCTGCTTTAGACATTTTGATAAGGTCTATAAATTCTATCAGGGTGCTAGAGAGATCTACAGCACAAGAGCTTAAACTTGTCTGGCAATAGAGAAGAGTTTTCTAAATAGTGGAGCCAACTTGAAACACCAACTTATAACCATTACCAATGACAATCTTTCCTCTTTGAAAAAGTCAAAATCCAGTCTGATATCACTACCATAATACAAATACCATATATACAGTCAGGGCATACACCATTGCACATGTGAAGCAAGTCATTATTTTAATTGAAACACTCCTAATAATTTTTATCTTGTTTGATTAGTTTTCTTGAATGTTTCAAAATAATTACTTAATTTGTCCATATTAGAAAATTTTGTAAAATGACCTGGACCAGGTTGGTCTGCTGGGTTTGCTCCTTTCTAGGGGAATGAAGCATGCAAACTCCAACATCAAAAGAAAAAGGAAGAAAATAGAGCTGATTTGTCCTAATCTTTATCCAAAATGGTTCAAGGTAGCAGAACATAGCTAAATCAAAACAAACAAAAAAACAATTCAAAGGTAATTCACATTTTTCTTGGAAAGGTATTTTAATACTATATGAATGTGTCTGACAGTTTCAGATTTGATTTCATATTAGATTTAAACACACACACATTCAAAACCCTTTCTCAGAAGGAAAAAGGAAGGCTAATGTCAACCTTTCCTCAATAATTTTTTTTGACTCATGCTTTAAGATCAAAGCAAGCAATTACATTCAAAATCTGGCTCTACAATAACTTTAGATTATGAATGAAGTTAAAGACACAAATAACAAAAGACAAGCACAAATCGGTCAATTTAGAGTTTGGTATTTAAAATACTACATTTTCTGATACTGTCAATTTGAACTAGGTGCAAAATGAGAAAATGCATTTCAATTCCAAACGCAAAGTATTTTTATAAATCGAAAATAAATCAGAAATACTCAAGGCTATTCTTAGAGCTCCTCCATTTAGAGGTCGTATGTGTCTTCCAAGCCTTTATAGACACCAGATCGATATTTTATAACATCGAACTAATGTTCTAAGTTTCAGTGTTTAAAGAAATAGGTTTGTATCAGCTAAAAATGAAATATTTAAAAAATTCCACCAATACTTTTTTCCAGCAATTGATGTTTTTAGCATATTATAAATGTTTTTGCATGCTGTTATCAAAAGTGTGTACGTTCAAAACTAAAGCATGCAATTCTGAAATATTGTTTTAAAAAATCTAGCTATACCACAATGTTGTTATAAGAATTAATTAGAGGAAATGGGCAATATTTTGTATGATCTTAATGTTTATTTTATATTTTGTTTCTCTTATCTTAGAAAAAAAACAATAAATATCCTGTCAACCGAAAGTGGAAAAAACCTTCCCAGACGATCTCAAAGAGGAGACAAGAGAGGTCAGTGTCTCCTGTTTCCAGTCTCTGGCTTCTGTACTGATGTTGCCTGGGTAAAACACTGCAAAGGGGGTAAGCAAAAAGAAGAACACAAACTTATCTATTAGGATCTTAATAGATTTTTCAATCTTTGATTGTACTGATTTTAATTGGTTTAGTGATCTAGTAGTATAGTAAGGATCTAAGTAACTCTCATAAAGTTACAGCATGGGGGCAAATATAAAATACTAAGGAGACAATGTAACATCGTCATATATTATACGCCACAAGAAAGCATATGTAAGTTATTGATATAAAAAGTCCCTCCAGCCCTGGCTGGTGTAGCTCAGTGGATCAAGAGCAGTCCTGTGAACCAAAGGGGCACATGCCTGGGTTGTGGGCCAGGTCCCCGGTATAGGGTGTGCAAGATGCACCCACATATTGATGTTTCTCTCCCTCTCTTTCTCCTTCCCTTTCCCTCTCCCTAAAAATAATAAATAAAATCTTTTAAAAAAATGTCTTTCTCTATTTTGCTCATTTTCTTAAAAACGAATGGAAGCATGCATTGAATACAGTCAATGATGATCTGCATATATAACAATGATCCCGTTAAATTATAACAGGGCTGGAAAATCCCCATCGCCTAATGATGTCACAGCTGTTATTAATGTCACAGTGTATTGTGTTCCGCACATACTTACCATTGTGTCACAACTGCCTGCAGTATTCAGTATGGTAACATGCTGTAGAGGCTTGTCGCCTAGGAGTGACAGGCTACACCATACAGCCTAGGTGTGTAGTAGGGTATGCCCCCTAGGTCTGTGTAAGTACATTCTATGATGTTTCCACAGTGGTGAAATTGCCTGATACATTTCTCAGAACATATCCTTGCCATTAAGAGACTGATGATTGGATAATTCCAGTCAATTATTAAGTGAATGGAAAGAATACAATGAATAATTTGTCACTAAGAAGTGTAGTACCAGTGGAAATACTATAGTACAATTAATAATTTAATAATGTAATAAAAGTTATTCTGAAAAAAATCAATATATTTCAAAATAATTTTAAGCTGCTACCTCAAAATATCATTTGATTTTAAGGTTACAGTAAACTAAAAAAAATACATAATTCAAAATAGTTTTTAGTTTTATTAACAGATCATGGGTAGCTTCTTTTAACTGATACCAAGTTTTTAATCATACTTAAGTTGTAAGAAAAAGTAAGTAATTTAAACTCAGTCATCAAATAATTCATTTTGAACCCAATTTATTTTTGTTTTGAGTTGATAATCCTAATGCCTCTACAGTAAGGACAGAAAAATGTTTAAAATATGCATATTTGAAGTAAATAATATAGTAATGTAAAAATCACACACGGACACACCAAATCATTCTTTTTCTGAGGTTTAATTTTAACTAATGAATTTTAAATGATGGATATAACAGCAATCCAAATCTTTGCTTATTATCAATACACAAACTGTTTTTTGTATCTTGAAGGTGAAAGAGATTCTTTTCACCATGGCAATGCTTTCACTGTTTTTATGGTCTTCCTTTTTCCTTTTTAAATTTTTTTTCCTTGAATCCTTTTTCTTCAAGTTTAACAAGTCACTTCGGGTTTGGCTAAAGTGCAATTCTAGCACAATAATGTTTCAACTTGCAAGGAAGAACACCCTTGTTGAGTTGATAAAACTCCACCAGCTGGATCAGATCCGTAAACCTCGTGTGGCCGTCATCCAGGGTGTGGAACATTTCACCGTCATCTTCCACCTGTAAGAGGAAAAACAACAAACTAGTGAGAAGGGCAAACAACCCAGCAGGACAATCACATTCTATTGCATACTGCGTCTTTATATGCCCAAATTCAAGCTTATATAACTAAAGGACAATAAAAAGAATGGCATGCCAATTTCTTTTTCATAACCTCACTTGCATTGAAAGGAAATACCATCTGATCCCAGTATAAGCAATACGGCTGTACTTTATCAACCTCTAGTTCCTGCAGTGTTCTGTAATTAGACTAGTATGACTATTCGGAATCAATACACAGTGAGAACTCTGTGCTACTCAGTGCATTAATGACACCACTTACAGGCATTAACTTCCATTTCTAAATGTTGTCTACCTAACAGGCTCACTTAGTATATTAAAAACGAATATTCACATAATTTGTATGAGTAAATTGATTCTGAAGCAATAAGATCTTATGTTAATGGGCTGACAGAGTTCCTTTTTTTTTTTTTTCTGGTCTTGTCAGTAAGCTCTCCTAGCATTAAGCAATACATACTTGCCAAGGACATCATTCACATAATCAATGAAGCAGGGAAGACACTTCATACAGACTTTGGATTATTCCAAAAAGAGTCCATTCAAAAGGAAACACCACTAATTTAGCAATCCCATGTAACACTTCCTCAAAGTAGAATAATTCTCTATTCCGCACTACCTGGTTCCAATATACTGATCACATGCGTATACACCAAACAAACATGCACACACACAAGCAGAAGCAACAAAAATCCAAAAGCAAGTTGTGCCACTCAGAAACAGAATCATAAAAAATTTTTAAATGTGCTCAAAATAGTTTAAACAATCTTAAGTTCTGCAGCAGCTGTGCATACATCCACAATGAATAAAAACCAAATTAAAAAAGCAAAAAACAAAACAAAACACATTTTGGGACAACAAAGAAAGTGCTCTAAAATAATGGTTTTTAAAGAACTGCTAGTAGAATTCAGGAGAAAGAATCTTTAGTGGCCTTCTAAGAACAGGGGGCATGGGGTCTATACGATATTGCTAAATCAAATTTCACGGGAAAAGGAAATTTAATTTTTACAATTACTGTATTTCTTACATTAATTCAGACTCATAAAACCATTTATGCCAAACTTAACTCTAGTCAAAAAACTCCCAAATTATATTTAATGAAAGAACCAGAGAAAACCAAAGTTTCCGAAAGCGTACATACACATCAAGATCACCTCTAATATACGAATGTGAAATCACAAATTACTTACTGGTATAATTTGAAAGTGCTTTATTTTTTGTGCATGACTCATTGACAGCACAAAAGTTTTGGGGTTACTCTGGCTATCTCGGACCAAGAAAACTCTAAAGAAAGAGAAAGAATTTCAGGGTGTTTCCACATTTACTTTTGGTTTTCTTAGAAATACAGCATGCGACGAAACCAGAAAGTATACACATAAATGCGGCCAGTTTTCTCCCACTGCGTACTCAATGAGGGGATTATCCAACCTGGTGAACAATATGGTATAACATTACCTTGTACTCTAAAACTGTCTTTCATGCTAATTTTCATAGCCCATTTGAAAGACTGTTCGTTCACAATAACCCATATAAATGCTATGATGGCATCAATAATTGGTGCTGTCTCCTTTTTCCACTGAGAAATTGAGTATTTACATGCAACTATTTTGCACAGAGAATGGGGCATTAGCATATTGCTGTTTTAACTTCTGGGTCATATTAGGCCCTGAAAGAAAATATTATTTAAAAGGAAATTATTTTTAACCAACTCTTCTGGATCCCCTTTTTTCTTGTTTTTGCTTCCTACTGTTACATACACAACAGAAAGTGAGAAATAAATATGTTTTTAAAAAATCAACCCTGAAATCATTTATTAAATGTATAAGCAAAATATTTAAGATAAAGAAATACCCAAACAGCATGTTCTTTAACCTTGAAAAATGCAGCAGAAAAACCTTTATGATGTCAAGCCAGAAAAACAAGATGTGGCCTAATGGCCTAAGAGAAAAGTGCTGCCAGGCATGGGCTCTTCCTCACTGGCAACACAGTGAAAAACCAGCTTTGTACTAATTGTTGGCACACAGGCTGCAAAGAGTCTCCAGTGGTGACTCCAGCGCTAATCTCGGTGTGCCTGGGCAAAGAGGCAGCCAAATCTGAGCCAGCACAGATGTCTGATGAGATCACCCATTTCAGTTATGCTGTGTGAGATCCCAGCACTGCATCCTTGGGGGAGGGACAAAAGGGAGTTTCACTGGTCAATGGAGCTGCGCCTGACTCCCACTCCCAAGGAAGTCACTACCACCACCTAGTGGCCTGCCTTGCATCATCACTTCTTTCCAAAGAAATACCAGAGGAAAAAATTTTAATTAAAAAAGTAAAGATACTATCATTCTTTATGCAATTATTTCATTCAATTTACAAAAACTGGGCTCAGAAGGAAGGGAAATTATGATCCTCCAAAACATTTATCTATTCTTTGTGATTTATTTCTTTTCTTAGTCTCATCAGATTGTGATTCTGCTGAATGTCCAAATTTATATCTAAAAAGACCATGCCCCATGCAGGGAAGCATATTAAAATCTTTTCTTATTTAGAGTCTAGTGAAATTCTGACTTGCTATTAATAATCTTCCATGTGAAGATGCATTTTTATCCAAATGTCAGTATTAAATCACCTTGAAATCTTGTCATCTTCTTAAGCCAACCCTTGAAAGATATAAGAGCCCATCACCCATTGTTTAAAATGATGTTAGCTCCATTTCTCATCCAAACCTCAAAGCAACCTCGTCGACTGTATTGTATTGTATTTGGGAAGAGAATGTAGTCAGTATTAGAGGAAGTATCTGAAATACGTTGACAAAAAATTCTTTAGATTATAAATTGTTCATAATATATTTTATATTTCCCCTGTATTTTCCATGGTACCCCACTAAAAGATAACATGAGAAAATGTCAAGAAGGATGCTTTGTATAGGTTTACATTACTTCAAGTTTTTAAAATTTAGATAAAAGGACATTGGAATATAAACAGTAAGAAAAAAAGGAAAGTCTGAATATATAAGCAACTTTTTACTTAACACACCCCACATCAAAATTTGATATTAGTGATTGTTGGTTAAGAGCAGAGCACCCCATTTAGTTATCTGTTCATTTATGCACAAATACTAACCACACTGACGGAACAGGTATTGTATAGATATTTCTAGGATACATTGGTAGCCATCCTTATAGAACAAAGTCCCTTCTGTTTTAGTAAGTCGAAGTCAAAACTCTTTGTGTTGCTGAATAAGTAATTACTGACTATAGCAGAAATAAAAACCACTACCATTCAAAATCAAACTTACCCATCCACAAGTCCTTGCTGAATAATCAGTCGCTGAGCTTCATCTCTAGAAATTTTGTGGTGAAACCAAGGTTGGGAGCGGTGGATAGCTGAAGAAACAGAATGAAGGAATACAAAGCTTTGTATGAAATGACTAGAGTTGAATGATACGCGAACTTTCTACCATAAGCCCTCAGTGATTACGTCTGAATGCACACCCACCCAGGCGTGGCGAGGACGCAGACATACCCATGTTCGCGGCAGAGCTCTGTGAAGAGGCCGTGGGGCTACCGTGAGTGCCCAGGCGTAAACATCCTTTTTTCTGCACGAAGGAGGGAAAAACAAATCTCAGCTTTCTGAGTGAAACAAACTCAAATCACAATTTTTTTAAAGAACATGAAACCATCTGTACCCTCCATGCGAGTCCCTCTTCAACTGCAACTGAGAGGGCTTCCGTGGGATTCTCTATGACTCTGCTTTTCTGGCCTGAGAAGTCCATTGCTACCAGGGAATTCTCTGATATACTTCTCTGGAAAAAAAACACATTTTTTTACCATGAAAATATATTTGAAGTTATATTGCAGTGCTTTGCTGGCAATGCGTTTGCATTCTAGGACGTGGTTCCCAAGGTGGCTTGCAGGACATTAAAATGTTAACAATACACATTCAAGATAAAATGGTGCTATAAAATAGTTTGGTTAAATAAGTTACACAGTTATTAGTTAAGGCCAGTGAATTAAGTGTCCAGTAAAGGGATTAAAATCTTTCAAGGTAAGCATGCCTTTCTCCTAAAACAACCCTGTCTTCACATTTTCTGGTAAAACAGGAAGACACCAAAGTAGAAAGGAATTTTTAGCCCTTCCTGTGGATAAAAAGATCCATTACTTCTGAACTTGGTTCTCTATTATGCTTTGAGAATCATCAATTATCATTTAAATGTCAAATCAATCTAATTATGAAGCAGCTATTTATTAACATTCATGATACACTAAAGCTATAACAAACTGACTTCTATCACTTCTTTAGAAAGAAATAGTAGGCATTTTATAACAGAACTGCAGTATGTATTTTGTAAGTTTACCACCTCAACTTTCATCTAACTTGGAAAATCAAATTTAGTGAAATAATTCAGATTAATTCTTACATTTTTTCTTTAATTAATATATGAATATTTTTTCATTTTGTGAGAATAATCATGGCAAAATGAGGGCTGCAAAAATAAGTCAATGACAAAGAAAAACTGATAAAAAGGAAGACATCTTTAAACATAATTTTAAACCAAAAATGACTTTTTGCTAATAATTTTTGTCAGTTACTTTTTGTGTTCCTATTTTCTGAATGTGAAAATGAAATACCCAAAACCTGGACTTAATTTTATTTTTTGTTTGTTTAGGGCTCTACTTCACAGCAACCTGTCAAGAAGTATGCCACCCAAGTCATGCATCTTTAAAAAAGACAATTGTCAAAATCTCCAGTCAAGTGTGTCACTCAGTTTTTAAAAATTAAAACTCTCCAAAAGAAAACAAAATTCAATAACTATGAACAATGGACAATGTTTAGGTTCTTCTGTGCTCGTTAAGAGAGGAGCGAAACAAAATATGGAAGGCTCGTGGTAAACGAGGAGCCAATGTGCATCGGGAGACTCACGGCTTGAGATCGTTCTGTATCTCTCCACAAGCGTTCAATCATTTCTAACTGGGCCTGTCAGTCTCCAGTCACATGGGTGCCTGAAACCTCGTCCACGCACAAAGAATCGGGGCGGGGGCTCATTTATCACTACATCCCGCACTGTGTACTTTACTAGAATTTGTTCTTTCCTCTTGAAATCATGCTACTGAAGTCTACAGTCTTATTAAGGTTCATCTTTACTTCCAGAGATCTGACGTGCAAGCCTTTATTTGTTACAGGAGCCTTTGTAACTGACAGCTGCTCTTTCCAGACGGACGCTGTCTCTGTAATCTCTATCTGCTGCCATACCTTACTTTGCCCTTCTCACCTGTGATCTTCTGTGAAGGGCTGTGTACCAGTGGGTACACTTTTGCTTTGCCAACTGTAAGGAAAAGCCTCCACCTGCCCAAACCACAGAATAACTAATCTCAGTCATAATGATGCCTTATTCTTAGATCTCTACCTCACATGCCACAATAGACTCTGTAATCTGGAGTTCTAATAACATTAAAACACTATTAGGAAAAATAAATAAATAAATGTAACTTGTTTGTTTGTTTGTTTTGGCCTACAATATGACAGACTAGAATGTAAAACAAGGTCTCATGCTCCATAATTATTTGACATAAGTAGGGAATTTATAATATAATTAAGTACTTTTTTATTTTATATATTCACTTTTTTTAGAGAAAGAGGAGGGAGGGAGAAAGAGAGGGAGAGAAACATTGATGTAAGTATGAGAGAAGCATCGACTGGTTGCCTCTTGCATGCCCCCAACTGAGGACCTGGCCTGCAACCCAGGCATGTGCCCTGACTGGGAATCGAACCAGTGACCTTTTGGTTCATAGGCCAATGCTCAATCCACTAAGCCACACCAGTCAGGGCACAAATAAGTATTTTCATTTGTTACATTAACTACACTAAAGGGAAACACAGGAACATAATAAATATTTTCTACTGAATGGCAGGTGGTGGATAAAAAATTAATAGTTTACCTGTGGTGGACAAAGAAACGAAAGTGAAGCAAAATCGGACTTGAACTCAAAAGGTCATTTTCAGCTCAATTTCTTTCACATAGAAAAACAATGTTGATAACATTCAGAATCAGTGTATTTTTCAAATATTTGTACATATTGCTAATTCTTTCTTTTAGTGGTATAAACAGGGCAAACCCTAAAAAAGGGTCCATGATTTTAAGGGCATGCCTCTATTTTGAGAAAGAAAGACCTGGGTGCAGTCTGGATTATCCAAGCCAAACACTGAGATCAGATCCAGTCACTCTGAGTGGATGTAAAATGATTTTCAGGCAGTTTAGGTGAGTGGCAACTAGTAGCCATGCACTCTCTGCCACCCATTAAAAAAACATCTAGATAAAGCTGCTGTGTATTTCTTAGCAAGATGACATAAAATTTCCTCAGATATTGTTCTCTCCTTGACTTCATACAGAGAAACCAGACATCAGAGATTAAATTGATTCTAGAAATGATGCAACTCCCCTCATAATTTACACTGCAGGACACCAGTGACTCCATCAAGGTCACACAGACAGTGCGTGGTAAAAGCAGAGACAGGCAGGCTCTATCTGGAGTTCTTTCATGTGCCACGAGGAGGGGCGGGGTAGGGAAGAAACTGTGGCATGGAATGTTTAGGTCAGGGTCAAAAGTGAGGCAGAATAAGAATTTGTGTAGACTTTCTTTTCCCATCCTCTCACTCCATCCAGGACCATATTAACAGATGCTCCTTTTAATGAATCCTTCGTTTGCCTTAAAAAGGACCAATTATATATGGCTTCCTGAAATAGCTGCTGAAGATTTTCATTTCAAAGGCTGACAGTGGTGGCTGTTACATGTTACATATAACTATCATGTTCATTATGGCACGAGACTGTGTTTTTCTCATTTCCCTTCTCAAAATGTATCTCTGAAGAAGATAAGATAATTGCCCCTTTACACTAACTTTTCTATGTTGCACTGAAAACAGTGCTTGGATGAAAACCAGCAAAGGCAGGTGAGGGGCACTAGTATCCATTATATAGGTCACTGATTCTTCCACAATAATCTAGAAAGTGGGATTCAGTATAGACACCAATATAAAAACAAATACTTTCCCAAAACTTCTTAGTTTCCTTCATGGAAATTAAGGAGGACGGAGCTAAAATCTCAAGTGTTTTTTGATCGTGACAACTGAATGGACAGTTCCTCATCACACAGACGCCTACAGCCCATCTCCTTCAATCCCTGCTTTCAACCAGATTCACCCAACAAGTGCATTTTCCTACACATGGTGTTGAACAAGAAAAGCTACACACTAACCAAACTGTCACATGCATATTGATCAACAGTAGGATCACGTTCAATGGAAATAGTCAAGAATAACACTATACTTGTATGCTAATAACAGTGATGAGAATAGAAAGTTCTTTGTTTATGATAATTTTTTCCCATGATGAAGAGGACACTAAACAATAATTGCCTTCAAATGCATGACTGCTATTAACATGCTCATCTTAATAACTTTAGATTCTAAAAGAAATGCAGAAGGATTTAGCAAAGGATTAAGATAATAAAATTCATTACTATTTCTATATATATAGATTGAAAGATAAGGATAAGCTGACAAATTATAAAAATACCTTAAAGTGATTGCTTTTATAAAAATTCATTACATTCCTGTTTCTCGTTTTAGGGCTTAAAAGTAATGTGATACAAAGATGAGAAGTTACTCTTCCATAACTTAAAGCAGCAGAACTAAAGGATTGGAGTTCTTTTTCCATATTAGTCTATCAGGCTTCACAATCAACATTATTTCATGCTTCATTCCTAGAACTCAGCCTCTCATCTGCTACATTACATGTGGGAAAATGCTCCTTCCTTGGTCACGGGCTCGAGGAGCGTATTTTTAACCTACGTGGAAGTGCAGCGTGTTAGCTGATTTGTAACACAGGCACACACATCTGAATTCTTAATATACTCAATATTAAAGGGCACAAGCAAATTAGCAGAACATAAAGTTTAATTTAAAAAGTAAAGTTGTGTTAATGTACAGAAAGTTAAACTTAGGTCTTAAAGAAGAACGTGTCTGTGTGTGTCTGGTAATCAATACCCAAGTTGTGCGCAGTATAAATCTGAGAAGTGGCACTACACTTAATACAACACTTGGCCTGTATTTTAGCTGGCAGTTTTGGGGTTTTCTGGAGAGCAGTTTACTTGTCAAGGAACTAGAAGTTTAAAATTTTTATTGTTAGAAATCCAGAATTCAAAGAGCTTACATATGTATAGTACAGCTTTTAAAATTCCAAATCTGTACAGCAGATTATGACAATTCCAGAATTAATATTAATTAAATAAATTAACCCATAATCAAAAATAATAATTAAGAAAACACCTACAACCCCATGAAAAATATTCTATATATTATCTTATTAAGATCTAGTCTTCAAATGCTGTAATGACACAGAACTCATGTAATTCTTTCAAACATTTAAAAATTTTCTTTAACATTCAGCTATCTATTTTAATCGGATATTTCATGTATACTCTACTGCTGTGATTTTACTACATAGGCTGCAATCATACAAACTCGAAGAAAAACAGTTCAATATAACATTAAGGTTAAGATGATGCCAGAGTCACTTTATTTGATCGAAAGGAAAGAATGTAAATGTATTATAATGTACTGCAACTGCAAATTAAGATAACATAGATATAAGATGAAATATAGGTTCAAAATATGGTCCTTACCATGGGCGATATACTCTGAGAACTGCAGCCACTTCTGCCTTGATATGGATGCATGTAATTCTGGTACAGCTGCATGCCATACTGCAGAACAAAGGAATAAAGACACAGTCCCACCACTTTCACTACACAGCTAATTTACAAAAAGCAACACCTTCATTAATTATATATACATCATCAGTATAAAAAATAAAATTTTAAGCATTCCTTGAAACTAATAAGTTAAAGCAACAAAATTTTTGAAAGATAAACTTTTAGGACCTTAAAATGATACATTTAAAAAAAAATAGTGTTTTTTATTTGTACCCACTATTTTAGGTCTACCTCACCATTATAAAGATCTGGAGCTGACATTTCTATACACAGTTTTTAGCGCCAAGGTACATCATCTAGTGATAAGAAAGCTCATTTGGGAAGAAGTGCCAGGTTTTACGGTCCAAAGACTCTGCGAACACATCCTAAGCAAAATCAGGTAAAATTTACCATAACTTTCAATGACTGATTGATGAATTGCATCGTCTCTTTGGTAAATCCATGCACTGGGCCCTATGTCAAAGATCTCTGGCTCTGTACCCTCCTCTGGTAACATTACGTTTATGACACTGCTTCATGTTTGGCTCTAAATTCAGGGAAATCAAAATGGTGGGGAACGAGGCCGAGTTCTGACAAAGGGTCACAAAATAGAACATAAATGGCAGTAGATAAGAACTGCAGCCACTTTACTTTCAGGAGGTAGCATCGTAAAACTTGGGCTGCCAGGCTACAAAGAGAAAATGGGTCTAGACTACTGTACCAGATTATTTCAGAAACATTAAGAATGCCAACTGCTGTGACCAGACTTATCTTGCAGGGGTCCCATCTGAAACTGGAAGATAACCCTCTTAGATTTAAATCACTTTGGTACAGAGAAAGAAAGAAAATAAAAGAAAGGAAAGGAAGAAAAGAAAAAGGAAAAGAAACGAAAAGAAAAGGAAAAAAAACAATGGGACAAAGAGGGTTTTTTTTTGTTTGCTTGTTTGTTTTGCTATACTCTACAATTCTCTCCATTTCACGGAGCCACAATGAACTTATTAAAAGTAGTTCCTATATATAAAAAAGATACACCATGGAAACCAATCTTACCCTTTGGGTGAACACCATTTAAATATTCCAACAGAGCTGTTACTCTACTAAAGACTATTTCCTTAAAAATGATTTCAGCAAACTGGATATATTTGGTAGTTAGGCAGAAAATCAGACTGGGCAAGAGAAGTCACTGTGTTTAAGATTCTGCTTTCAACCTGAATATAAACCCACACATTTAAAATTCTCTGTGTTGACTTCTTTTATCCAATTATTTCCCAACTTTTACAAATTATTGTTCGATCTAAAGTTTGATTGGCATTAATGAGATTTAATAAAGTTTATTATAAATAAACTCGCAATCTACAATAATTTTTAACAGAAGACAGAAGAGCCCCATTCCTAGTGAAGTTCATTTTGGAGAATATGCAGTAACCTCCAACCAACACTGTCGCAAGGTCCATGCTGCTTGGCCACCTTCTATGTATCTGCAGTGAAAAGCCTGCTACCAACTAATAAGACTGCCTTCTTCCAAAATGATTGTCCCTGGTACCTGTGGCCTTGGCTAGTTGGAGGTTTTTGGTAGGCGCTTAACTCTGGCCGAGGGGTAGGGCATGGGTCACTTTATCATTTCCCTGTCCCTATGGAGGGGCAGAGAAGGGACCAAAATACGTTCAAGTGAAGCTAGCAGAGTTTTAATTGAAGGAAAGGGAAGCAGACATGTAACTAGGACACTGTGGATGAGCAAATGCCTTTTCTAAGTCTCAGATTTTCTGATTCTGTATGTAACTGGGATTTCTCCAAAGAGAACAGGAGTATCTCCATCTGATGTTACATGAAAACAAAAGAGAAATGAAAATAGAGGAGGCCAAATTCTTGGGGAAGGCTGTCTAGTAAGTAGTACACAATAAAAACTAGAGGGTACTTCCAGTCCAGCCAGCATATCATAGACTACTTTGTGCCTGCTCCTCCCCACTAAGTACGGCAAGTCCTCGAATAGTGTCATTTGATTAAAACACTGATGTGAGAAAAAAAGAACTGACTCCTAGCTGGGGCCACTGTCTGTGTGGAGTTTGCACATTTTCCCCATGTGTGGGGGTTTTCTCTGGGGACTCCGGTTCCCTCCCACATCCCAAACATGTGCACGTGAGGTGAACTGGTGTGTCTACGCTGTCCCATCTGAGTGCATGCGTGTGAGTGCCCCTGCAACAGAAGGGTGTCTCTTCCAGGGTTGGTCCTGCCTTGTGCCCTGAGCTGCCAGGATGGGCTCCGCCACCTTCAACCCTGAACAGATGGGAAAATCATTTTCTCACTTGTTTTTATACATCTTTCTTAAATGAATGCAAAACTCACATTTATTTCAATGTTTGAGGTCTGTATTTAGAAGTTTGGAGATGTTCATTGGACCAGAAGTATACCATAGAAACTTAACTCTTTTTTTTTTTTATCAATTAGCCTTTGGTATGCTGGTTTCATTACACATCATTTCTAAAGTTGCAGTTTTCAAGAACCTATCAAGGACATTAAGTGAGGGCTTTCTGTGCAATAATAAACTCTGAAAATAACATGGTAGACAACCAAAGGTGAGGATCTAAAGACACTTCCAACACCAGGTGACCCAAGTCGCACCAGCCGCAGGGATCAAACAGGCACCCATTGACAACCTGCCAGGAAAACCAACTCAGTCCCCTATTAGCATGTCTCAGGTGTGTCTGTGCTGACAAGCCCAGACTCATGAATCTGGATATTATGAAGTGTAAAACAGATCATATTACTTTCCTGTCTGAAACCCTTCACAGGTTTCTCACTGGCCCCAAGATAAAGGTCCTCACTGGTGCTTGCCTCCCTCCCTAGCCTCAGCTGGAAAAGCTTTACCACAAATGAAACAAATAGGGAACACCAGTGTGGTAGCAGAATAATGGCTCCCACAGATGCCCACATTCTAATCTCCGGAACCTATGACTATGTTAGGCTACATGGAAAAGGAGAATTAAGTTGCATATGGAATTAAGAGTGCTAATCAAGTGACCTTGAAATAAGGTGATTATCCTGGACTACCCAGCTGGATACATGTAACCACAGGGGTCCCTGTAAGCAGAAGGGGGACCCAGAAGGGAAAGAACCAGAGATATGGCAGTGCAAAAAAACTTAGTCCACACCACCAGCTGTGAGGGAGAATGAAGGGGCCATGAGCCAGGGAATCCAGGTGGCCACTAAGGCTGGACAGGGCAAGAAAACAGGTTTCCCCTAGTCCCTCCAAAACAGAATGTAGCCCTGCTGTCACCTTGTTTTCATGCCACTGAAGACCCCTTTCAGACTTCTGAATGACAGAGGGGTAAGATAATAAATGTGTATTGTTTTAAGCCATGACTTTGGTGGTAGTGTGTTACAGCAGCTCTAGAAAACTAACGTAACAGAGCATGTTGAAGCTGGACATTTATGACCTGCAAGTGGCCTTGAGGAGAGTCAGGTGAGAGAAAAAAGTGAGAAGGGCACAATCTTCCAGAAACTAAGAATTCTGTATATGAAATGATCATAAATTCTTAGACACACATTTCTTCTCAGATTTTAACACCTTTACATTTGACTTATAATCTGTGACATCTTATATTCACCATGTTCCAGCCAACTTGTCACCGCCTGAAACGGGTGGGGATTGAGAAATCATTAGCATCAAACCTTGCACGAGAGATGTCAGTGGCTAGAAAGACAACCCCACAGAACAGAGCAGGGCGCCCATCTGAGAGGTTCAACTTCCCCAGTTTTGAGAGCATACAGCTAGATAGTCTGGAAAATATGAGTATCCTTGACTGAGGTGAACATGATTTAGAAAAGCCAGATTTAGAATATAAAAAAGCTTAAGGATGTCTCAACTAATTTATTTCACACATATTTTCATATATTTGTATATAGCTCTGTGTGCATACACAAAACTAATAAATGATGAAAATCTAGGTCTATATAAATCTAAGCTAACTAAATGAAAATAAAAATTATAGATAATACAAAAGCATCATATCATATTATTGGCATAATTCTTTCTTCTTAGTTATACACAAAAATAATGGCATATCCTAGTAAAGTCAGTGGTGTGTTAGATTCACTGAAAGACTAATCTGAGGACATGGGCTTACCATCTGCTTCTGTGCTGGGTCCTAACTTTGAGCCTAAGTTAGAAGGGAGGAAGACTTGGCTAACAAGGTTGGAAAGTGTGGCCTCTCCTGGCTTTCCACAATTCTGATGGACGACGGGGAGAGAAAATCAGAGACCTCAAGGTATTTTCTCTACCATATTCACAATAGTCAAAGGGTACAAACAATGAAAATATCCATCAACAAATAAATAAACTGCTTACTTAACATACATAGACATACAGTGAAACATTATTCAGCCATAAAAGGAAATGAAGTACTACTGATGTATGCTACAACATGAATGAACCATAAAACATCATGGTAAGTGAAAGAAGCCAGACACAAAAAGTCACCTGTTGTATGATTCTGTTCATATGAAATAGATAAATTTATAGAGACAGAACAAAGGTTGGTAGATGCCAGGGGCTGAGAGTAACTGCTTAACAGGTATAGTTTCCTTTGGAAGTGAAGAAAATAGTTAAAAAGATTTTTTTTTCATTTCTTGATTTTGTGAGAGAAACATCAATTTGTTGTTTACTTATTTATGCATTCATTGGTTGCTTCTTGCATGCGCAAAGACGGGAGACCAAACCTGCAACTCTGGCGCATCGGGATGATGCTCTAACCAACTGAGCGAGGGCAAGAAAATGAGCAAGGGCCAGGGCAAGAAAGTGCTTTGGAGTGAGACACAGTTGGTGTTTATACATCATTTTGAATATACTAAATGCCACTTAGTTGTTCACATTAATCTGATTAATTTTATATTATGTAAATTTCACCTAAAAAATTAAAATAATAAAAAAAACCCTCTTCCAAACCTGGTATGACAACTAATCTGATTCTGATTATTCTGCCCTTCCTCAAAAGGAAATGGTTAATAATTTTATAATTTTAAATTTAAAGTTCTGTTAAATTTACTAGCAGATAGGTTTCAAATATAAATGTTCTCTATACATTCTGGAAGAAATCAATTCTGTGTCTTCCCTATCTACCTACCTTTAGAACATCCTTATTCCTTTCAAAATGTTTACCCACAAATTATACTTATGATAGTTGTAATTTCTATTTAACACAAAGGTAGATGCTTTAATAATATATCTGTAGTAAACTTTACATAATAATTTGAGTTATACTGAAAATAGAAAGCAATTTATACAATACAAAAATGAAATACAAAACAACATATAAAAATATGTAAAGATACATATCCAGGTAGGCACCTTTTAAAACGTACTTCATAATGAATGGATTGATGGTAATGTTTTTAAAATACACACTAAGTTGTGTACAGAAGAAGTTTCAATCAGTTCTACTGGCTATAAATGTATATTCTAAGACAAAATTAAAATCAGAACATTTCTAAAAGTAGAATACTTCACACAAAAAAGATAAATGTATTAGGTTATTCCACTCTACTCTGCAAATGTTTATCTTTTAGAGAAAAATAAAATACACACATCAGGCGGTGGTGATTTTACTTCTTACTCACATTCCCACACAAACTCACGGCAAATCTTTGCATTTTGAAATACAGCTATTTTCAAACCTTGATGCTACTCCCAGCACTTAATAGAAACGCAAGATTGCAGTGAGATTACCTTAAGCAATCTAATCGCGGTCACCCAGCACGTCCTACTCTGCTCTTCTTCTGCACAGAGCATTTTCAGGTCTCGGGGCCCCCGCGCTTTGTTAGGCTAGAAGGCCACAGCACATTGTTTATCGTTAATGCATATCTTGAAGGTAACACCTGTTGAAATAAAAGCCACTAAAATTCTCCCATATGTGTAAGAGAAAGCTGTCTCTTTGTAAAAGAAACTAAAAGAAACTGAAGCTTACCTAAAAGGCTGAGGCTTGCTTTATTCATCTATCAAAATATTAAGCCTGTACCTTAAAGCAGAATCCATAGTTAGTTGGTGCTCCATGTTTTTTTTTGCCTGCCAGTGACACATAAATATCACTATTGCCAAATTCGCTGAAAAACTGCAAATGCCGTGGTTCCTTTAAAAAAATAGATACATGTGAGTGTTGACACAGGTACCTATTTTGCAGTGTCTATTTTGTATTTCTATTATATTACATAATTTATATGTTGGCAAAAATTATCCCAAATAATGTCCCAGGAACAAAAGGGAAGAAAAGCTAAGACACTATATTCTTAAATAACCAGGAGCTTGATACCATACCATTTAATTTGAGAAGTGGTAACTTGTTTATAATTTAACTTCCAACATACAAAAAAAGCCACTTTCCTATTCTAAAATTATTCCCTTTTACCACCATTTCAATGATTTTGAAGGCAAGAAGACAGAAAGAATGGCTTTTGAAAATGTTTTCCTTTCTGAGTTTCAAATGATGGCAGTTTTCTAAAAGGAAGAAGGATGGGTTAAGCTTCCACAGCAGTTAGAGAAGAAAAAGGCAACGCAGACAGTGATTCCTGCTTCATTCAGAAATAACCATCCCTCACGTCTGTGTACTGCCTAACACGCCACAGCAAGCAACAAGATAGGAGACATGACTATCTTCCTTTACTGAAAGAAGGAAGCCTGTTCTGATGAGCTCAGGGAAATTACTTGGCAGTGGGATATATCTGATTTTCAAGGCAAAGTGGAATCATGAAGTTATTTCTTCTCGGAGAAATCCATGAGATTTAGAACTGGTCATAGGAAATCACTAGGCCTTATTATTCTGTGATAGGTTAATAACTTGGAGAAGTGTTCAATTCTGGGGTTGAATATATAATCAAAACTGACCAAAAATATGTCTGTTCTTTAAAACCTTGCTGCTTGCTGCATGGTTCCCGACCACACCAGCATTACCTGGGAGTTTGTTAGAAATACAAAATCTCAGGGCCCACCCTGGACCCACTGAATCAAAATCTGACTTTTACCAAGCCCCAGGTGATTCATATGCACTGAAATTTAGTAATGCTCTAAAAGGAAGAAAGAAATAGAGAGAGAAAGAAAGGAAGAAGAGAGAAAAAATAGAGCATTCGGCAATTTGAGCAGCCAATCTACATCCAAATCCAAAGAAGTTTCACTCATTTACCAGCAGGCTATGCTTGTCCCTGATGCCTGGCACAGTGAGAATTTCTACGCATGTCACTGTTTCTCTACATGTCACTGTTTTTAGGCATTTTGATCCAATGAATGACTATAGGTCCCAATTCCATGAAAATAACACAGAACAGAAAATTGCAAAAACAGACCCAGCCTAGAGCCTGTGGAACAAGGGAGGAGAGGAGAAAGGAAAAAGATACTCTTATTGGCATGGCCCTTAAAGCTGAATTCCTAGATAGAAACTGATTTATTAGGGAAAAAAGTCTGATTTCTATGAAGATGAAACAAGAACATCCCTGCCCACTGATACTGCACAAGTCAATGTCACTGAGTCATCCAAATGTAAGAACAAGGCAGCTCAAGAAACACTGGAAGGCCATAGAGGCACGTGAGTTTCCTCTTTGATTGACTTTTTTCCCATTACTATAGGCATAGCAAGGCTTATGGCATTATAAGACTACAAGGCCAAGTTGGCATGGTCAGTAAAAGCTAAGCATGCACTTGTATAACATCGGAGGGGTTGAAGAGGAGGGTGCTTTTCTATAGTCATTAGATGTTTCTCTATAATATAAGCCACAATCACATCTTCAAGGCTTATAGCAGCGGTTATCTAATTCCTTCACAGCCTACATCTTTAGAAAGTAACATAAACTGAGACCCTTCTTACAGAAAAAGGGCAAGATATGGACTATGTGCCAGGTAGAAATGTCAGCATTAGATACCAGATAATCTACATAATTTATATCAGTCATTCTTGAGGATATATTATTTATATATATCATTTATATAATGTATATATATACATTCTTGATATCAAGAATGCTAATTTATATCATACTTGAAGTTATGTAACACCCCATAGTTCTTTACTGAGGGGACTTAAAATCATTTTCACGTACAGACCATTGAACATGAGCTTGTTAGCCATAGCTAAAGAGAATATTATGAACTGATGCACAGCAAAGTCAGACACCATTGAAAATAGCTAAGGTTCAGACCACAAACAGGGATTTGATGCTTAGGATTTTGCCTAGCCAAGGGGAAGAGCACTGCAAGGATAAAAGTGTGGATCAAGTAGAAGGAAGAGCTGTGTTGTATAATGAGTAGGGAAGAAAGAGGGCGAAGGGTGAAGTTGATTTTAATGAGAAACCCATTACAGAACTAAGAATTCAGGAACTCAAGAGACATTATCATATCCTCCAGTGAAGAATCACTGGAAAAAAAGCAAAAACAAAAACACCACAGTGAGCCATGGCTGGTGTGGCTCAGTGGATTGAGTGACCGACCGACCACCTGCGAACCAAAAGGTCACCGGCTGGATTCCCAGTCAGGGCACATGCCTGGGTTGTGGGTCAGGTGCCCATTAGGTGGTGAGCAAGAGGCAACTACACAATGATGTTTCTCTCCCCTACTTTCTCCCTTCCTCCTCCTCTCTCTAAAAATAAATACATAAAAAAATTAAAATAAAACAGTGAGATATGCAAGATTACTAGATTTAAAAAGTTCTTTTCTGTGATTTTAAAAGCAAAAAGATGATCTACTGCACAATCGTTCAAAAGACACTTCCTGTGCACTTTCATACACTAGGAACACTGGGAGAAGAGCAAGCTCATTAAAGTGGTAAAAAAGAAAGTCTAAAACTTTAATTACAAGAATGGGTAATTATTCATCCTAACATTATTTATGATAGGAAAATGTGAAAACTAATTTAGATCGTCACGAAAAATTAGTTAAATGCATCTCTAGGATAAAATGTAAGCAGTCAAACGATATACACTTCAAAGTAAAAGATTTCTGTAAGGGGAAGAGGTCTAAATTAGTGAAGCCCCAGTCCATGAAGCATCCCACCACTTACACTCACACACACACATGCACACAAACAGAAACAAAGAAAACAGTATGTGACGAAAAGGAGGAAACCATGTGAAAAACAGTTGGGAAAACAGGGAAAAGAGTCAAGTATCACTCCTTCACAACTCCTGTTAGGTCCCATGAGGACCACTACCCAAATAATTCGTCCCCATCATGAACCGTGCTCTGGGATGCTTCACCCTCAGCACAGTGTATCTGGAGCTAAGATCATTAGCATCTCACTTCCAAGACAATGACCTTTTAACAAACCTCTTATTCCTGTTTGCTCTATTACAACATTTTCTATTTTTTTATTTCTTTCTCCAAGAATATTTTAATGCTTCCTCTTCTTTCATATCAATCAGTCACATAAACATAGCCATTTTCTATTTAATCTGGCATTTATACCTTTCTTCCTCCACTGCTCTTCCTCGGTTAGATCCCATCACCTCCACTTTGAATTACCAAATTATCATCTAATTAGCATATCTGCTGCTCACCCCTCCCTCTCTTCCTCTCTCCCCCTCTCCTGTCTCCCTCCCTGGCTTCCTCGTTCTCTCTTTTTCTCTTTCTTTTTAATATTTTTAAGCTCAGTGTGGCCACACTAATATATTTTTAAAAAATTCTCACCCGAGGTTAAGTCTTGTTTTTTTTTAATTGATTTTAGAGAGCAAGGGGATTGGTGTGGGGGAGAGAGAGAGAGAAACATCAATTAGTTGCCTCCCTCATGTGTCCTCCCTGGGATCTAACCTACAACCTAGGTATATGCCCTGGCTGGGGATCGAACTCACAACCCATTTTTTTTTGTCCAGGATGACGCTCCACCAAGCAAGCCACCCAGGCAGGTAAGCCATACTAATCTTACAACCTGATCATGTCACTCTTTTGCTGAAAAATTTTCTCTGGCTTCCTGTAGTGAGTTGAATAATAGTTTCCCCAAATATATGTCCATGTCCTAACCTCTGAGAAACTATGACTATGACAATTTGGGAAAAGGGTCTTTGCAGATGTAATTAAATTAAGGGTCTCAAAATGAGATCATTTTAGATTATGTAGTTGGGACCTAAATCCAATAGCAAAAGAGACACAAGAAGGCAGAGACAGAGACTAAAGTGAGGCAGCCACAAGCAAAGGGGTACATGGAGCCATGACTAGCCAAGACAGCTAACCCTAGTGAAAGTTTAAAGGATCAAATAATGAGAATGAGAAGTAAATAATGGAGAAACATCTCCAGCATAAAAGGAAAATAGGAATTTAAAGATTGAATGCATATGTTGAGAATCAAGCAAGTGTTATCAGAATATATTTGAAGGCACCTAGAAATCTGGCAGGAAAATTACTGAACACCAAGGATTATAATAATATTGGAAAACAGCCAGAGAAAAATGACTGTTACCACAAAGAATCAACAATGTTGTCATTGACAATAGATGCATGAAAATACAATCAAAATAACCTCTTGTGATAGGTCTCAAAAGTAGTTTTACTTGAAATATACTACTGCATTGCATAAAATGTGAATGTTTATACAACACAGACTACATGGCATAGGCTACATCTACTAGACTACATAGAAACACAGACTGCGCAATGCTGAGCACCGTGGGAATTACATGTATGAGTAATTATGTATGTGAGTATAGGTATCTGCTGAAGAGTTAGTTTTTAAATGGATTATTACAAATGTTCAAATCCAAAGATTTGACCAATTCTTGAAATCAAGTAATAAAGTAATAAAACAAGGAAAGTCCATTTTAACTTACAACTTATCTATGATTTATAATACATCATTGATATTTCTAATTACCTTGGATGTCCCTTTAGTAGAAAAATATAAACCAGATCTTCTTAAAAGGAAGTAAATCTTTTTCCAGGACTTCCTTCCCTGTTCTTTTGCATGTAAGAAGCCATGGATTTCAGGATATGTGCTTGAACTCAGAAACATCTGGAAAAAGAAAATCAGACACTCCCATCTGGTTTTTGAATCAGTGATATTGTAACTTAATATTAATCATGTTAATATTTTAAATATGAACATGTAATATCTAACAGTATCTTTACCACTTATATATTATTACAGAAATGACAATATGTACAAAACAAAATAAATCAGTCTCTCATTTAAAGTTCCAAATGAAAATATGTTCTCAAAATATAAATTATAAATTATGATCAGTACTTAGCCAAACACCAAAATTATAAGCTAACTGAATGTCTATTTGAAAAGTTGGACTTCATCTAGGGAGTTAAGTCCTCATACTTTTCATCTTTTTCTATGATTTTCCCTAAGAACTTATCAATTTCAATTTCACTGTGGTATAAGGCAATTCTGCCTTCAATTATTCGATTATTAAGAAAGTTAAGCCAAGTTCACCTCCCTGATGAGAGTAAAGCAAACAATCTCTTCTTTGTCTCTAGGGCTCTCAGTTGCGAGTAGGTATTCCAGGCTGTGTTTTCCAAACAGAACTACAATACCTTCCGCTCCACCTGTTCTTCTGCGAAGTGACCTAGCCACTGAACCACAAGGAGGCGTAGTCTGTGTCTTCATCTCCCTTAAATTTCAGCAAGACTTGCGATTACTCTGACCAACAGAACTGGTGAAAGTGATGGTTAGCACATCTAACTACAGTCCTTAACTAGCTTGATGGTTCCCACCACTTAACTCTTAGAAACCAGCTGTCACGTAAGAAATGTGACTACCTTGAGACAACTATGTGGTAGATAGCCCCGGAGGACGAGGCGCCATGTGGAGAGAGATAGGCCAAGCAGTACCAGGCAGATGTAGAGAAAAGCCAACTTAAAAGGGGATCTTCAACCCCTCTGTGAATCAGTGTGTCTCAGAAATGACCCACCCAGGTAAAACCTTTCAAATTCCTCATCCACAAATCTGTTGGCAAAATTTGAGTGCATACTTAAGCTGTTAAGGTTTAGAATAGGTTGCTACACAGTAGTAATTAACTGATAGACGTGCTGGTCAGGAAACAAGAGTGAAGAGCAATAGCTCTGTTTGCATGGCTGTGCTGAGCACCTTTAATAAAACAATGAAAATGCATGGGCATCTCATTAAAAGAAGAAAATAAAAATGCCTGTGAGTAAATAAATGCAAAAAGGTAAAACTGAGAGTGAGAGAAATTATTAGCTAAAACACTGTACATTACAAAATGCTACTCAGGGAAATGCTGCTAGTAGATATTTATGTTTTTAAAGTAAATTACTAAAAACAATTTCAATGTAATGAGCCACAGATATCAATTAATTGACATGCAAAGCAGGCAACTACGTTTTTTAGTTTGAGTGCTTTCCAAGTTATTAAAGCAAACCAATTAAATTTTAAAAAGGGAGTCACAGAGGTCACACTAGAAAAAGAAGAAATGCTTTAAAAACTGGAAACATTGCCTCAGTGGACAGAAGAGGTCAAGGCCACATGTGCGACGATCTGATTCCAAGGCTGTGATTCTCCTGTTTTTATAATGTAGCATTAAAGTAATATAACTCCATTATTGGAGAATTTGGGAACAGAGGCGGAAGGAAAACTCCAACCCGCATCCTGTCACATCCTGGTGGTGAGGTGCTGAGAAGGCTCGGGAGCTGGGGTGCCAGGGGCCACCACTGCATTCACCCTAATAGTCTGATGGGGTATCTGTGAAACCCGGTAGCATATAAATAGCTTTGAAAAAAAACATCTTGAGACTAATCATGTTTTTATGATATTTTGAAGTGTACAAATGAAATTAACATATTAAAAAGCTCACAGAAAACAAATCAATCATATCCAGTATCTGTATTAATATATTTACTAGCATATTTAAATATCAATATATTTAAAGTAGTATCTATACTGAAAATATTAAATGAAGAATATTAAAAGTTTCCTTCACTTGAGATCAGAGAGCACTGAGTGCGTTTGGGGATGCCCAGGGCCTGGCTCAGTACAAGCCTGCTGACAACTATAGACCTCATGGTATAAAATATACTGATCTATCAAAAATAAAATAAAATAACTGAAATCATTCTTTTGCTGTAATGAAAATAACTTGGAAAATGATTCCTTAATGTTACTGACAGTTTGAAAGAAATGAGCCCAATAAATGCAAAACCAATGAGATTTTTCATTAAATAGCCAGTACTCTTATTTTAGCCATAATATTTCACAATTCTACTCAAGTATTTCTGTCTTAGGTAGTACAAATATTAATGCATAAAATAGATATATTTTATACCTTTTTTCTCCTTTGATTTAATTGCTAAGTATTTTATTACAAATAGGATTGAGGGCATTTCTTACAAAACTTAATACTAAATACCAGTTAGTAAAATATCTATTATTTAATGGAAATTTTAATTTTTCAAAAGACTAAGAATCTTTAATCAC
The DNA here is from genome assembly GCA_004024845.1 of Tonatia bakeri. Lineage (NCBI taxonomy): Eukaryota > Metazoa > Chordata > Mammalia > Chiroptera > Phyllostomidae > Tonatia > Tonatia bakeri. Next base: position 280,626 of record PVIA01000769.1, read on the forward strand.
ATCACAAAACAAAACTGCGAGTTTCCTTTCATGATACACATTTTTAAACATTTACAAACCTTTGACAATTAGCCAAACCTGGGAAGAATAATATTGTTACAGGGTCCTACTGATTTAAAGGAATTCTTTATCCAGATTATGCTCTTGTCTTTTCCTTCTTATTCTTTTCAGTTTTACCTCCAGCAAAATTTAATCATTCAAGACTTAACATTTCAAATTTGAGACATTTATATATATGGACCTTAAAGTTTCCCTTTATTATTACTTAACACATTTTAATGGAAGTATATTTTACCTGCAAAATCTGTGTGGGGGATATTTCACCATTGGTTTCAGTTGCAAAAGACACCATATGCTCTGGAAAAAAATACTGACGAAAAGATACAGGTTACATTATCCCAAAACCTGTGCTAGAAAAGATTCAATTATGACCATTGTAATCTAAAGCGAGTTCTTCAAATCAGTGTGCTGAAAATTCACTCAAAGTGCTTTTTAAAATGACACTCCGTGGACTTCACCTTGAGGTATGTTAATGGAAAGGTCAGAGCTGGGCCCAGACTAGCAAACACCCTCAGAGGACGCCCACGAAGACATTCACATACCTCGAGTTACACAAAACTCTGCCCTCAGGGTGACAGTGTGCTTGCTCCTGTTTCTCTTCTCTGAGCCCTCAACCACGCTAGCAGTGCTAAAGGACCATCAGCTCCATCTTAGAAAGGCAAAGCTCATAGAAGTAGAGGGCGTACTCAAGGTCGCAGCCCACACTGTGGAGGAGCCAGGGCGTAAACTAGGACCAGGGATCGAAAAGTCCCATCTTTTCTACTCACTGCTTTTCCAAACTTGTTTCATTACAAAATTTACCCAGAGCAGTTGCTTGACACAGGAATTCCCAGGCCTCATTCCTGAATGATTCTGTAGTTCCGATAACTCCTAGATCCTGTGTTTCTAACAAGCACTCTCCCCTTCCCCTGGTAATTTTTATGACCAGACAAGTTTGAGAAAATATATTACACTACTTCCTTCAGGACAGGTTTTTCAACAGAAGTCCCACTAACATTCAGTCTAATAATAATACTGTGTGGTGGGGGCAGGTAGAGCTGCCCTGCACCTTGTAGATGCTTTAGCAGCGTTCCTGGCCTCTGGTCACCAGCTGCCCACCCCACCCCCAGTTGTGACAACCACAAACACCACCAGGCACTGGCAAACCACCACCACAGGTGAGAACCACTATTCTAGGTCTACAAAATGGATGCACACAGACTGTTTAAATTTTCAAAAAATAGATAAAACTCAAAATGGACACTAAGCCATTTTTGTAGAATGATGACTTTTAAATTCTTGATTTTTATAAAGATTCACATGAAAACAATTTCCCTTCAGATTCTAATTCTATTTAATTTTTATTAGAACTCTTTTTTTCTTTGGCATAGATCATCCATTATGTTTCTATTAATAGGTTCAAATAAAAGAGAACATAAGAGGTCTTTGGGGGTTTGAAAATATTCTGTTACAGTGAGTATTATATATTTTCCATAAAGGATCATTTTAATTCAATTATCCAAAACATAGTTATAAAAAATGCTATAGCTGCAAAGACCAAAACAATTTAAAATAATGATTTCAAAGGCTATTCTGACTTCTAAAGATCTCTAGTCTTCATTAGAAAGTGGTACACTTATTTTCTTTTAATGAGACTACGATGAAAGTAGTATTTACTCGATAATAAACTGCCCTGTACCTGATTTCTACCTTGCTCACTGATCATTGCACTAAAAACAAAATAACTGGCGACAGCAAGACTCATGTCCACCTTAAATTTCTAGATTAAGTTACAACAACCCCAACGATCATCTGTTTCTACTTTAACATTTTATATTTTAAGGTGTTTCTACTTTAACATTTTATATTTTAAGTATCCTAAATTCTATAAAAAGTGCTAAAATAAAATTTTGGAACCTGCTTGAGGATATCTAATAAATGAAATGTAGAGATTCAAATGTAGAGATTTGTTTTTCTTAGAAAGCAAAAGCAAGAAGCAAGCATTCTTGAAAAGCATGTAACTGAACTTCTGCGCTGATGCTGACTAATCAACTGTAGAGTAAGAAGAAATGTGACTAATTATAAAGGATCAGAATTCTTACCCACATGTTACCAACTAAGGAATTATATTATTTATAGTGATACTTCACATGAACTAAAACAAAATTAAACTAGTTCATTTATTTTTCATAACTATTAATAGGGATTTCACTTACCATTGGATTTTTAAAGAATTCATATTTGGCATAATTTTTTCTAAAGTACAGCTTATTTTCTTCTTCCATTCCCCAGTTAGATAGCACTTCAGTCACCAGCTCATGGTCTTCTACTGTTCTTTCTGTAAAGAATGTTTCAGTGAGTATGTCAATGGATGAATGGACAGATGGATGGATAAAAGGATAAAAAGGTAGGTAGACATATATATATATATATCCATACAAATACACAAAATATATTATCTATGTATATTTATTCAAAATAGAAAATTTCAACTCAATTTTGAAAAAGCCAAACTGACAAAACTTCCTTCAATTTTGAATTAGTAACAACTGATTTTTATACCAAGGCAGACTGTAACCTGAAAAGAAAAATGACAAAATATTACAATGCACATTTTGCTAACTCTGAATATGCTTTTATTGACATGTAAATTATAAGTTTGATAATAAATCTGCATTAAGAATATGGGAGCTATTCTTTTTCTCCAACTCATCATGGTGTCAAAATTAAAATCATTGTCTTTGGGTTAAACAATTCAGCCTATGAAAAGAAGAAAAATTTTGACAGGTACAATATGCATTTAAGACCTATAATCTGGATAGTTAAGAAAAACTAAAATAAATGCCTTAAAAGGAAAACATTAATGCAGGTATATAAAATTTTTTAAGAAACCTAATTTCTCCAGGCACTTTGTACTTGTAAAACCAATGTTCAGGGAAATATACTTTGTATTAACAATCAAGACAACTAGGTAGAGTGGGAAGGCACTAAGGAGGAAAGTCACTAAAATGAAGTAAGCAGACACCTTTAAGGGGGTGACCATAACATGCAAAATACCTATTTAACAAGAAACTGAGTATCTTAGCAGCAATATTCCCTATAGCCCCAAACTAGAAACTACCCAAATGCTTGTCAATATGAGAATAAATAAATAAATTTTATAAAAGTATGCAATGGAATATATACTGCAACAACAAGCAGTTTTATGGATGAATTTCACTAACATAATGTTAAACAAAATAAGTCAGACACAGAGAGTACATACTATATGATTCCACTTACAGAAGGTTCAACACAGGTAAAATAAACCTATGGTGTTAGAAATCAACATAAAGGGGATGGTGGGTTAGTAAGTGGGGTCTGGTGGGAACCACTAGGTATGGAAAATACCCACAGATCTGGGTGTTGAATACTCAGGCATATGTAATATCTGAGAACTCATCGAGTTGTTCAATATGGTTTGTTCACATTTTTTAAGATAAGTGATACTGCAATGAAAAGTTAAAGTGGCTGTGAAATTACTAATGTAAAACAGGGAACAGAGAACAGCCAAGTAAGAAATATAGAAATCCTCTGCTTTTTCTAGGACCTTTGTGAAAAGTACCTGTGTCTCAGAAATTCAACACTCGGTAGTGATCTGTGACCTATAACACCCAAACCCTTGAAAGTAACGTCACACTTAAATAGAAGCTTATTCTCTGAAAGGAAGTTCTTGGGAGAGTGCTCAATGAATATGGATGAGTCTGAGCTGAGTGTGCGCCAGCACTCTGGGTTCCATCCCTCACTCCGACTGCTCTTCTTCTGTCTCCCTGACTGTCTCTCGCAGCTCTTTCTCCCTCCCAAGATGCAAGCCTTGGCTCAACTCTCTCCTTTTCCTTTCTCTAAATTAATTCATGCTCCCCTCTTTATCCATCACATCTGTGAAGTTCCCTGAAGTGAAATCTCCGACTACAGCTACTTTTACTCACACTGCAGTGCTAACTGCTAGACTTTCGACCACCTCAGACAGTTTGTCTACAATCAAAATCAGTAAGGCAGTTCCTAAAAATACTCAGCAATTTCATCAACTCCTTGTCTGGGTGTATAAACCAAAGAAGCGGCAGCAGGGACTGGAACAAGTATCTGCACACCAACGTTCACAGTAGTAGCACATTCACAATATAGCCAAAAGGTGAAACACCTTAATGGCCACCAACAAATGAACAGACGATGAAAAACAATACAGACATGCAATGGAAAAATTAGCCTTAAAAAAGAATAAAGTTGTAACAGATGCTACAACATGGATGAACCTTAAATATATTGTGTTTTGCAAAATAAGAAAACCACAAAAGAACAAACACTGTGTAAATCCATTTACATAAGGTACTTAGAATAAAAAAAAATTAACGGAGACAAAAAGTAGAATGATGGCTGTCAGAGACTGGGGAAAGAAAGAAATGAGGAGTTACCGTTTAATGGGCTGAGTACGGAGAGATAACAATGTTCTGGAGATGAATGCTGGTGGCTCTACAACATGAATATACATAATTCCAGTGAACTCTTAAAATGGATAACATGATGAATTTTGTTATGTGTATTTTACCGAAAATAAGAAACAAAGTCCTCTTCCTTTTTCCTTCTCAAACCACTTTTTCCTAAATTCTCCTATCCCCATTACATCTCTCTCCACACATACTCCAACATCCTCTGCTCTTGCTATCCCCAATGTCAGGGATTCTTCCTCTGAGTGTCTCACACAGTCAACTCCCTACCCATTCTCACTATCACCATTCCTTTCCAGACCTTCACCTTTTCTTAACTGATCTCCAAACCTCTACTTTCTTGGTCTTTCAATCCTACCTGAACACTAATATCACAACAAACCTTGTGAGCAGTTTGTATCAATGCAATCTCTGCTCAAAACACTTGTGGATTTCCCAGCTTGTAATGAGACAAATCCATGTAGTCTGGCAGTTATAACTCACTCATTTATCCATCCAGTAGACAAATATTTATCAAAAGCCTACCAAGGGTCTGACAATCATCTTGGGGCTGGAAATTTTGTGGTAAAAAGTCAAAAATCACTGCCTTATGGAGCTTTCTTTCCGGTGGAAAGATATGGACAATAAATAAGGTGTTAAGTCTTAAAATGCTGCTATAAATACTACCTAGAAAAATAGAACAGGGAAGAAGGAGAGAGGAGAGCACAAGGGAAAAGAGTTCATTTTCAACAGCTTGCCAAGGAAAGTCTCTTACAGAAGGTAATACGCAAACAAAGACCCAAAGAAGAAGAGGATATAAGCCAAGCAGGTATCTAGAGGAAGAGCAAGAACAAAGTTCCTGAGGCAAGAGCAAGGATGATGTGTTTGAAATACAGCATGACATTAATGTGGCTTAAGTTGAGTGAGCAAAAGAGAGAGTGCCAGAATAGGATAGAGAAGTAATGGCATGGGGAGACTGGATAAAGCCCTGCATTTCATAGTGTGGATCTGGCTTTTCCTCTGAGTTAGATAGGAAGTCATTTCAAAAAGAAAGAATATCATGAACCAAGATATTACACTGGATTACACTGGATTGCATTTGGCTGCTAAGTGTAGAACTGATCCTTAGAGGCTTAAAGACAGAAGTAGAATATTGTAATTAGGGGACGGTAGATAATGTGACTCGGATTAGAGTAGTATCATCAGTCTACATGTAAGAAGTCAGAAAAATCTAGATATATCCTTAAGATTGAGCCAACAGGGTTTGTTGACAAGTTGGACATGAAATGAAAGACAGAAGACAGTTAAGGAAGACACGGAAAGTCTTTGTCTAAGCTTTTGGAAGAACTGAGTTGCCATTAATGAGTTTGGAAGACTGTAAGAGAAGTGGGTTGGGGGGTGAGGGGTGGTAGATCCAGGAGTCACTGAGATATTGAGTGGAAGTTGCCTCCCTAACAACCTTTGTGTGACACAAACCCAACTGTTTGTGATACAAACAAGCTTATAAAACACAGATCCACATTAGTAAACACAGTATATGCTAAGCACTATATATTCTTTGCAACTACAGTAAGAGAAAATTTCAAGGTATTATGAAAGATAGTTGTTTGTTTCTTTGTACCCATTACTTCATCTCCCACTAAGAAAACACCATCTGTTCTGCTCTCAGAATACATATACAGAGAGGAAAGTAATGACAGAGATGCATCTTCTTTCCTTTTGAGCCTCATAGTAGACTTTGTCAATCTTTGACAGATATAACTGCTTGGGGAGAATCATGCTTAGCCAATCCTCCATTCTCATACAGAGATACACCCTTTGTCTTCTGGGAAAGGAGCTGGGATCCAGGGGTTAGTGGAAGAGAGAGTGGGGTGAAGACTGAGATGGAGCTAGACTGTAAGCAGATGATGCAGGTCCCAAGTGACCGTGCATCTTGCACCCTTCTAGAACTAGAGCCCCAGGATAGGGAGTTGATGGAGATATAATGCCAGGTCAGATTTTGTGTGGCTCAAACCACTGTAGCCGTAGGAGGCCTGTAGTCTTAAGTAGATGCCCTGAGTCTAGTATGGTAGAAAAGCAATAGCTGAGTCTAACATCAAGGCAGAGGAGTCCATAGCATCCCGGCATGGGGAAAGAGCACTGAAGGGGTACCAAGTGCCCCAGGAAAAGCATGGAAGGGCCAAGAGAAAACCATGAACTTAAGGGACTCTTTGATAGGGTCAATAATTTGAGAGGAACAAGAGTTTTCAGAGCATGAAGAATTGGACAAGAGTTAGACAAATAGCTTCTGGGGCTTAAATGCTCCACCAGATTGTTGGAAAAGTGAAAGTAGGCCTGATCCTTCAACTGAGAATATTTTAATCTTAAATTTAACTCCTTTATAGAACATGAATGTATTACTTACCATAAGCCTGAGGACAATCCAAGAAGCAAACAAATAAAGATTAAACTATCTACCATTGGGAAGCCAGGAGAATGAAGGTCAAAAATTAATTCAGTTATAGAAATAAAGTTACATCTCTGCAAGTCTCAATCTGAGACCTTTTTCATTACTGTATTTAATTCCTATAATATCTGCAGCAGACTGAATAATGGCCCCAATACTGGTTCCTAGTATCTTGAACCTGTAAATGTTATCTTATATAGCAAAGTCTTTTTAGATGTCATTAACTTAAATATAATGAGATGAGGAAATTATCCTGAATTATTCAGGTAGGCCTTAAACCCAAACACAAGTATCTTTATAAGAGAGAGACAGAAAGAGATATGACACAGACAGAAGAGGAAAGGGCAATGTGACCACAGAGTACAGTCTCAGGTGATGGGGCCACAAGCCAAGGAATGATGACAGCCACCAGCAGCTGAATGAGGCAAGGAATGGATTCCCCCTAATGCCCTCAGAAAGAGGGTGGCCCTGCCAACACCTTGATTTCAGCCCAGTAAAATTAATTTTGGATTTTACCTCTAGAACTCTTAAAGATTACATTTCTGGGGTTTTTTTTTTAAGCCACCAGGTTTTTGGTAATGTGTTACAGAGTTCTTAGGAAACTAATACAATAACCTAATGAGGAAGTTATATCTCCACTTTATAGCAAATGAAACTAAAGTTCAGAATTGCAAAATCTTTGGATTTAAATGGCAGTCCCATCCTGGCTCCAAGTTGATGCTCTTTGCAAAGCATTGCAACGGACTTCACTGCACCTCCCACCAGAGAAGCATCTCCTGCCACCTCCACTGGTCTGTTTATATCCTGCTCATTCTTCCCATTTACTAGCTAAAATCTCTCATGTTCCTGCAGTTTTCATGTTTCAATCACCTCATTTTTTTTGAAATGAATCAAAATGTTTGTGTTTCAATAAACATTTGCTAATTACGTGAAAATAAGCAACCACATTCTGAGTGGAAGGAGAAAAAAAATAATGGGCAATATTTCTAATTTTATCAATCTCAACCTTACATGAAATAATATAAATCATTTGAATCTTGATAGCATCAAAAAAAAAAAAAAAAAAAGAAGGAAAGAAAGAAATAAGCCCTGGCCAGAAAGAAATCAGCTGGAGCACTGTCTGGGAACCCAGAAGGTCACAGGTACAATTCTTAGGGTATGTGCCTAGGTTGTGGGTTCGATCCCTGGCTGGCGTGCATGCAAGAGGCAACCAATAGAGGTTTCTCTCTCACATTGGTGTTCTCTCCATCTCTTCTCCCGCCCTTCCCCTCTCTCTAAAATCAATAAGCATGTCCTCAGGTGAGAATTTGAAAAAGAAAAGAAAGAGGGTAGGAAAACCAAGCACATTCAAATGGCTATGACAAAAGAAGAAGTAGAGAAACATGTGATCACAAAAGAAGTGGCAGTCTAGTCAAGGTTTTGTTTACATGAAGTAAAACCCAGTATATTAATCTAGAAAGAAAAAATAAGGGGTATACTATCTGCAGAAAACTTCAGAGAACTGTAATACCAAATTTTTAAATAATGCATGTACTACCATCAGGAAGAACATACTGGTAATCTTAAAAAAATTTCTTCCTTAAAAAAAAGAGCCAGCAAAACCTGGAGTCTGTGAGAAAGCAAAAGACATACTTTTCATTCTTTCAAAGAAAATTTCTGATACTATTCTATTAAAAATTCAGATAATGTATAAAAAAGCAAATAAAGTCTGGAGAATCAAATATAGCTAGCTCCTGGTTTTTATCTCATATACTCATTTGGTAATGGAGATAAAACTTATTACAGAATCTTTTTTAAAAAATTATATCATGTTATATTAAAACAATCTTTTTAAGTTTATATATCCCTACCCCAATTTGAATGCATGGTCATATACTATTCTCCTACTAAGTCTTCTTATATTAAAGAACTAATGCCATAATAATCTAAATAACTCCAAGAGTCATAATTGATGATCAGGTGAACATCTTACAGAAAATCAGTGGGTTTTTTAAAAGGCAGATATCTGACTAAATACACACCTTAATAGGGAGTAAGTTCAACGTGAAAATGCAGGAAGAGTAAATGGATTCCTCTGAGAGGAAAAGAAAAATGCTTAACGGGGAGGTAAAAAGTTACCAAAGACCAGCATTGTTTGACGGAGGCCCAAGGCATCGGATGCCCACGGCATCCAACCTCATCACCAGGACCCAAAGAAAAGGAAGGGAAAAGCCAAAGCACCACAAAATACCGGTCTGGATGGCTTACACTTTCTTTTTGCTCTTCTTCAGCCCTATTCTAAAAACAAGCAGATTTTAACCAACGAAGTAACCCTAAGTAATTTATTGCATTTGTAAAATATCTAAACAAAACAAATTAATTCTGTAATCAGGGGCTCCCTGCTGCAACATCAGAAAACACTGATATTAGAGACTACCACCCAGAACAAACTCAGACTTTGAGTTACCATTTGAAAAGTGACCCCAGGCAGCTTCCACATACATTTACCACAATTATTTTAAAGACCTTATTTTTAAAGCTTCATAAATGCATCTAAAATACTACAGTAAAACATATTATTATATCTTCAAAGATGTATCTATCTTTTTAACTTTTTTAATCTTAAAAAGTAAAGAAAGTATTTTTCAGGCATTGGAAAGTGAATTACAATAATCAAATACCACTCCTATGGAAGCAGAAAAATAGGAGAGAGGCCACCTTAAATCACTTCAATACAGAAACCAAACAGGAGGAAAACAGGAAAGCAAGCTTCAAAAAAACGGGGGGGGGGGATCTTTTTTAAAACAAAAACAAAAGCTTCATATTGTTTTAAATTTAATTTTTGTTTCTAACACATCAGTGAAGTATTATAACAATACAATATTAACAAATAATGATAACTACATACAATTGTTTTCTATCTAATTTTCAGAAACTGGTCCTTTAAAAAAAAAGAAGAGAAGAAAAAATGTTCCTCTGAAACTGTTGATTTAACTTGAGAGTCCTTTTAAAAAAACTCAAACCTCCCAGCATGGAAAGTGTTCACCTGTGACCTTCTGCCTGGATTTCTCTGCTGCATCTACTGCAAGTACAGCATGGGGCTCAGATAGAAACCTGAGTCCCTACTCTCCTCATCACTTGATAAGAGAAGAAACAAGAGTGGCTTTTACCTCTAATTCACTCAGAAAACAATTCTCTATATACCTTTGTTACAGGAAACTCCAGGAGACAAATGGTCCTTGTACTTCTCTGTGCTAGGCAGAAACTACACACATTTTGTCAATCTTATTTTCAGATAAAAATGAACAGCCTCTGAGCAAGCAAAACAAAAACTGGAGAAGCAAAGAATAAAACAGGGCTCACTTTCTAAGAAAACTACTTAATACCAACAAGATCCCTCAGAAAATTGCCACCACCAAATTCAGCTTCCCAAGGGCAATAAGAGGAAAATCTTGACACTTCAGCTCGTGGGTAGAAAGGCCTTGTGGATCATTCTTTAGCAAATCTAAATAGTTCTTACATTAACTCAGACTCAACGATCACAACCTGTATTCATAGAAAGCCTTATTTTTCTACAGTGTTTGCATACATATTATTTCAAGCTGACTGGTAAATACCTGAAGAACTAAGAAACAGCTACCATAAATTCTAAGTTACCTAATACAAGCTTTAAGGACTCAGAGTAAATTTCCACGTAGGCATGATGTGTGATTGCTTTGGTTTCTTTTCCAAGTCTCTGCCTGCTATGTACAATACACTGTAATCCATTCTTTGAACTGTTTGATAGAAATACCTTACAGCTTGGTACAGCTTAGTTAAAAAACCACTTATTTGTCCTAAATCCTGGGTTACAAAGATGTATGTATACACAGAGCTTCAGCTCTCATGGAATTACTGTCTAGTTATAATAATACAATCACTATGGAGATAGTTGCAAAAATGTTCCAGTAGCACAGAAGATGGGTACTTGACCCAACTTGGGACTTCAGGAAGATGTCTGAGTTAAGTCTTTAACTTATGTCTTTAACTAATGCCTTCCAAAGTTTGTAAAATTGTGTTTATTCCTTTTGTCCGATTATAGAAAATTTGAAAATACAGAGAGCTGATAATCCCAATCCATCTTTAAACCTGTCAATCAGGCATAAGCACTTAAAATTTCAGTATATTCCCTTCTTGCTTTTTCTCTAGCACATATATTGCAACATGTAAGTAGCTGTGTATATATTTTTCACAAAATTTAGAAAATATTTTTTACATTGAAGATATATATAAAATATATATACAGTTTCTAAATTTGGTAAAATATACATACTTTTTTCAATCCACCGTTATAATCTTACATCAGCCCACATCAGTCATCACAGGAAGAACTCCAAGAACATAAACCAAAACTGAATAACTTACATCCTATGAGTATACAGTGATTTATAACACCCCCGTATTATGATAGCACTAGGTTTTATTGTTCAAATTAATATTGTAAAAGCAATCCTGCTTAAACAGCCTTATGATACCTATTCCTTGTCCAAATTTCCTGGTACCCCACACCCACCCACAGCATGCACTTGCAGAAGCGTCGCCTCCCAGGACGCAACTCATCATTATCACTTCTAGTGCTTCCAGCACTGCTCTGTTATTTTGGGAGTTGGAATTTCCTAGTGGACACATGAGAAGGAGTGGTGCCAGCAAGTATCCTGATTGTCTCCCTGGAATAGCTTTTGACCAGCAAATGTCTGTTCCCAGGGGCTGGGCCCCTGGAGGAGGCAGATGTGTCTCCCTACCCACTCTCAGGTGGAAAGGGTGACTGTGCTTCTGCAATCTGAGCATGGGATGCCCCCAGCCACTTTTCTCTCTCCTCTCCCTAGAGGGTAGCACTAGGTAGCTTTCAGTAAGCTCGGACAGGGTTTTCATCTTACCATGTGTTCATACATATTTTTAGGACACAGCTAGTGGTTATATTTTACTATCATTTTAACTAAAATTCTGAGTAAGCCTTGGAAGAGGCACAGCAGTTAGCCAGGTAAAGATGGGTGAGAAAGGACTTCCTCAGAATCTCAACAGCATGAGCAAACAAACCCAAGAGCAGAATCCATAGTGTATGGGGGCAACTACAGGCAGTTCTCTAATAAAGAAACTAGAGGAGGGAGGGGTGAGACACAAGGCTGGAGAGAGAAGGGCGAGTCCGGGCACAGGTGCTACAATTCTGCAAAGGAACTTGGACCCTAATGCAAGGAGAATCAGACCTGCATGCAGATGGGTAACTGGTACAACCAAAGGTAAGAGGAAGAACTTTAAAATGGAGTACAGGAGAGAGATGATGAGATCTAACTCAGACTTTAAGAATAAGGGTACTGAGAAGGAAAAACCAGCTGGACCGGGGGCAAGTTTGGTTACAAGCACTCTTTGCTGGTTTCATGTTTTCCACCTCCAACCTTAGTGCGCTATCGGGACACCATGTCTCCTGAAAGCTCAGGTCAGGGCTCCAGCGGCCTCCATAGGGGAGGAAGAACAGGGTCCCATGTCCCAAAAGCTTCACAATTACTTCTGCTGGTGATGAAGGGAGTCACAATGCTGAGGGCTGGTAGATTCCAAATAGCACAGAAAGAACAACAATATATGAATTCCAGAAAACAGAGAAAAAAACACACACTTGAGCTACTTTTGTTAAAAAAAAATGTAGAAGCAGCTTGAAAGCAGGTGCCTGTGAGGCGTTCCCTCACTGCCACTGTGCGCTGCTTCTGTCTTACAGAGATCACGTGGGGATAGCCCCACACATAAAAGTGGTATCATTAAAAGCCTCCAGTCATTCACTTTGCTTATTAAAGCCACTCCACAATGAAAATCATAATGGAAATCTCAGCTGTCCCTAGCAATAACACTAAAATACAATTAGTTCCTCTTCCCGAGGAGTATTGAGGTATGCGCTTGAGGTACTATGTTAATTGCCACTGCTTCATGCCATAGCTTCAATCAGGGATCAGAATGGGAGCAAGACAAGCATGGATGTCACTAAGTTCCTAAGGACTGAAAACTGGAGTTTTCCTGCCATCATCCTCTCAATGAAGAGTGTTAAGAGTAAAGGACTCCATCTGGGGAACTACAGTGACACCCAGTGGCTGTGAAGTATCATAAGATACCAGTTACAAAACTTTAGTTTATTACATGACGAGGAGAGGAAATACTTGTTGGTATACTGAATTTTAAACTCAATGCCTATAAAAATGTGCATACAACTAGAAACTCATCACAATATGATCCAAAATCAGGCAAATCAGTGATTTATAACAAAATCAGCATGTTTAGCTACCTTGGATAATTTACTCCACCTATTAAAATTCTCAGTTGTGTTTCGTAACAATTATGGGCAGAGGATATGAAGTATTGATATTGTATTCCAAGTTTCAAACCGCCTATTGCCATTCATGCTGTGTGCAAATGTGAGAACAAGTCACGACCAGCCCTCTCACTCGGTCATACAAACAGCTGATATAAAGTGAGCCAGGCTCGACCACTTTGATCCCAATAGTTTTGACGCTATCTCTGTAAAGATTTATCTGAAAATGTTCTGGAGGGTTCAAAATTTCAATTTATATTTATAGCATGTGTGAGAAACACCGATGGAGAGTGTGGCAGAGACAGACCAACAGCAGAATCCCAGGAATACCTGCCTGACCTAGTAGGGTGAGGATAAACCAACCTGCTTCCACGGAAAACACATATACTTTAGAATCTGACAGAACGGAAGTTTGTGCAATGTTTGACTCTAGGCAAAGTGTTTCATCAGTAGTCTCTGTATTCCTATATGTAAAATGGAGATTGAGAAACATCATACAGGGTTGCTATGAAGCAAAATAGTAAAACTATCTATCAAGATTAATGTAAAATTTCTCACTCAGTGCCTTGCATGGATAAGATGCACATTCATAGTAGCTATCATGTATATGCACTCATATTAAGAAAACTAAGAGACTGAAGCTTCCTTTGTCACAGAAAATACTCTGAAAACAGACTTTAGATTCCATAAACCTGCCATATTTTGAATGCCAAGTGCTCCTCTCCCTGACTCTAGTAATTTGGAGCACGCCTTAGTGAATCACAAGCAGTATCTATTAACAACAGAGAATGTCTCTGAAATTCACCTAAGTTTATCTTGGACATTAAAATGAATGAAAGTGCAGGAAACCCTCTATGCTTATTTATCCCCTAAGTCAAAAATGCTCTTGCATAAAAGGTTTCAGCACTTCACAAACACTAAACCAAGTGTGCAGATCACAATGTGCAGATGGTACAACGGGGCATGCACGACTGGCAGAAATGAGAAAGGGACAAAGACCAATCCAGGAAGTGACAAGTAGCTTGCTGTAAAAGCAAAACAAAGTTGCTCAGCCTCCAAAAGGTCAAAACCTGCATTCTGGTCTTCCAAGTAGCAAACTTTAAAAACGACATCAGCTCATTCTGCTGTCTGACTCAAAGACCTCCAATTCTTTTCCCCTCACTCGATGTAAAAGTCAAGCCCCCTCCACGGCCTATGAGACCCTGCAAGAGCTTGCTCTGCAGCAGCTCCATGAAGTCCTCTCCCATTACTTCCCACCTCAGTGACTCCACTCCAGACACACCAGCCTCTTGGCTGCTTCCTGAACACAGCACACTGCATGCTCCAGGCCTTTGCACAGGCTGTTCCTTCTGTCTAGAACAATCTTCTTCCATTTGTAACTGTGAGGGTTGCTGCTGTTGGCTTCATGTCTCCACTCAAATGTCTCACTATCAGAGAGAACGTCCCTGGTCCCTCTATTTAAAGTGCATCTCTCCTCTCCCCCGGCTCTCTGTCCCTCTTCCCTGCCTCCCTTTTCTCCCTAGCACTTCCATCACCTAAGGGACTACAGATTTTTGTCATTTGTCTTTCTTTTCCTGCTAGAAGGCAAATTCCTAAGGGCAGTGCTTTCTGGCTATTTTGTTCACATGATACCCCCAGGACCCACACACAGAACAGGCTTGATACAAAACAGTCAATAAATATTTGCTAAATTGTTTGAGGAAGGCAACAGGGGGGACACAGTTAGTGAGAGTTCCTAGTTTTTGTGAATCTGTAAAGTAAACAAAAATAAAAATGCTCAAAACCCTTTTTTTAGTATATACATATACAAAAAAAGTATAGTTTAGAGACTATGTTAAAACAGAGGCACTAATCAATGCCATCTCGGTGCTATAAAATCACAGATAATATTATCCGTGAATATGATATGATATGAATATGATAAGATATCTTTCTTGATATCTTTGTTTCTCAGGTATGTTCAATGAGCTGAATTATTTTTGTATTGAGAATATTTTTAAAATAATAGATACTACTGCCTCTCTTTCAGAATTCTACTCATTGAAAATTCTTTATGTCAAGTCTAAGAGCGGTCAAGAGTATCTCCTGAGCAATATACAGATCTGAATAGCTGGTCACCAAGTTTTGAAAACCATTTATCCTTTGGTTCTTGATTATATCAATAGCACTCAGAAGAGATTTACAGGTGAAGGTGTCAGTAGTTCATTCTATTGACAAAGAGCTTCTGCAACTTCATATCATATTTAAGGTGGGGGGAACCTGCTCTAGTTCTTTTCATTCATTTTAACATGCAAATGGAGAAAAAGTTACTTAATATCACTACTAGATTCAATTAATATTGCAAGAATATTTATAACCTACACACACAAATTAAATGTGTGTAAGTAAATACATCAGCTTTATATTTTATGCTGAAAAAGGCCAACAGTGGTTAGTTGTTATAATGTTAGATAAAGAAATGGGAGCTGGTAAACCAGTCACACATTAGTATTCAGGCAGCATTAGCATCTACAAGTTTTCTACTGCTTCAAAGTACAATCAGAGGGAGAGAAGAATGCAAGGAAGCTCTAGAACTAAATTTCTTTCTCACAGGCTTTGGTCTAAGGCATGGTGGATGAAGCCACGAGGCACTATCCTCACATCTTTGATTTTATTTCAGTACTGTTTCCAGAAAATACAGTAGTGGAAAAATTTATTTCTATATGATATCTAAAAGTTTAATTTAGTATATAGCTCAAATTGATTCTCAATGTTCCATCTTAAGCCTCTACATTTAAAGACTTGTACGCTATATTCCTTAATATAACTTGCAGTGATCTCAATGAAAGCTGCTGTTTGATTTAGAATAGATTTTTTATTACTTCAAGCTGTTTGTTAAGGATACATTAGAGTGACCATAACCAAAAAATTTGTTTTAAAGGCTCCCCAAAAGAAATATTTATAAGTATAAAATACTGTAACAATATATTATTCTAATTAAGAGCTATGTTGCAAGAAGCATAAGTAAGTGAAAGAGTTTGGAACATGGCAGATATCTACTGAGAGTTAACACCGCATTTCTAGGAGATGAATTACCACAAATAGAAGTTAAATCAGTCACAAATGGCACTGAAGAAAGTATAGGAGAAGGTTTTTCTGCCCTAGGGAGGTGAGGCTATTTTGCACAGACTAATATAGCATACGTTCAGAATTTAGGTTTTCTTGGCAGGAACATGCTCAGCTGCCAAAATCAGCTGACATACTGTAGCCCATCAACTATCAGCTGGAGCTGGGGAACATGGGCTGGGGTTCAGAATCAAGGTAGAGGCTGTTGGACTACAAGCTTCTTTTCCACAGCTTTCGCTCTCTCATTTCCTGAGGTTCTGACATACCCTAGGACAAGAGTCTTCAATCGGAAGTACACAAACACTTTCCAAAGGGTTCAGAGGTTGCAGGTAGTTTTAAATGAACCACTTTCCAGAATCTTTTAAAAGAATACAACTTTTTTGTCAACATAGACTTTATTTCATTTCATAAAACAGAGGCAAACCTCTCATCTGAACTGAACCTTGTGTTGGCTATTGCTCTGTGGAATACACCTATGAACCGAAGGGAACATTTAAATACTGGTAGTTAGCTTTGTAAGAAAGTGAATGACTCATGTCTAAGTATACAATTCTCAATTCTTTGAACAAATTGAAGGAAATACTTCAACTGTCACTGACAAATTATTTAAAATAACTTTGATGATTTACTACTAAAAGTTTTTAACAAATAATTCAAAGGGGTTTACAGTAGGCTAAATAACAGATCCTACGCCCCCCCACCCCCCGCCACCACCAAAAAAATCCACACCTTAATCTCTGGAACCTGTGAATGTTCCCTTAGATAGCAAAAAGAGAGAGAGGAGGATGAGAAAGAGAAGGAAAAGAAGGAGGAGAAGGAGGAAGGAAGGAAGGAAGGAAGGAAGGAAGGAAGGAAGGAAGGAAGGAAGGAAGGAAGGAAGGAAGGAAGGAAGGGGAAAGAAGAAAGTGAAGAAGAAGAAGGGAGGGAGGGAGGGTAGGAGGGTGGGAAGGAAAGAGAAAAAGACTTTGCAGATATGATTGTGTTAAGGATCTTGAAATGAGGACATTTTCCTGAATGATCTAAGAAAACCTAAATGTTCCTGTTCTTTTAGGAGAGAGGCACTGAGAGATCTGACAGGCAGGAAAAGAGAAAGCAACATGACCCAGAGGTAGGGACCTAAGTGATACAGACATAAGCAGAGGAATGGCAGCTGCCTCCAGAAGCTGGAAGAGGCAAGGAGCAGATTTTCTCCTAGAGCGTATGGAGAAAGTGCATTGCTGACAATACCTCATTTTAATCCCAGAATCAGTAACCTTGACTTCAGGCTCCAGGCCTCCAAAACTGTGAGAAAATAAATATTTGGTTGTTTCAAGCAAAACTTGTTACAATGGCCACAGGAAACTAATACAGAATTCAAAGCACTGAATGGCACTGCAATAACTTCTTCCTTTCTCATCTACTTATCATGGGAATGTTTTTTAAAACTGATATGTATAAAAATAAGAAAGGAGAGATAAAATTGTTCCCAATCCTGTCTCACTCTAGCAGAAGAATGAAAATTGTTTATAACGTATTAAGAGATTTGGAAAAATACATAAAAAGCCTCTACAATTTACAATATAAAGTGTATTTTCAATATAAAAAAATTTTTAAAGGTTACTCTTTTATGTTTATAATTTTAAAATGTGAACGAGTTACTTATTTCTTGAAGAAAAATTCAGAGTATATGTGCCCATAAAGAGTATCACTGTGGATACTCCCCATGTCTGCCCTATAATCGATTAAAAAAAAAAAAAATCCAAATAACAGCTTATTTTAACTTCTTAAAAAATGTTAATTGTGCTACTAAACATTGTGAAATTTGTCTTTCCATCAGTTTGGACTCTACACTCTAGCTCTAAGATCCCCATAAATCATTATTTAAACAAAGGAAGGGAGGCAAATGTGTAATATTTTTATCCTTCCACTTTGTTCCACTATTTTTTAATCCTTACCCAAAGACATTTTTTCATTACTTTAAAAGAGAGGAAGGGAGAGAGACAGAGAGATGGTGAGAGGGATAAAGAGAGAGAGACATCTGTTGGTTGCCTTCTTGCATGCATCCTGGCTGGGGATCAAACCGGCAACCTGGGTATGTGCCCTGATTGGGAATCAAACCCGCAACCTTTTGGCCTATGGGACGATGCTCCAACCAACTGAGCTGCACTGGCCACAGTTTGCTCTACTATTTTAATCTCTCAACCTCCAATACCAAAAATAAAAAGAATTATTCACTGTATTATTTTCCTCTATCTGAAGAAAATTTTTGCCACTTAATCAAAACTGGAAGGGACAGAAAAGCAATGATATCAATGTGATTCTATGTCCTTACCTAGGCCTATTTGAGGCAGGTGCTCAAAAAGGGTCCAGCTGTGGTCATCAATGTAGTGGTTCTTCAGGATCAACAGCTGGCAGACATCTCGGGCAGTTATGTCACTGGGAACCTCTAAGGCCCTGCTGGTTTCGTCTTCACTGTACACTTTAATTACCTGTGTATGTAGAAATAAGAAAATGAGCTAAAATATGATCTTAAAAACATTACATTAGTGTAAATCATCAAACTTATTGGTTGAACTGGTTACAAATTGCTTATAGAGTTTCCTCTACAACTAATTTATATGTACATGAAGTGAATGTTACTTATCCCAAGATTTGTTTATACCATGTGTCCAAGTTGCTTTGTCCAACGACTTCCACTTTCTCATCTAAACTAGAGTCCAATGACTATTTAACATCATTGGCCACTATTAATGATGGAATGTTATATACTAATCATATTAATTATAAGACCATATTCTTTCCCTACCACTCTGATCTATTCAAAAGCTCCGTTATCTCTTATCAATAGTTTAACTTTTCCATGCCATACTTAAATCCTGTAACTAACCCAAGTAACATGGGTGATATTACCAGATATACTCAAACAGTAAAACCAATAAAGAGAATCAGACTTTTTGAAAAGATTTCCCCATTTCAGGCATGAAGTTTTGCCAAAGTCTTGTTAGACGTTCACCCAATCCTTTTCATTCCTCCCTAGCAATGAACTGTGGCCACGAGATTGTGCTGCAGTCTGTGCAACATAAGCCCGAGCAGTGTCTGCACTTCCCAGCCCGGCCCATAAACGTCTCCCACAAATTGTCCTCTAGTTCTCTTTCACCCCCTCTGTTAGATGGAAATGACTCCAAGGACCTAGAGGAGAGGAGAGGCAGGGAATAGAAGGAAACTTTGTCCCTGAATGAGCATGCCAAACGTGCCCAACTAGGTAGACCTATATGATGCTTTGATGTGAATGAGAAATAAACTTTTATCATGTTAGCTCACTGTACATTTGTACTTACCTATTAGAGCAGTTATGTTTCCCTAAATTATATAGAATTCAAGTTTCATATACAACACTCCCCCCCAAGCTATGCTCAATGCTAGAATTTCCAGTATTAATGTTATGCTACATATTAATTAAATTAATTATAAGAAGGCAAATAGCCATGAGAATAGTACAGTAAGGTAAACACACATACCCAAAAGTGGGAAATGGTAAGAAAATTCAATATAATACACCTGTTACAAAAACAAAGATGTGAATATTTTTAATAATTCAAACAAATGCAAATTAAAATGACATGTCAATTCTGTCAATCTATTTTTTATAATAATTTTATTTTAATCATTGTTCAAGTACAGTTTTCTCCCCTTTACTTCAATCTATTTTTTTTTTCATCACAGTTAATCACAGTGCAATGTGATCAGTGCACTGTGCAATGGAATAGTTGCTATCTCACAATGATAGTAGTGATTTAAATTGGGAAACTATTGTGTACACCTATTGGTTTGATAAATTAAACCTTTTATTTATCAAAGGCATAAAAGGTTTGTTCCTTTGGCTCAATAATTTCACTTAGGCAAACTGTTTCAATGAGTTTGTCCTAAATGTGGAAAATGGCTTTAGGCTTGACATGTCCAGCAGAGTGTTATTTATAATTCTATCAACCAAAATATTCAACAATGAAACAATGGTAAACACATTACTTTCACAGAATGGAATATTATGTGGTCCTTACAGAGGTTATCAAGAAAATGATACAAAACTTAAAAATTTCTTAAGGAAAATAAAATTACGACACCAAAGTATATGTCATGTGATTCATCGCAAACTTACTTGTCGAACTTGGCTCCGCAGCACCTACCCCTTTTGTAACAGTATTCTGATTGCCTTTTAGGGCACCACTCCCTCCCTCACCATCAGTCTTTATGGTTCCGGCAGCTCCAACTCCTGCTAGCGATGGTGTGCTGGAGCTGCTGGAGCTGCTGGAGCTGCTGGAGCTGGCTTGTGAGAACTGATTGTTCCACATTCAAGAACTTTGCAAGCCAGGCATCTTGAAAACAGCCACAGTAGGAGTACATACACCAAATAAATTGACAAATGTTACAAATTAAGACTTTTAGTTTCTTTTTAGAGCCAGTTTACCAGTATACCACTGCCTCAGCTCCAGATGGGAGATACACAGCTTGGTCTATCGGCATCCAGTATCCCCCTCACAACAACAATCACTTCAGAAATGGGGAGCTAGAGTCAGTGTGGTATTTGTTCACATAACCACAGAAGGGACTCTCTTTTCTGGGGCAGATGTAGGGCAAAGATGCTACTATTCGTGAAGAAAAGAGAATAGGGAGATGGAGTTACCCATGCCAAGAAATGCAGAGTCCTGAGAATATCGCTGAGCTCCTGGATCAAGGACCACTTGAATTTGGTGTTTTTATACTATGTATGCCAGGCAGCTAAAAGCTTCTAGTGGTAACACCCACCGACTTATCTCCCTTGTTCCCACTTGAACCCCTCCAATCCATTCTCTACACTGCTAGCAGAATAAATTTTCTAATAGCCAATCCAATCAGGTCATTCTGCTACTAAAATTCACTGAACTCAAGCGCTCACTTGTTTATTAAGATCCCATGTAAGGTACATGTCCTTTGCTAAGTGTTTTATTATTATAAAGCTGTCACAGAAAGAGATGGTTGTTATACTCAGAGAGCTTAAAGTCTATCGGGGAAAGCAGTACTGAAAACAATAATTACAGCCCTGGCCAGGTGGCTTAGTTGGTCGGAGTATTGTCCCATACATCAAAAGGTTGTGGGTTCAATCCCCAGTAGGGGCACATACAAGAGGCGACCAATCCATGTCTCTCTCACATCAATGTCTCTCCCCCACTCCCTGTCTCTCTAAGAGCAATAAACATATCCTTGGATGAGGATTTTTAAAAAATCCAATAATTACAAAGTAGGGCATGAAAGTGCAGCATGGTACTAAATTATAAACGAGGGTTAGAAAAGGCCCAAAATATATCTGTGAAAAAGTAAATATTTAAGCCAAGACCTGAAGGAGGAGTGGGCAGTAGCTAGCTAGGCAAAGAGAGGGTAAGAACATTTCAAGCTAAGGGAACAGAAGCTGTGCAAAGCCCCTGGGCAAGAAGAAATGGCAGGTTCTACAGAATTAGAGCAGGCAGGGACAGCAGGAGCAGCAAACTGGGAGCACGGCCCTAAGGAAGTCCCTAAGGAAACCGAGGGATAGGTATGATGGTGGGGAAGGGATGTAAAAGTTTAAGATAAGAACTGACTTGAGAATCATGGAGCTTAGAGATGCTAAGCAAACACATGTACACAGATGTGTTGGATAATGCAGGGAAAAAAAGAACAAAGAAAAAAGAGAACCTAGGACTGAACCCTAAGAAAGTCCAAAATTTAACAGTGAATTAGAGGCAATAAAGCCTCAAAGATAAAATGAGACAGGGAGATGACCAGGGAAGTGGAACCTCACAGAAGAAAGTCTGAACCCTTCCCAGCACAGCAGCCCACAGAACAGGTCACGCTGTGATCCCAGTCAAATGGGACAAAAAATTGCAACGTGTTATCTCTCAGTTGCACGTGAGGTATCCTCTAGGAGAAATCAATGCTCCAACTACCAACACAGGTGCTTTATTTGTCAAACTCCTACTTACCATTTGGCCCCAGCTTCCATGGTACTTTCCTCTGGAAAGTCTTCCCTGAACGCCCATGACTTCGTAACGTGCCCTCTAATGTGCTCTCATTTTGTATTTCTATATGATGTCTTTCTCTTGAACTGTAATAGTAAGTTCTTATAAGAAAAACCACGGCTTATTTACTATTTGTCATCACACCCTAGGGACCTAGCCCAAGGCGAGACATGGCTTAATAAAGATCTTAGGAATGAAGTATTTTTGTGCCCTTGCAAACCTTAGCAAAGTGTTTTGTACACAGTAGGTACTCCATGTATATTTGTAAATTTTAACTTAAAAAAATTGTCACAAAGTATACCACTGATTAAATTTTATACTCAGGAAATTAACATTTTTCTCAATGACCAACAGTTGCGCAATTCTTCTTATCAATAACCCGAGGTAAGAACTGACTCAATATTGCTGTTAGTGGACAATTCTGAGCTTGAGTCATTGAGGCAGACATAAAGTTATATGAAAAGGGTCATGAACATATATTGTCAAAATCAGATGTGATTATTTGTACTTTCATTTCAGCTCATTTATTTCGTGATTAATACACATGGTTCACTAAGACCCCAAGACCTGTTTGGAATCTCAGTGCCTCCCATGACTGCATCTGGGGGAGCTACTGTCCTTAAGTGTGCACCTTCAGTATTTGCTTCTGTGCTGGCCAATTCTAAAGGACCCTCGAGGATGCTGTCCACTGTATCTCTGCTTCTGTGATTAATGACTGGGCTGAGCACTGGAGGGTGCCCCAGCCAAAAGCAATGTGAAGAGGACCATTCCTGAGAGGACGGAAAGGTCCAACCCTGGGGCTGCTCCATCGGGGAGGCAATGATGAGCTGTTGTTTCAGTTCCCTCGGAGACAGGCTGCACATTCCACGCCAGGTAAGTGGGGGGACTGGCAATGAACTGGGGGCTGGTAACAGCACTCCCTGTGCTCCCTGACTACCCTGTTTTCTTACAGTGAACTCCCATCACCTGGGGTAACAGAAGCACGCCTCTTATTTTTCATGCTCTATCTTTTATATCAGAAGGGCTAAGAAAGTGAGAAATTGAAAACACTCTGAAGCTCAAGCCAAATTCATAAAGACGGCAAGAAGAGAGCAAGAGGTAAAGATGGGGAAAATGAAAAAGATATCTACCCAATCAGGAAAGCCATTATTTCTTCAAACTATGTTGCTGCAAATTTGAAAGAAATAAGCTGCTAAGAATCAAGACATAAATTTAGAAGAGCTAGGCCAACATAAATTTCTGGAATAGGTTCATGTACTCATTTTTTAAATAAATAACACCTGCTGAGAAAAGAATGTAATACTTTTGTGGGAGCTCCATTTCAAACCCTTATTTTTTTTAATCCTATTTAATTCTGACATTTGTCCAAAATACATATACATATTCTTAGATCTATTTGGTAATTATGAAAAATCCCTTATACTTCCAGTGGGATATGCCCTTTATTAAAATTCTCATTTTACATCTATGTATTTCTCCTTAAAAAATGCCTCTTGCCAAAAGTATTACTACACTAAAACTTCCTGTGTAAGAAAAAAAGTCAAGTCATCAGAAACGCTACATGACTAGTGTGGATTAAAACTAAGTTAACTCGGGCTGCTGTGGCTCAGTTGGTTGGGTGTCATCCTACAAACCTAAACACTGCCAGGTCAGTTCCCACTCAGGGCACACGCCTGGGCTGCGGTTTCAGGTGTGTGCAGAAGGCAGCCCTTTGATGTTTCTCTCTATCTCTCTGTCCACCACCCCCTCTCTTTCTCCACTCAAAAACAAACAAAATAAATAACAAAATGTATTTTAAAAAGCTAAGTTAAAAACTTTTGTGATCATGTAAAAACCAACTAGCTGAGACGTTCTTAAAAATCATTCAAGTACTGGTCTCCTTTCCTTTATATCCTGAGGGGTAAAACAGAGATTGGAAGATCATACCACCATGCTATTTAATAAAGGGATACTATATATTTCCAGTTCAGTGGTCCAAATTCCCAACTTACTTTAAATAAAAAGGTGAGAAGAATATTAATCATATCAACTGATCTACAAAATCATTTGAAATGGCACACCAGCAGGACAAAATCCTCCCTGGACCTAAAAAAGTGGGAGTTCCTTTGTTTCATCAGTGGACAAACACTTGACTAGCAGAGAGACATGCACTGACAGGGTCTGTCTATACACCCTGCCAGCATAAACAGAGAGCACCCAAGGACAGCCCGCAGGGCAGACACCGGCTGTGTTTAGAAAGCCCTTCTGCGGAGCTGCAATCCTGACCATCAGAGTAACCTTGGCTTTTGGAGTGGTTTGCAGAGTCAAAAACAGCTCTGGGAGCATCTGGCATGGAGCGATGAAACTGCAATACACAGACCGAGTAACCCCTGCAGGGGGAATGCAGATCTCTGTTGTGGCTGACGTCCTTATCACGGCTGTTTATACACTTTATACCTCGACTCCCCGAGACTGCCCTCCATAAAAAGTAAGTGGAGGCAAGAGATTAAAAAAATTAACATAACCCATTTTTAAAAGAGTAGACACAATAATGTTCAAATATAAAGCCAGCAAGACATAGTTAACTTTTCAGGAAAAGGCTTGAGGCCTCTGACGTCTTGAGACTAACCCAAGAATATTTAAAGAATAAGACAAAGACCGTTTCTAAAAAAATAAAGAGATCAAGTTTGAAAGTCAATTATGTATCCCCCTGCTCCCAAAGCACACCAAGTGTTTATCTCTACTACAATCACTGGAAATTCTGATTCTCAGAACGGAAGATACAGAATGCCTTAGGAAAGCACTGGCAAGGCTGAAGAGTCAGCCTCTTCCCTGTAGGCCCCAGGAATGTGACAGCAAGGGACAGCCACATCCTTTTCTAACCTGGTTCACATAAGGATGTTTGAAAGACACTCAGGGCTGTGATCTGGTCATTTGACAATGCCACCAAGAAGAAAGGGGCGTTGAAACCCTTGGTAAGTAATTAGCTACTGAAGAGCTTTCCCCTATTTATCCCTTATTTCTCCCAGGAGAGAGGAAAGAAGAGGGATAATCATTAACCAGGTTGAAAAACATAGCTAAACAAACAAAAACTCATAGATATAGACAACAGTATAGTAATTACCAGAGGGAAGGAGGGTTGGGGGTAGTAAAAAGCAAAGGGGGTCAAATACATGGTGGTGGAAGAAGGTTGACTTTGGGTGGTGGGCACACAATGCAATATACAGATGATGTATGACAGAATTAATTGTACACTTGAAACCTATATAATTTTATTAACCAATGCCACCCCAATAAACTTAACGTTAAAAGAGCACTGACTGAACATAAATATATGAGCAAGGATCCATATGATAAAAAGTAAGGGAAATGAAAGAAAGAAGGAAGAAAGGAAGGAAGGGAGGGAGGAAAGAGGAGGGGAAAAAGGCTTTTGCATCATGGAGCATGGTTATCTTCTAGCCAAAGTTTCTATTTTAGGATCACAAATTTAGTTTTTAAATTAACTACATTTAAATATCACATTTACTCTTTTTATTTAGTATTTAATTCAAAATAATTTAAACACCATATTTAATACCAAGATCTTATCATGATGAAAAGTATACAATTTTTAAACAGAAAATGTTCATTTATTTATTATATCTATTAATATTATTTATTGTATCATATATTGTTTTTATGTAACAGAAGGTAAGAAACAAGGTCCAAAGAAATTTGCTCCCAACCTGGTCCCAAAGTAAAGCTTATTTCTACAGCTCTTTAAAAGTTTACCATCAAAGTACAGTATAATCATAAAGTCATCTTTTAATGTTTAAGGTTTTTTCCTCTATTATTTTTAATAGATATGTGATGTACCTAAGTCATGTGAAATATTTTTACATCAAGGTCACAGTAGCCCTGGCTTTTCTAAATAAGGAACACAGTGTCCTAAGATAAGAGAAGACAGCTCAGATATTTTGAATTAAGCAACTTAATATGTTCTCTTGAAGAGAATGGAAAATAATGCATTCATTATTACTTATTCCAAATCTCTAACAAAATGTTATGTTAAAACAAAGATTGTTCCAAAAGACCCTGATCACTCAAGAAAAGCTGCTGCTTTCTACTACCATCCTGTATTATTTTGCTAGTTGTCAAATACTTACTTTGAGCAAAATGGTACAGTTCAGAGAAATCAGGTAATAAGAAGTCTTAAATTCTTTCTATCAAAAGAGATAGTCAATAAAACATTTTAGTTGAGCGTGAGCAATAAATGTTTGATTAGTTATGATATTAACTCCAAAGAGATTATTATCAATATAAATACTATAAGGATTGATTGACAAACAGATCCATTCCATACTCCTATGGCTCCTTCCAACTTCATTTCCTATGATCCCTTTGTTATTCTTGATCTCTGGCCATACTTTTTTTTTTATCAGTTTCTTGAAATAGCCATGCTCTTTCCTGTCACAGGACATTTGCACATGCTGTTTCTGCTGCCCAGAATACTGAGGTCTCCCCACCTTCAACACCCATCCATCTGATTAACCATCATCTATGATGGGAAGTTTTCAGTGACTCTCCCAGTTTAGGGCCAGGCGCTTTGGTCCAGGTATGTAATTACTATGAACTGGCCTCCATGACTCAAAGGGCTCCAAGTGCAGGGGGGACATCAACATTTGCTTCCTGTTATGTCCCCAGCAGTTAGCACAGTGCTGGGCACACAGTGAACAAACAGAAATATTCTTTCAGTGATGAGAGAAACCATCACGGTAGCCCTGTGGGAGACAATATTAGGGATTCCCAAAATCCCTAATATTGAAACCTCAGGAGGTCTGAAAAACCTCTAATAAAGAAGAGAAACACATGGGCAAAACAGAAAATACAGGCAAGGTTTCATGCAACATGTGAATTAAACAAAGGTGAATGAGGTAACTTCTATGGTCCATTTCAAGTTTGGAATTCTGTAGAAATTCGAAAAAAAGAAGGGAGGAGGGTATCTGAGTGGGATAATATTATGAGAAAAGATACTGAGGGCTGAAGAAGCAAAAATATGTACAGAACAGTACCCAGAATATTCTGCCAAGATCAGAGGGACAAAGTTACAAGGACCAGATGAGGAATTGCAGGTGCCTGCGGAAGGAAGACCTTTGCCCAGCACAGCTGAACAGTGCTCCCCATCACTGCAAACTACAGAGGGGGCCAACAATAAGGGATTTGTAAGATATATAAATCACATGGTACCTTTTCTCAATGATGAAA
The DNA here is from genome assembly GCA_004024845.1 of Tonatia bakeri. NCBI lineage: Eukaryota > Metazoa > Chordata > Mammalia > Chiroptera > Phyllostomidae > Tonatia > Tonatia bakeri. The sequence goes on from PVIA01000769.1 coordinate 308,223, forward strand.
ATATACAATTAAGTTTTAAAAGACAGTTTTACAAGAATGTGATTACAAAGATGTGAAAAATAGGGATAATCACATGATGATTTAATTATTCAGGAACAGATTCAGCTAAAAGTAACAGAAAAGACACCCTCCAAAATCGAGGTTTATTTATTTTTTCTCACATTCAAAATCAGAGGCAGACAGGCCAGAGTTTTGGTGGGACGATTTCATCAAGTCACCACTAACCCAGGCTCTTTCCATTAGTCTACAATCTTCAAGGTCACCAGACGGATCACCCCCATCCCACCTCTGTACAAACTGAATTGTGTACATTTGCACATTACTACATTTCAACAGGAAAATCATAGGGCATGACCGATAAAGGTAAGAACTAATTCAGAGTTAAAGGACCTGTGTTACTGGGATCCCTACAGATTTTCCAGGAGTTCTGGATATGAATTCAAAGGCAAGGATGATATGAATTGGTTTCCCAGCCAGCATCAGGCCAGGCCAAAGAGGCCCAGGATGGCTCACCACTGGAAATGAGCCACACTTGGCGGGGCCGAGGATTTAGCACTGTTACACCTGGCAGCTCAGATTAGTGACACTGCCGAGTCATGCCACGTCTAGGCTTCCAACCAAGAGAAGAAAGCAGTCTGCAGCCAAAGGGAGGCCCAAAAAGTCTCCTTAAAGTCACTCTGCTCTACTCTATGCTTCTCCTCTGTCCTTTACCTTTCCGCTCACCTTGCCTCAGACCAAGAGCCTCACAGACTCCCCTTGCTTTTTTCTTAAAGGGCAAAAAGACCCTAATTCAAGTGGGTGGTACAATGTTGAAAGAGAAATTAGAAACTCTTTCAGTTTGCTCTGTTATATGGTTTTTAAAAAGGCAAAAAAACAAACAAAAAAAGCTCCAATTTCATTACAAAAGAAGGCAAACTTTAAAAACTACATCCAAAAATATCTTGACCCACGATGCACAAATGCACATACGTATACAATATGGTGCATAAATGTTCTAGGACCTGAATGCAGTATGAATAGTAAAGGGGGTCAGATCCCAAATCCCACACTGGTGTTTCCAGTGACTCCATCCAAGGGGTGTTCTCTGAAACCTCAGTACGTTTAACATTCATGCAATTCCTGCAAAGATGCCAGTGCTGACTAATTCATCTTTGAAGTGAAAGAAACCTTCACAAGTGCTAATGCTTATTCATATTTAAAGTTAAAAAAAAAAAAAAGAAGCCTCTGGTCAGGCTTATGTTGGACACAGTGTTATTCCAGTATCTCATTTCAGTTTTTAAGCAATTCTTTATTCCCAGAATAACCATCAGACATGTCTAAGCAGAAAAGTTAAAACCGTTTCACACAGTGAGAAAGGACACATTGAGGGGGGGAGGAAGAAGTGTTTAGAAGACAGAAAGGGAAAATGAGAGGGCAGAAAAGAGATTGAGCAGAACCCAGGTTGAGCTGGCTGGCATCAGCTGAAGCACTTTTAGGAGCTACCTTATTTCACTGATTCTTAAAAGCACATTTTCTCACATTTAACTACACTGAAACTTGGATGTAATTTACCATCAGTGGTATGCCATAGTTTGTTTAATGGGAAGCATAGAAAATAATGATGCATCTTATCATTTAAGGTGCCAAAGAATCAATGAAATACGCTGTGTTCAGTCTTTCTGGGGCATTTGAGGTAAACTAATAATAACACCAAACAAAATATCACTTTCTAGACCTAACGTTCCCATGATGGGAGAGTACTAGGAGGAAATGATTTATATCCATCTTTGTAATTTTACCTTTGCTTCATTTTTCTAAATATTTATTTTGTATCACTGAAAAACACATGTAGACCACACTCCTACAAAAGAAATGGAATTAATACTGTTAGAATCACAAAATACTAACGATTAGAAGGACTCCTGGAGAATATTCAGCAAAACCCTTTCACTTTACAAATGAAGTAGCTGAGGCTGGAGAGGGCATGACTTGCCAGGGGATCTGCGGCTGGTTGCGGGCAGAGCCAGCCGTGGGACCCTGCCCTGGGCTCCCAGCTGATCCTGCTCTTTCCACTCAGCTCGCCCCATTTCCAGGCAGCCTTGAGCTGCTGCTTCTGCACAACATCTTGGAGACAAGTATTATATAATTATACACCAGGACATAAAAATGCTTTTAGGTCCCAAAGATCTACCTTTCTAAATGTCAAAAAAAGAGTTGTTTTTCTTTGTATTTTCACTTTTCTTAGCATAATTTGCCAGGAAAATTGCATACAGTGAAACAGCCAGCAGAGGGAGCCTTGATTTGTCAGAGGAAGAGAAATGCGGTGTTTTGCAAATTAGAACTTTAACACTATTGACCTCATGGAGTTCTTGCTTAATGCCATTACAAGCTTTACAGTAAAGTTTAAGTCTATTTTTAAACAGTCCTAATTCTTTGAATTTTTAATGTAAATCATGCCTACATCTTAAACATCAATAAGAGGAACTGATTGGGGTGTGTGTGTGTGTGTGTGTGTGTGTGTGTGTGTGTGTGGTGTCACCTCACCAGGAATCTAAGTGGAGTTCTCTCTGGCATTCAGAATACTAATATCAAAATTCTTCTTCAAATCTTGACAGAACTACTCAAACTAATTTGACTTCTGAAAGTAAGAAATAATACTCCTGACATTTTCACAAGCACGAATAAATGTGTATGTCCAAATATGCACATCCAATTAGGAAGCTACAATCACTTACCAACAATGCCGTTTCTGCCAAGATGGTTTTTTTAATTTCTCTTCTGGAACTGTCTTAAGAGAAAATATTTTTAATATCCTACAGGGGTATAATATCTTTATTCTCTCAGAGGGTTTAATATCTGAAATTACCAAAGGTCTTACTTCCCTTTTCTGCCAAAGAGAGATTCTTATTCTCTAGTTTTGGCTTAGGGTGCTGGGGCATGGCCAGGAGAGCCAACCCTCAGCTGGCCCGAGCCAAAAGTCTGAGACTGTTAATCAGCCGGCTATTTTTAACCCGCCCTCACTGCCAAATGTGGACCGGGCACTGTGGTTTACACAACGCTATGGGGCATGGGCCCTGTTCTCACGCAGGTTCAGTCCAGGTGTTCACGGCAATGACAGGCGCCGGAGTCGGCTCTGTGAGCAGGTCCTAGACGGCCAGCTTACCAGTCATGAGCCTTAGATTCCTCAACTGTAAAATGGGCCAGATGCTGGCAAACTGGTAGCACTCAGTTGATATTAGAGGTTATTATTATAAATTTTTGAAAGCAAGTAATGCATTTCTGAGGAAGTTCGAAACACCCCTACAGTCCTGTCTCTAACATACAATTTAGTCACTATGTCTTTATGCAAGTAAGTTACCTGGTATAAAAAAATTAAGAGGGCAGCAGAAGGGTCAAGGTTTGGCTAGAATGAGAACTCTGGGTAAACAGCAATAACGATACTCACTGCCCCATCATGGCCACGTTCCAAACAAGCCATCCATCTGAACTCAGGGCACCATCTGTGGACTTCCATGCCCTCCCCCACTCAGGAAACCTGCGCTTCCCCCATTCAGCACACCTTCTACTCTCTGCACACAAGTAATAGAAACAGATGTGTTCGAGAATCACAACCAGTACTTGAACAATGATTAAAATAAAAACAAACAGACAAATAAATAAATAAATAAGAATCACAGCCATATTTTGTACCTGTCATGACAATAATAAAAATCCAAGGGACAAATATATCCTGAATGCCTAGTATGTCTAAGCAACTTGTAGTGGAGACGGCCAGTTGCCCACCAGGGGCCACCCTTTCTAATGAATCCTGATTCTGATGAGGGTCGTGTGTTAAGCACAAGGCCTACACTTCCTGGCCTCCCCTGAGTCCAGGATTGACCATGTGACACAATCCTGGCCAGTAAGATGTAAGCAGAAGCTCCTGGTTATTTCAGAGTGGCACATTAACATCTGACAGAACTGGCCTGCGGGCCCTGTGTCCTTCCCATTTTATATGCAAGGAATGTGAGCAGGATGTCTGCAGATCTGTATTTATCTTCCCATAAAAGGAAAAGGGAACCACACTAAGGAAGATATAATAGAAAGCAAGAAGGAGCTTAGTTGCCTGAGGACATTGTGAGGCTGCTACATTACTTGAGACCGATTCTTTTCGTACATGTAAAGTAAAAGAAAAATAAGTCTCTCCCCTGTTTAATATACTTCTTTTGGGTTTTATTGATTACATGAAATTATATTCAGCCTGTAACTGACAAAGCACTGTGTTTAAAGAACCTTTCTCTTAAATTTTAAAAATCTAGTTGTAAGACAAAAAACCCCACAAATTTTAAAAACTGAATAGCATAAGATATACAAAAATATACAAGATTCATAGAAGACTTAAAGTCAAATTTTGAAAGCCAGAAAGCATAAGATATACACCTAGGCACAGCTAATAAGACTTAAATATCGTACAAGGTAACAATAAAATTGATGTCACGTGACAACAGTTGCTGAATTGAGACATGAGTAACAAAGGTATGTCCACGGAGACGGAATCAAGATACCATGAAGGCAGATGCGAAAGACTATTAGAAGGCTTCAAGATGGTACCACCGCCTGAGCTGGGACAGAGGCAATGAACAACCTTTGGAAAAGCAAACAGGAGCCTAGAGCTATCTATAGCCCACTGAGCACAGAGCTGGGACCAGAAGAACAGAGGGACAAACAGCAAACACTGTTATGAGCACAAGGAGAAAACGATGTGCTAGAGTGGAGGCTTCACATGGACTGGGAAACTGCCGTGTCCAGGCCCTGACGCAGACTGAGTGCTGCATACCTGTGGACTCATTCTGTATGTATTTTAAAGGTTCTGGACAAAAGAGTGATATGATCTGTTTCATTCTTTACAAAATCATTTTTTAATTATAGCAATGATTTTTATTGTATGAAGAAAGAAATGAGTGTAATATAAACTATTGTCTTATATAGATGGGGAATTGAATCTTCTGATAAATGACATTATTCCATATTATACTTATGAATTTCATATTTTAAAAGGATATAAATTTTAAGAAAAATATATTCTAAACATTATCCCTTTTTCCTGAGATTTCAGAAGACCTCAGAATCATGTGTTTTTATCAACATCTCTGTAACGATAGTATGAATAAAGAATGCAGAAATGTTTGTAAGTGTAATTTGCAAAACAATGTTAATCTGATAGAGGCATGAAATATTCCTACCCACAGAATTAGAATATGAACATATGGCCTTATGACCCTGCAGCCTTTCTATAAAAAATGTGGTTTGAAAAAAATATTTAAAAATATTTTATATTGTATTTCATTTATAGCTTACAATGCTTGAGTCTTCTGTTAACTTTTTGGGACCTTAAAATGTTTTTTTGATGCAATGTACTAATCTAGAGCTCTGAATTAAAATTAGCTGTTCTCTCTCTCTCTCTCTCTCTTTCTCTCTCACACACACACACAAAATCACTCACACTCACTTTGTTGCTTACAATTGCTTTCTGAATAAAATGTTTTGTACACTAGAGCATATGGGAGTTGGTGGAGGTACAAAGAAAGATGAAAGAATTTGACTAAGCTAATTTTGGACTAGAAGTTGAACAGCAATTATACACACCATGAGGCAATTCATTAACATATTAATTTCAAGAGGTAACAAGTATCTAGGAGAAACACACTGAAAGTCACAAGACCTAGATTCTATTTCTAGCTTTGCCATTGACCTTCTGGGTGACCTTGTATAAGTCACTCAACACCCATGAGACTCAGTCTTCTCCTCTTAAAAAATAAATTCATAACCTAGTTGTTACCTAAGAAAAATAATATAAAGTAAAGGATTCATCCAAAACCGTTGGTGAGGTTAAAATAATTTGTGAAGGATATGATAAAGCCATCTTCACTGTAATCCTGATTCACTAGAATAAAGGAAATCAGTTCTAAATACAATTAGAGGCCAAAAATTTATTTCCAATTTGCTTGATAGGGACTCTACCAAAACACTCTGTTCTTCAAAGATCAAACTGTATCTTTTCTGCTACAAAAAAGGACCCATACAATGTTAAGGACCATATTTAAAATTCAAGTCCCTAACCACTCTCAGAAGGATCTTTTGGCCACAAACACGAGCTGATTAGAAATTTACTCCCTAGTGCTACTAAGCATTTTCAGAAATGCACTCAGCTTTTCAAATGATTAGGATTGCAACTGGCAAATTATTTTGTGAGAACTACTCATTAAGGATGAGCAAACTTCATTACAACCTGTGGCAAAAGTACCTGCCTTTTGGGGAAAATGAGAAACTCCCCTCAGAATACTATGAGAAATGCTTGTACTGATTTGTAAGGTGATCTTATGGTGCATATAAAAAATGACAAGTTACTCATAAGTGTGGAATAATTTTCTATGTTGGAAAAAAAGTCATGGTGTAACCAGAGCAGATGGATGTTTTTTAGTCAGAAAAACATATCCAATTCCTAAAATAAGATACATTAGCATTTTCAGAACAATTTTATAGGTAATGGGTCTTTTGGAGGTTAAAATGTCAGGTGAAAGAAAGAGCATAAGTACTTTCTGCAAATGATAATGTGCTAAATTATATGAACATTTAATATGTGTACTAATGGAAAAGATTAAGATAGATTTGGGCTTAGGAAATTTTGACTTATATAATTATTATAACAGAAATCCAGCAAGAAGCTTCTTATAAATAGACCAAGAGAAATCACAATGATTTGTCCAGTGGCAGCTTAGAACCAACAGCAATTACAATCAGCTTTCCAGAGTCCCCTTCATTTGCTACCTACCAGTCAGAGCCAAGCTGTATTCATACCGGTTTCCTCAGACTAGCCAACTGCTCCAAGTCTTTAAAAATGATAGCATTTTTGTCTAATGTTTAATACTTAAGGGAATAAAAAATGGTTTAAATACTTACTATAACTATGAAAATACAATATATATTATATGATTCACAGAATTAGATGCAAACAAGACTTAGAGCATTTAATGAAAATCTGTAAGCCATTATCTTACAAGTAAGGAAAGAATGATGTCAGAGCATCAGTGACTTGCCCAAGGTCACGCAGCTCATGGATGGAGAGTCCAGGCGGTATGCCTGCCACCACCCCAACACAGCGTCCAAAAGGACCGAGCGGTGAACACTTCATGGTCAATCTAAACTGCAGTATTAATTGGATAAAGAAGAAAAACATGACGACATAGATTTGATACATGTTAATAAGCCTTTTCACATTCCCAACTCCTCAGGAAACTTTATGGTCATTATAGGTGCACTGTCCAGTCAGAATCGGAATAAAGACTCAAGCTCAAAGCAAAATATTTTTAATTAAATTTGCTAAAAATGAGAGAAAGGAATCAAGAAATATTAAGAGCAAATGTTGGCAAGATTACCACATACTATTCCAGTTCCAAATAAAATGTCCCTACTTAGTAAATGGTAGGATAAGAAAATAAGTTGAAAAGTTGAACATTTAAAACAAAAAAGAAGAAACACTTCTATTTTTAAAATCCACCTTAATTGTTAGAGCTGTCATTTTCAAATATATTAAACTATGACCTTTGACTACATGGAATACACTAATAGTTAACTAACAGTTAACTATTAAACGTCAAGTATGAATATAAACACTGCAGTTTCCAGTAGCACCGAAATCATTCAGAGAGAATATTGCCAAAAATGTGTTTCGGTGCTTTCTTTTTCTATGCAAGAGATTTGATTCTTGAAAGAATTCAATACAATATTCTTATTAGGTATATTTTCAAGAGAAGCTTAGTATACTCAGTATCACTTAAATAGTACATTATGCCATGTATTTACTACCTTATAAAATACACTACTAATAAGTAAGACATGAAAATAATCTTTACAAAAAACTAACAGATTAACTATTTTCATGCACAGGCTTGATTGCATTAATAATTAACAGAAAGCACTTTCACAGGGATATTGAATGGAAAGTTTGTCTCAAGTAAACAGGGAGAAACTCAATAGAAATTGGTAGAAACCAGAGAAAAATAAACTGGCGCCACATGTGTAAACAGTAGAACAATTATATAGTACATTCAACAATGAAGATGGATGGATGTACTATAAATTACAGTAAAACAAATAAACTGTTCTTCAGTAAACGAATATAAAACATAATAGCTAGCAGATTTCCTAGTGCACTAAAGGCAAAGAGGCCTGAAGTTACAGTAGAAGGGAGAAAAAAAGCTTCAATATAGTCCCTAAACCACAATGCCCTGAAACTGAGACCAAGCTGCGTTTACATGGAGCTCTGACTACAGAGATGTTCCAGTGCAGCGTGTTTCCAGTGTAATTTCAATAATACATTCTTTAATTACCTGTAGCGTCAATGAAACATAGACTCACTCAGGATATGTAACTAAAGTTTCCTACACATTAATAAACACAAAGTAACGGGGGAAAAATAGCAAGAAAACACGGCTACAGCAGCCACATACCCTCTTCTGCAGAACTATTGGCGTTATTGCAGGCAGAGTGACTCTTCTCGTACTCAAACTCATGCCTGCTCTTCTTAGAATGATCCCCTCTCGTAGAACAGGGACAAAATGAAAGAAATCTTCTATAGTTACTCCTTGGGAATCTCAGGGCTCGGTGCAAAGAAACAACTAGGAAAGCAATAAATGTCACCCTGCGTATGTGATTCCAATCTACCCAAAGCCAATTAAGGATGGCTGTGGGACAGGACAAGGCAGCAACCAATGAAAGCCCGGAAAACTCTGCCTTTGTCCTTGGAAACACATTCTGATACTTTTGTTTATGATATTTAAAGAACCAGATTAACAGGCATCTAGTTCACTTAACTTTTTTTTCCAAAACACTGCAATTCAATGCCATCTTTGTTGACTAGAAAGTTTTGTCTTTAGTAAAACATTCCAACATATGGCAGATAAGAAGTGTTTACATTGGTCTATTTAAAGTATATAAATAGGCAGATGAACTAAATTTACGTATGCTACTCATAAAATTGATAAATGAGCCCACTGGAATGTATTACAGAGGCACAAAAAATAATCCTAAAATTAGAATTGATTAAAAAATGTTAATTTACATGGTTTAATAAAAGATTATCAATATACAAATCTGCATGTTATCTCCTAAATGGCTACAATTTTGTATTTTTTGTATTTCATCTCCCAAACAGCTAAATTTATTGTATTTTGCATTTCATCTCCTAAACAACTAAAATTTTTGTATTGAAGCTACATATTTAAATATTCCTGCTTATTACTTAAATAACCAACCTAAAAAATAATGTTAAATATAAAAGGGGCATTAAGCTATGTATAAATCTAAAATACTCACATTTTTAAAAAGTACAGATCTATGTAACTTAGTACATTTCATTCAATTAAAAGCACTCAAACAATAATCACTGCTCAAAGTAATATCAAAATTTTAATGACAATTTTGCCTTTTTTTCACAATAACTAAACATTGTATTCTATGTTTAGAGGAGTTGGAGGAGCATCACAACAAAAACACTGCTAGCTAATAAAAAAAATCTTTCAATAAGGTCTAAATAAAAGGTAAAAGAAACACTTACAAATGATAAAAAGGTATTGTAATATTAAAGCTAATCTGACTTTTTATAATAAAAAAATCCCTCTTGAACTGGCACTTTAATAAGCACCTACTCAGTGTTCCTCAACTATGACACATGGAAGGACCTCCTGAATGCAGCATAGGGGGAACTCCCTGTAATTTCTAGATTACCACATGACTATTGTAGTCACAAGGCAAAACGGAAAATTCTTGGCAACTCAGACACAAACCTTCCATTTTATTATCTAGAGTGCTATTAGGCAGGATTCAGTTTACTGCCTTACATTTGAGTGTGCTTTATATGCATGGGAAGGAAGGAAGGAAGGAAGGAAGCCTATCATCAATAAGTCAGCAAACAATAAGTGTTAGCAAGGATGTGAAGAAAAGGGAATCCTCACACACTGTTCGTGGGAATGCAGATTGGTGGAGCCAGTATGGAAAACAGTATGGAGGTTTCTCAAAAAATTGAAAATGGAACTGCCTTATGACCCAGGGATTCTACTTCTGGGTATTTATCTGAAGAAACCCAAAACACTAATTTGAAAAAACATATGCACCCCTGTGTTCAAAGCGGTGTTATTTACAACAGCCACTCTATGGAAGCAACACAACCTAAGCATCCATCAACAGAAAGTGGATAAAAAATATATAATAGAATATTATTTGTCCACAATAAAGAATGAAATTTTACCATTTGCAACAACATGGATGGACCTAAAGGGTATTATGCTAAGCGAAGTAAGTCAGTCAGGGAAAGACAATTACCATATGATTTTGCTTATATGCAGAATCTTAAGAACAATATAAACAAACAAACAAAACAGAAACAGACATAGATACAGAGAACAGACCGATGGCTGTCGGAGGGGAGGAGGATTTGGAAACTGGAAAAAAGCTGAAGGAATTGAGAAGTACAGATTGGTTGTTATAAAATAGTCACATGGATGTAAAGTACAGCATAGGGAATATAGCCAGTAATATTGTAATAACTATGTATAGTGCCAGATATCCACTGAAAATATCAGAGGAACACTTTGTAAAGTATATGATTATCTAACCACTATGTGTACACTATGTTGAACCTAGTACAAATTAATATTGAATGTAAACTGTGATTGAAAAAAACTTTAATGTGAAAAAAAGTTTAAAAAAAAGTAACATTTAGTTTGGAGTCATTCATTTGATCTTTATCCAGTTAGATTTGTTATGGTCTTTAAAAATGAGATGCAAATTAAAACTACAACGAGATATTTTTTACCTCACACTTGCCAGAAGAGCTACCATCAACAAATCAACTAACAACTAGTGCTGGAGAGGATGTGGAGAAAAGAGAAACTTAGTGCACTGCTGTTGGTAATGCAGATTGGTACAACCACTGTGGAAAACCGTATAGTTTCCTCAAAAAATTAAAATGGAACTGCCTTTTGAGCCATCAACCCCACTTCTGGGAATATACCCTAAGAATCCTGAAACACCAATGAAAAAGAATCTATGCACCTCCATATTCATAGCAGCATTATTTACAACAGCCAAGATCTGGAAACAGCCCAAGTTCCCACCAGTAGAAGAGTGGATAAAAAAGCGTTTGTGCATCTGCACAATGAAATACTACCTGGCTGTATAAAAGAAGAAAATCTTATGCTTTGCAACAGCATGGATGGACCTGCAGGTCATTATGCTATGTTCAATAAGCCAGTCAGAGAAAGACAAAATACCATATTATCTCATTTATATGTGGAATCTAATGAACAAAATAAACTGATGAACAAAACAGAACCAGAGGCATGGATACATGGAACAGACTGGTAGCTGTAAGATGGGAGGGTGTTGGCGGGGGGATGGACTAAATAAAAGATGAAGAGTTTGCCAAAGAACATATGAATATATACATGTATAGCCCAAGGACACAGCCAATAGTGTGGAGAAGGCATTGGGGTGGCAGGAAAGGGATCTGGGTGGAAGTAAGCAAAGGGCAGGAGATGCGGGACATCTCTAATAGTGTCAACAATAAAAATAAACAAATAAACAGAGAAATAGATAAATAAATAAATAAAACTTCCAACAAAAATCTACTAATACTGGGAGAGGAGTCACCATTTGTGGACTAAAGAGCTGGTTTAACCATTTTGGCAGAGTAACAATAACAAAGTCCACAGTAACCACATATGTTCAAGATTATTACCTGTATTTACTTTTTCTTTCCTCTTTTCTCCATTTAGTATTTGAATATTAGAAAGCAATGTGATCCATAGTCTCAAAATATGTATTTTCATCAAGATCAAAGAAATTTATCTACTAAATCATGAAGCAAAGTACCCACAATGTGCCAGGCACCGAGTTAGATGGTAAAAACATACTGATGAATGAGGTGTGATTGCTGCCTCATAGTGGAATAGAGATATCTGTTTATAGTTGTTTTTTTATTTTTCCTTTTTATAATTTTTTCTATTTTTTAAATATACTTTATTGATTATGCTATTACAGTTGCCCCATTTTCCCCCCTTTATTCCCCTCTGGCCTGCACCCCCCCTCCCACCCAAATCCTCCCCTCCTTGGTTCATGTCCATGGGTCATATATATAAATTCTTTGGCTTCTACATTTTCCATACTATTCCCAACCTCCCCCTGTCTATTTTGTACCTACCATTTATGTATCTTATTCCCTGTACCTTTTCCCCATTCTCACCCCTCCCCCTCCCTGCTGATAATCTGCCATGCGATCTCCATTTCTGTGACTATGCTCTAGTTGTTTGCTTAGTTTGTTATTTTTAGTTTCAGTTGTTAATAGTTGTGAGTTTGTTGTCATTTTACTGTTTGTATTTTTTATCATCTTCTTTTTCTGAGATAAGTCCCTTTAACATTCATACAATAAGGGCTTGGTGATGATGAACTCCTTTATCTTGACCTTATCTGGGAAGCACCTTATATGCTCTTCCATTCTAAATGATAGGTTTTCGGGATAGAGTAATCTTGGATGTAGGTCCTTGCCTTTCATGATTTGAAATACTTCTTCCAGCCCCTTCTTGCCTGCAAGGTTTCTTTTGAGAAATCAGCTGACAGTTTTATGGGCACTCCTTTGTAGGTAACTGTCTCCTTTTCTCTTGCTGCTTTTAAGATTCTCTCCTTACCTTTCACCTTGGGTAACGTAATTACGATGTGCCTTGGAGTGTTCCTCCTTGGGTCCAACTTGTTTGGGACTCTCTGAGTTTCCTGGACTTCCTGGAAGTCTAATTCCTTTGCCAAACTGGAAAAGTTCTCCATTAGTTTTTCAAGTAAGTTTTCCATTTCTTGCTCTTCCTCTTCTCCTTCTGGCACCCCTATGATTCAGATGGTGGAATGTTTAAAGTTGTCCCAGAGGTTCCCAAACCTCTCCTCATTTTTTTTCTGAATTCTTATTTCTTCATTCTGTTCTGGTTGAATGTTTATTTCTTCCTTCTGCTCCAAATTGTTGATTTGAGTCCCAGTTTCCCTCTCTTCACTTTGGTTCTCTGTACATTTCTCTTCATTTCACTTGGCATAGCCTTCACTTTTTCCCCCACTTTGCAACCATACTCAACCATTTCTGTGAGTACCCTGATTACCAGTGTTTTGAACTCTGTATCTGATTGGCTGGCTATCTCTTCATCACTTAGTTCTACTTTGGGAGCTTTGATCTTTCATTTGGGCCATATTTTTTTTTGTCTCAGCATGCCTGTTACATGGTAAGGGGCAGAGCCTTAGGTATTCACCAGGGCGGAGCAACCCATGTCACTGCGCTGTGGTACTGTATGTAGGGGAGGGGTCCAAGAGGGAACAATGGTGCTTGCTTGCCTCTCTGCCAGTTTTTAGTCACTTTCCCTAAAACCCACAAGCAAACTGGGCCCTTCTGGTGCTGATTCCCAGGTGGGTGGGTTTATGTATATTCTAGGATGTCTCTCCAGTGAATTCTTCTGTGAGGCTGGGAGTTTCTCCTACCCCCACAAACCCCACAGGAATTTATAGTCAGAGATTTTGAGGCTTTATTTCCCCATGCTGGAACCCTGGGTTGTGTGGTCTGTCTCGCTTCCCAGTTGTTCATCCTGGTTTACCCACACACAAATGTGGTGCCACCAGGTCTGCCAGCCACCACCTCACCCACCCCGGTCCTCCAGCCGCTGTCTTGCTTTGTGTCCTCTCAACCCCATCTGCCTGTCTCAGCCCTTCCCACCAGTCTGAATAAATATATCTTCTTTAATTCCTTGGTTCTTGGACTTCTATACAGTTCACTTTTCTAGCAGTTGTGGTTATTTTTGTTTTTAAATTTCTTATTGTCCTTCATTTGGTTGTGCAAGGAGCAATGTGTATGTACCTACATCTCCATCTTGGCCAGCAGTGTTTACACTTGTTTTTTAAAATCACACTCAGGAGTGGACTAAGTAAGTCTAACCATAATTAAATGCCAAATAGAAAGGTGGTGCCAAGGCTAGAGAAACTACACCTCAGAGGTGAGATCATGGCAGGCTTCACGAAAGAAATGACATTTGTTTGAAATGTGAAAAGGGGAAAAGGATATGCAGAATTTGACAACTGATGTGGATATAGACTGAGGTTCTCAAAGCCAAGTCCAAGGTTTGAATCTAGGTATATAGAAATCAAAGATGCTATTTTACATGACACTATGGAGCTTTTTAAAACACTACACTGAATCTTTTAAGTCAAAATGATGTCCACAATTATGTCTGTGCTTATTATGCGGCATGCCTTCTCTACAACAGCTTCATAACATTTGACAGACAAGTAACTGCTGACTTGTGGTATGTCATCTCTTTGAAACACTAGGAATTTGAAGTTCATTATGTTTTCAGTGCAAACCACAAGGAGTCAGGCATTCTTTGACTCTCTGCGACCAAAAAGGCATCTGTCTTTGAAAATGAAACTTACATGTACTTTTCATAGTCAACAGGCTGAAAGACTGTGATGGCATCCAAACCTAACACAGACAGTCTCATCCAGTAATTCTTCTTCAGCGTTCATACAACCCTGCTTTAGCTCACTCCCTACTTATTGTAGCCACTGACTCCAAACTTAACTTTTTTATCATTACTACAAATGACTTTCACACTCACTAGCCTTGTCACCTGAGCCTTAATTTCCTCAGCTGCTGCAAAAAGAGAATAAAAATTATGGCCAACAATTTTGGAATTGCTGTGAGGATTAAGGAAATCAAGCTTGTATAAGGAGTAGAAGAGCCCAAGCAGGTGCTAAAAAACACCCCTTGAATTCCTACGGCCAAGTACTAGGCCTAAAATGTGTTCTCCTTAAACAATCACAAGTCTTTATTTTGAAAAATGAAATTTTGACATAACAGCATTTTGAACTTAATATAGCATGGTCAGTAATGAAGTACTATACAATACTACTGCCCATTATTTTGTTTTTGCTCAATATTTTGAGAGAATGAGTGAATTCTGCCACTCAAAATGTGCATATTAACGGTTCAGTGTGAATTAAAGAATAACAAAAGTAACTATTATGATGATTAT
Source organism: Tonatia bakeri (assembly GCA_004024845.1). Lineage (NCBI taxonomy): Eukaryota > Metazoa > Chordata > Mammalia > Chiroptera > Phyllostomidae > Tonatia > Tonatia bakeri. Next base: position 323,297 of record PVIA01000769.1, read on the forward strand.
TAACAATATGTATGTGAGCAACCAATGAGCCAGGCACTGAACTAGTTCTCATTTAATCTTCACGGTTCTGAGGCAGGCACAAGCTGTTCAACAGATGATGAAACTAAGGCCAAATGAGCAAAATGGTCTCAGATAGAAGTACACATTGAACAAGAATTGCCCAAGTTCACAAAATATATAAGCCAATAAGCCAAGTTGAAAACTGCATCTGGCCATCTCCAAGACACTCTTTCCTTGCAACCCAACAATATTCTCTCCCACACTGTACTACGTAATTTGATATATTATTAGAATAATCTGTCATCCTCAATAGCTCTCATTTCTGATGTATCTAAGTGTTTGTTTCACTAACTCACTTAATAAATATGTATTGAGGGCCTTACCATGTGTAAAATACTATGCCATTTGCTATGGGAAATTAAAAAGTGATCAACTTCTGATTTCTAGTTACCAAAGGGGTTGATGCAATGGTGACAAACTAGTCCCAGTAGTGTACAAGTTGGGATACAGGCAGAAGAAGCGTGCTACATGAAGACAGCCAACTTCTAAGCTCCAAGCCTGCCTTCCAAACCACTTCTCCCATTCAACAAAAGCTTGTTGGAGCTCCCAAAAGCAGATTCTGTATTCCCATCTCTGTTTGTAATGTTCACAAATCTTTCAAAGCCCAAGACAAGCTACATGTCTTCTGACAGTTTCAATGATCACACATCCTTCAAGCATCTCTATTTTTTTCCAGAAGTAACCTTAGAATTGAGAAGTAGAACAGGAGAGACAATTAGCACATTAACTGCCTAGTAGTAAGTGTGAGACACTTAATGTGTTATTTCATTTTATTCTAACACACCTGTCAGGCAGGTATTATTTAATCCCATTTTACAGATTCAAACCATATGCATCTTTTCCACATTTTCTCTTTACCCCTTATCATATATTAGTTCACTCAAGCTTCAGCTACCGTTTCTTATGTGTATGCACTTTATTATCAATAGAAATGTATGGTACGGGCATGTCTAACTTCTCTTTAACCAAAACACTGTAAATTTAGTGGCTTTCTATAGAAAAAAAAATGCTATAAGGCAGAAAAATGCTTTTTGATTGCTAAGTGCTAAAAATACTTCTTTGGCCAACAAATCAACCAATCTGCTGCTATACACAGAACACACCTGCTCTGCCTCTTCACTTTCCCCCACACATGGTGCTGTCCTGCTACCCACTTGGGGTAACTCATGTCTACCCAGGACCATTATCTCCCTCAAAGACTCAGACGAAAGTTCACAGCTCCACTTCCTTTAGATAGAGGAAGAAGTCATTCCTCTAGCTAAATTATATTATTCCTTGTTTTGGACTTTTTTAGGACTTAAATCTTCTCCATTTTTCATGCCTTGCTCTGCACTACTAACACTCTGCTTTGATAACTAATAAATCCTTTAATTGGCCCTATTTTGGGCCTAACACAAAATAAAATTCTTAAGGGTTGGACCCATGCTCTAATCTCTGCTGCTCCCAGAATGCCTGGCTGAGTGCTCTCCCTGTACACAGTAGGCATTACGTTCACGCACAATCAGTGTGGAAAGGTTAGTCTCTCCGGTTACAAAGCAAACAAGTCTCCTTTTTGTCATAACAATTGCTAGCCTGATGATTTATTCGGAACAAAAGCACATTTATTCGGAACAAAAGCACACAGTATTCTTCACAAAAACATTTGGATATGTTTTTGCTATGTGACATAGTTCTGTTAGTGGTTAGTAGTGTGGAAACTAAATTTAACTGTTGTTCTGAGGACACCAGTTTCATTAAATCTTAAAATATTTTGTTATAGTAATTAACAGTCTAAATCTTTAGACGCAAACTGAGTACCTCTAGTCTTACCTGCTCAACTTACTTCTCCTAAGACCCTTTGCTTCCCTGGCTGTACGACACAGCATCAGTCTTCATACACAATGAGCCTGATCTAATCTACTCCTATCCCATTTTCCCCCTCCATTCTAGCAGCTATTTCCTTCTGACAAGATTTCTCATTGATATGAACTCTCAACAGAAAATTTCTCTCAAAGAAATCACTAAATGACTTATAAATTCAAGTGATGGTAAATATTAGCAACCCACCATTTATTCAAGTATTTAAAAAGTGCCCATTTTTCTATACCTGACACAGTTTTCTAGAAGCATTATGACTACCTACCGAAGAATTACTATCAGCAGGAAAGCAGAAGGACAGTTATAGAAATAATTACAAAATGCATTAAGTTCCATAAGCAAGTATAAATAAAGTGCTGGAACCACAAAACAAAAAGAGTAGAACTTTACCATGAGGTAGCAGATGTGTCCCCCAAATAGACACAGGATTCAAGAATGAAGGCAATTCCAGATAAAGGAAACATACACAAAGATGAATCTGGAAAAACATCAAGGGAGTGACCAGCAAGAAAAGTCATGCTGAAGAATTTAGCTTTTGTTCCTGAATTTAGCTTTTGTTCTTGAAGTAATATTGCATAAATTGTGAATATTTTTTAATCCTTCCCCAAGGATATGTTTATTGATTTTAGAGTGAGAGGAAGGGAGAGAAAGAAAGGGAGAGAAAGACACAGATTGATGGCTCCCTAGACGCACCTTGACCAGGGAGAGTATCCACAACATAGGTATGTGACCTGACTGAGAATTGAACCTACAGCCATTTGGTGTATGGGATGATGCTCCAACCAAATGAGCCACCAGGCTGGGGCTGATACGTTGTAAATTTTATCTCAGTTTTAAAGATGAATTGTGTTATTTCCCAGAATAGTAACTAGAAGCAAGGAAAATAGAAAGACCTAAACAAACCAAATGAAAAAAATCATACTACCAGATTGGAAAAAAGTCAATATTTCAGAGCTGACAAACAGGTAAAAACAGCAGGATCAGGTAGCCAAATACATACAAAAGGCATTAATTTGTTCATGTATATAAGCTTACAAAGTAAGTTATAAATTTAAAAAGTATAGGCTATAAAACATAAACATCTTGTCTAAACTCTTCAGATTTTAGATACTTCAAGATTTTCTTAAGGAAAAAAGTCATTGATATTTTAGAGAGATGACACCAGGAGCACAATCTAAAACAAGCATCTTTCTTCATATTCCCTAAGCCGAAAGACAATGAAAAAAAGAAGAGAAAAAGAAAAATTATGTTCTTGCTAAGAAAGGACACCTTTTTTTTTTCCAAATAAACTGTGATGGGATATAAGAAAGTTACCTTTTAGTAAACCATTAACTTAAAAACTGTTCTAGAAGTTGAAAAATCATTGGGACTAAATTAATAAGAATATATGAAATTTTAGTGAAAATTTATATACCAGAAAAATTAGATGAAGACAGATCCAAGAAATTAGAGTGTGTGTCAAAAGAATATAAGCACATTATAAATATTATGTAAGTATTTACTTAAAAGAAAGGATTGCAGAGGCAAAGGCAACCTAGCACTTCGGAGATAAAAAAAAAATAAAGAAAGAAGAAAACACCTCTAGATCTCTAAATAAGTAATTGCACATTAATAATAGACAACCAAGGTTACTATACTTTTGAAGAAAATAACATGAAAAAGGATATAAATATGAATCCTCTCAAAAAAAAATGAGAGTTATTTCAGACAAAAAAATTAGAATTTTTTAAAGATCTAACTAACTAAACCCCTGAGACGGGGTCAGGATTTAAGGTGTTATAGTATTGAAAAATAGAAGGCTCTGCTATGTAACAGTAGCAATTGAAGAACCACACCAATCTTGGATATTATAAATAGTATGGAAATATAAAAACATAAAATATTATAATTAATAAAGTTAAAAACTAATAAGTAATATGGGAGATAAAGCTCAGTGTCTCATATAATGTGAAGAAAAAGTCAAAGAAATTAAAAAAAAAGAAACAATCCCAAAAGATTAACACATACAGAATATGAATTAAAGAAAGAGTAAAAAAAGTGGAAAATTTTTTCAAAAAGAGGTGGGAGGAAAGTTACAAGAGCTGATGAAAGCTACAAATCTTTAAATTAAAATTAATTTGAATGAAAAAATAGTGAGAAATGTGACAACTTCAAAGAAAAAAAATTGATAACCGCTCCAAAGATCAGAAATCCATCCTTGCAGGGAACACTGCAACTCTGTAGCAGCGAGAAGTCATTATGTTAAGAAAAATTTCATACCTTCCTATTTCCATTAGCTTAGAAGAAATAGATACAAAAATATTCAAACACAAACGGGGAAAATTGTTTTTACTTAGTACATTGACCATGGCTGTCTCCTCATGAACCTCCCATAAACATGTTCCAAAAAAACACACCCACTTTAAAGATGAAAAATATAATGGGACCATCATGGATCGAATCTGTGCAACATAGCATGAATAAGAAAGAAAGGAGAAAAAGTACAGGAAAAACAAATGGCAGAAGAGGTCTATTACAAGAAAAGTTTGGCCAAAGATCTAATTAAAATTAAGATCACTTCCATTAAAGATAGTAGCCTACTAGGTAAACAGGGCGTGCCTTCTCACACAACCACATCAAAATTACAACTAAATTATAGAACAACCATCACTCAGAATCAGCAGAAATTGAGTTGAATGGAAGTCTGACAACTAGGGAATTAAAAAAAAACCACATCCACCCAGACAGGAAGGAGGGGGTGGAGACCTGGAACTAGATGCTCCTACACCCACATGCAGTAGATAAAAATCAGGAGAGATATCTCAGCAGTAAGAAGTCTCAGCCACATGTCAAGCCCCCCCAGCCAGAGTTCCAGTGCTAGAAGATAAGTCCCAATAACTTCTGGCTCCCAAACCCAGCAGGTATTGAGTTCGTAGAAGAAAATTCTGGAGTCCCAAGAAGTTCCTCTTAAAGAACCCACACATGGATTCACCTACTCAGACTCACTCCCTTTGAGTTCTAGCACTGGGGTAGCAACTTGAAAGGCAGCAGTGGCATACAGGGAGAAACTGAAGTGGCTAGCATCAAGGCAGGAGGTGGGGGACATGTTTCTACTGGACGTAAAGGTGGGCACAGTCACAGAGCTGGGTGCCATATCTGAGACTCCATCAACCTGGCTAACACTGTTTGCTCCCCCTTGGAAATCCCCTGAGGCTCCATCCCACCCAACTGACAGCTGTTAATAGCAGCTTTTCCATACGAATGGCTGGTCTTGGCACAAGTTTCAGAACTTCCTAAATCCTGTCAAGCAAGCCATAGCTGGCCTCAGTGAGCCACCAGGTCCCTCACCTCTTGCTAAGTGTCCCTAAGCACAGCACTAGCAGCAGTGAGCCTAGATTCACAACTAGACTTCTCCTGGGATTCTCCAAGTCCAGCACGAGTAGCAGCCATCTCAGATTGCTCTGTACCTCAGGCAGAATAGTCTCAGGCAAAACACAGGTGGGGGCTGATCGTGGCCTACACCACCCAGGAAACCCCAGGGCCAGCACAATCAGTGGACAGCTACAAACCATGTCGGAGCACCACCCCTCTGACCCGGCATGGCTCATCCTCCAGAGACGGTGGAGGCTGGCCATCAGTGGGCATAGCCAGCCCTTGCAACTGACTGGCCTTGGTAAATCCCTTCCAATGACCTGCCAACAGCAACCAAGGCTCAACTATAAGATGACATTATATTCAGGCCACATGAAGGACACGCCTTAAGTATCCAGCTTGGGTGATAGGGGAGGCTGTGCCAGGGGACCCTACAGGACACCTACATAAGGCCATAATGCCAAGAGAGGAAGTCATGGCAGCTCAACCTAATACATAGAAACAAACACAGGGAAGCTGACAAAATGAAGAGACAAAGCAACATAGCCCAAAAGAAAGAACAGATCAAAAGTCCAGAAAAAAGAACTAAACAAAATGGAAATAAGCAATCTATTGTGTGCAGAGTTCTACACATTGGTTATAAGGAAGGTCAAGGAACTTAGCAAGGACTTTAACAGCATAAAAAAGATCCATCAGTAAAAAATGATACACTATTGATATAAAGAACAATTTACAGTGAAACAACAGGAGAGTAAATAAAGCTGAGAATCAAATCAATGAATTAGAACATAAGGAAGAAAAAAACAACCAATCAGACCACCAAGAAGAAAAAAGAATGCAAAAAAAATGAGCATAGTATAAACAGCCTCTGGGACAACTTCAAGTGTTCCAACATTTGCATTACAGGGGTACTAGAAGGAGAAGAGGAGGAGGGAGAAATTGGAAATCTATTTGAAAAACTAATGAAAGAAAACCTCCCTAGTTTGGTGAAGGAAATAGACATGCAAGTCCAGGATGCACAGAGAGTCCCAAACAAGATGGACAAAAAGAGGCCCACTCCAAGATACATCATAATTAAAATGCCAAAGGTAAAGATAAAGAGAGAATCTTAAAAGCAGCAAGAGTAAAGTATTTAGTTACCTACAAAGGAGTTCCCATAAGACAGTCAGCTGATTTCTCAAAAGAAAACTTTGCAGGTTAGAAAGGACTGGCAAGAAATATTCAAAAGTCATGTAATGCAGGGTCCTACAGCCAAGACTGCTCTACCCAACAAAGATATTATTTAGAATTAAAAAGCTTCCCAGACAAGAAAAAACCGAAGGAGTTCTTCATCACCAAACCATTATTATATGAAATGTTAGAGGGACTCATTTAAGAAAAGACGATCAAAACTATAAGCAATAAAATGGCAATAAATACATACCTGTCAACAATTGAATCTATAAAGAAAACTAAGCAAACTAGAAAAACAGACAGAATCATGGATATGGAAAGCATTTTGATGGCTTCCAGATGAGAGGCAGTATAGAGGAATGGGTGAGGAGGTGAGGATATTAAGAAGTACAAATAGGTAGTTACAGAATAGCCATGGGGATGTAAAGTACAGTATAGGAAATGGAGTAGCCAAAGAATTTATTCACATGAGCCACGGACATGAACAACAGTGTGGGGTTGCCTGAAAGAGTGGGGGTGGTGCTATGTGAAGGGGACAAAAGGGGAAAAACTGAGATAACTGTAATTGCATAACCAATCAAGTATCATTTAAAAACTTAGGATCATACGTTAAACCAAGAATAGTAATAATAAGCAAAATCATATCTGCTCACACACAAGGCAGAAAACTGAAAGCATAAGAAATACCAAGAAAGTAAGAGGACATGAAACTTTAGATCGCAGAGCTCAAGAGATATAACTGCTATGTGTTGAAATCCATAATGAAATCAGAGTTCAGGTAAATAGATGACAGATAACAAGAACAGCAGCCAAAGAGAGAGAAAAACCACTATAAATTAAAGAGGTTTTAGAAACAGAGATCTAAAGAAAAAGAGATCTAAAGGAAAAGAGATCTAAAGGATATCTATATAATACATGTAACTGGAATTTCCACAGAAGAAAACCAAAATATTGGAAAACAATAAATATGTAAAGATACAATATACGAAAACTTTTTGTAATAAAATATTTATTTAAAGGGCATCCAGGCCCCCAGAGAAACTTGTTCTAATAGTCAACAGTAAGCTACCTAGTAAAGTTACTGGACTTCAAAGTTAAAAAAATCCTTTGGAATACAAGACAAGAAAGCTCTGGTATCTTATAAATAGTGGTGGTTGTGGGGGGTGGGGTTGGGAGAGGATTGTCTCTGTTATTGTATTTCTCCAAAAAATACTGAAATATAGGTTTCAGTAGACTCCTCTAGTTACTCCACTGGATGGAGTAATGCCTATAAAATTCTTGGGATAAGAAAATGTATATGAGATTTTTAAATTCAGCCAAACTCATTAATTATAAAGGCAACAAACAATGTACAAAAGTTCTGAACATGTGCAAACACACAAAAGCTTGGTCCCATGGGATCTTCTTCAGGAATCAACTAAAAGGTTAAACTGTAGTAATCTAAGAGATGGTTGGAAAAATCAGAGGAAAAAGACTAGAATAAACACTGAAACTAATTATGGAACTAAATTCTTATGTGATTATGTTGCTATGATAAAATATAAGTAATATATGCTTTAATAATGCAGAAATGATACCCAACCACAAAAGATAAAAGCTGAAGGAGGAAGAACATGGAATGTTACTGAGATCAAAAGATATTATTTCAAACTGATAAATCACAGGAGAATTAAAGAAAATGATTTTACAATTCTAAAATTAACCAGTAGAATAGGGGAAAGAGGAAAATATTAATTTTATCATTACTCCTCAGAGCGGAATTAATAGGTAGCTTAAAAAAATAAAAGGATTAAGGGTTTTCATGCAGTTATAGTCATAATGACAATAGAAATATCAACCTTTCTAATTAAAAGAGCATAAAGCTGAGAAAGCAGAACAAATTGTAAAGTTTTTTCAAAACTCATAAATTTAAAAACATACTGTGAAATAATGTAACAGTATTAATACCAAACTTTTATTTATCTCAGTAACTATGAGAGAGCTAAAGTTTCCACATGAATAATAAAGGAGATTCCATTCTATTGGTGGGAAAGAGACCCCAATGCCCAAGTGATTCAGTGTGAAAACAAAGGAATGGGTTTGAGGTAAGAAAAGAAAGAAGGAGGGATGGAGAATGAGAAGAAGAAGGGAGGTAGGAGGGAAGAAAATAACCATGGTCCATTATCTTGCAAGGTTGAACTCAGAACAGAAAAGCATTAAACAACCAATCAAAAGAACTTTGTAATGTTGAATGATGGGATTCACAATAAAAAGTATTATGAATACCTAAGTCTCATGGAATCCGTGTGTATAAAACATAGTACAGGGAATATGAGAAAAATATAGAAACATTATTAATAGACTATTATCCAACCCCCACAAACTATAAAGCAGCAGTGGATTAAAAAGTAAGTATATAAAAATTTAAATAAGTTGATATAATTAATAATATAGATTTAACTGTTCCATATTAAACTGCAAGGTTGAATCAAAGAATATAACTTCTTTTTGAGAGAGTGGATTATAAACAAAAAACTTGGTCAAAATAAAATCCCATCATAGTGTAAACATCTTATCCTTAAACACATCCTTAAACAGACCCTTAAACACATCTACTAATAAACAAGAATGAAAATAAATTCATTAACATCCAAAAATTATTATTATTATTAAATTATATATTATTAAATTAAATTAAGTACATATATAGCTACCGAAACAAATCTAGGGAGAGAAAAGAAAAACATACTAATAAACAAAATGAGACCACACACCAGAAAAATGAAGAAGCAATTAAAAGAAAGTTAAGAAACTGATTCTGGTCTAGAAGGAGGCATAGGTAGAAATGCTTTGCTTTCTCACAAAACCAAAAGAAGAACAATAAACAACTTAAAAATAAAAAAGAACCAGAACTGCCAGAAAATCAACCTGTATGTAAGTCCAACAACCAAGGAGTTAAAGAAGATATGTGTATCCAGACTGGGTGAAGTGTAGGAGACAGGCAGTGTGGGCGGAGAGGATGAGCTGGAAGGTGGTGGCTGGTGGGCAGCCCCACATTTGCATGTGCATAAACCAGGAAGAGCTAGGGAGTGAGACCAACTGTGCAACCCAGGGTTATAGCACCAGGAAATGAAGCCTCAAAACCTCTGGCTATAAAAACTTTTCGGGCAGGAGAAATTCCCAGTCTCACAGGAGAGTCCAGTGGAGGGACCCAGGAGTCCTAGAATGTACACAAACCCATCCACCCAGAATCAACACAAGGAAGGCACAATTTGCTTGTGGGAGAAGTACTGAAAGAGAGGTGAGAGCGGAGCAAGTAGCACTGTTCGCTCTCAGACTCCTACCCCACATCCAGTGTCACAACACACTGATGTGGGTTGCCCTGCCCTGGTAAATATCTAAGGCTCCACCCCTAAAATGTAGCAGGTGCGCCAAGAAAAAGAAGTATGGCCCAAATGAAAGAACAGATCAAAATTCCAGAAAAAGAACTAAGTGATGAGGAAATAGATAACCTATCAGATGCAGAGTTCAAAACACTGGTAATCAGGATGCTCACAGAAATGGCTGAGTATGGTCCCAAAATAAAAGAAGAAATGAAGGCTATACAAGTGAATTAAATAATAATGCACAAGGAATCAACAGTGAAGGGAAGAAAACTGGGACTCAAATCAACAATTTGGAGCAGAAGGAAGAAATAAACATCCAACCAGAACAGAATGAAAATATGAGAATTCAAAAAAGTGAGGAGAGGCTTGGGAACATCTGGGACAACTTTAAATGTTCCAATATCCAAATCATGTGGTGACAGAAGGAGAAGGTGAAAAGCAAGAAATTGAAAACCTATTTGAACAAATAATGCAGGAAAACTCCCCCAATTGGGCAAAGGAAATAAACATCCAGGAAGCTCCGAGTCCCAAAGAAGTTGAATTCAAGAAGAAACACACCAAGGCGCATCATAATTAAGTTATCCAATATTAAAGATAAGGAGAGAATTTTAAAAGCAATAAGAGAAAAGGAGACAGTTACCTACAAAGGAGTTCCCATCAGACTATCAGCTGATTTCTCAAAAGAAACCCTGCAGGCAAGAAGGGGCTGGAAAGAAGTATTCCAAGTCATGAAAGGCAAGGACCTACATCCAAGATTACTCGATCTAGCAAAGCTATTATTTAGAATGGAAGTGCAGATAAAGTGCTTCCCAGGTAAGGTCAAGTAAAGGAGTGCCTCATCACCAAGCCCTTATTATATGAAATGTTAAAGGGACTTATCTAAGAAAAAGAAGATCAAAACTATGAACAGTAAAATGAAAACAAACTCACAACTATCAACAACTGAACCTAAAAAACAAAAACAAAATCAAAGCAAACAATTAGAATAGAAAGAGAATCAAAGAAATGGAGATCACGTGGAGGGTTATCAGTGGGAGGGGGAGAATGGGGGAAAAGGTATGGGAATAAGAAGCATAAATAGTAGGTACAAAATTGACAGGGGGAGAGTAAGAATAGTATGAGAAATGGCGAAACCAAAGAACTTGTATGTATGACCCATGGTTATGAACTAATGTTGTGGAATGCTGGAGGCAGGGGTATGCAAAGCGAAGGGAGAGACAGAGGAGAAAAAGTAATGGGATAACTGTAATAGCATAATCAATAAAATATACTTAAAAATAAGAATTAAAAAGGAAACTACTTCCCTCAATTGTATGCAAATAAAATCTAGATGAAATGTAAAATTCCCTAGAACAATACTATTTATAAGAATTAAATCCAGATAAAAGAAAATTCAAAGACAACAGTTACCATAGAAGAAAGTAAGTTGTCATCCTCACCAGTGACTCAGTGGAGCATCGTCCTGTGAACCAAAGGGTTGCATGTTCGATCCCCAGTCCAGGCACATACCTAGGTTACACGCAGGAGGCAACTGACCAATCTTTCTCTCTCACATGAATGTTTCTTTCTCTCTCTCTCCCCTCCCCAACCCCTAAAAATCAATACACATATTCTCAGGTGAGGATTTAAAAAGACAAGAAAGAGAAAACAATACTTTTAAACAAAAAAGAAAGAAAACAATGCTACAACTTTGTTTTTAAAAAAATAAAGGAAAAAGAAATTTGTGAAAGAGCTACTCCAAAAAGAAGCAGCGCAGTCCTAAATAATGTTTTTGTAACAGAGAAATGTTATATAACCTTTAAGGAACAAATAATTTCTATGATATTCAAACTATTTCAGTGTAAAGAAAAAAATGTACAATTATAGCCAAGGAAGTTAGAATAACAGGGGGTTTTGCATAGCTGATGTACTACAAAACTGTAGTCATTCAAGTTCTAAAAGGTACTCACAAATCTATGTGTATATACAACAGCTGAAATGAATAAAAAAAAGATGAGGCACCCAAAAAGGCTAACTATATTTGTAAACAAAAGATGTGGATGCTTTACTGTTAAAAAGAAAAACCGCACACTCAAAATGGCATCACTTGTGCTAAACCCATGACACCAACACAGACTTAATATCTGACTTTATCTCAGTTGTGACCTTCACCAGAAATGTAATCTTAATGACCAAGTATTAAATTTTCTGGTCAACACCAATGACATAATCCCTCTCTATCCCACAATGACAAAAAAGAAGCAATCTATCTACCTGATAAAACCCTGGACCTCCCCACAAAAAAGAAAAGAGTTCCTAACCTAAAAATTATACTTTCTTTTCTTTTGCTAAAAATTCCCTGCCGCACCCTTCTTTCCATAAATCTTCCACCTTGTACAACCCCTTGGCTCACCCATCTAGATGTTTGATGAGATGATCACTTAATAAACTCATTTGATCTTCAAATTCACTCCATGGAATTTTTTTTTAATATGACCCAACATGACACAGTAAAAAAATGACTCCAAAATTAGAAAGCTAAAGAGAACTTTCTAAAAATTAACTAATTTATAAACACGTTAGAAGAAACAATAAAAAATAGTTGAATCATCTTAGGGTAGGAAATGCCTTCCTAAATCAGAGCTAGAAGCCATTAAAAAAATCAACAAATTTAACTCATAAACATTTTGATGTTTATAGTACAAAGATATACATAAAATGAAAATGTAAGACACAGATTGAGAAAAATATGTGCAACTTATTTAAGAGAAAACTAATATCCAGGATATGCAGAGTTCCTAAAACTTAACAGAAAAAAATAAATAACATCCTAAGAGAAAAATGAACAAAGTGCAGATATGAACACACAGTTCACACACACACACAGACATATTATACCACTGAACACAGAAACTGGAAAAGACATTCAGTCTCACTAGTAATAAGATAAATGCATATTAAAACAAGGCATTTTCACTACTGGACAAAACTTTAAAAGACTGAAAATGTCAAATGGTGGCACAAGTGTTAGGAAGACACTGATACTCTCAGATGCTGACGAAAGTAGAATAACTGGGAACCAACTCGAGAAGGACATTTGGCAGCATTTATAAAAATGTTAAGAAGCCACACCCTTTGATACATAACTACTGTTTTCCCATTTCCCTACTCTGCAGACTAATTAGCATAAATATTTAAACTGTCATCTGGAAGAATGTTTACTGCATTGTTGTTTACAAGAGGAAAAATTTGAAAACAGGTGAGATGTTGAAAATGGTTACAGATTAGTAACATTAGTCAGACTGCAGAATGTTAGGGAGCAACTGACAGAACTAAGATATGAATTAACAATAATGACTGCCACGCACACTGAATTTATTTTTCACTACAAAACAGTAATTTAGTATGACACATATTGTATAAAACCAAATAAAATATCTATAATTTAGCCTGGCTAGCATAGCTCAGTGGATTGAGCGCGGGCTGCGAACCAAAGCATCACAGGTTCGATTCCCAGTCAGGGCACATGCCTGGGTTGCAGGTCGCAGCCCCCAGTAACTGCACATTGATGTTTCTCTCTCTCTCTCTTTCTCCCTTCCCTCTCTAAAAATAAATAAATAAAATCTTTAAAAAAATATCTATAATTTTATATATATCATAAGCATAGGTAAGCCCATAGGAAAAATACTAGAATGATACATGCCAACTTTTTAATTATATTGATCTCCAGGTAGGAAAGCGAGATTAAGAAGACATGGGATCATGAAGTGGTTATTTGAAGGTATTTATTTTTATAATTAATGTAATATTGATATAGAAATTAAAATGGACAGAACTGTAAGATTCCTCAAGTTAAAAGTCAAATACTTAATGAAAGTGGAGTTGCCATGAGCTCTGACTGCTTGAATATTGACAATGGCTCCTTAAAAATTCTTATTGTTGCTTCCAGCTCTTGGCTATTGTATTGTGCTGCTATGAACATTGGGGAGCATAGGTTCTTTTGGATTGGTGTTTCAGGGTTCTTAGAATATAGTCTCAGCAGTGGAACTGCCAGGTCAAAAGGCAGTTCCACTTTACTTTACTGAGGAAATTCCATACTGTTTTCCACAGCGGCTGCACCAGTCTGCATTCCCACCAAAAGTGCACTAGGGTTCCCTTTTCTCCACATCCTCTCCAACCCTTGTTGTTTGTTGATGTGTTTATGATGGCCATTCTGACTAATGTGAAGTGGTATCTCATTGTGGTTTTAATTTTCATCTCTCTGATGGCCATCAATAAATGAATAGATAAAAAAACTATGGTACATTTACACGATGGAATACTACACAGCAAAAAGGAGGAACTCCCACCCTTGCAACGGCATGGATGGAACTGGAGAGCATTAGGCTAAGTAAAATAAGCCAGGTGGTGCAAGACTAATACAATATGATCTCACCTTTAGGTGGAACCTAATCAACAAAACAAATATAAGCAAGCAAAATATTACCTGACACATTGAAATTAAGAACAAACTGACAGTAACCAGAAGGGAGGTGGGAGGCAATAATGGAGGGAAAAGGGTGAAGGGTTTTCAGGAACAACTATAAAGGACACATGGACAAAACCAAGGGTGGGAATGGAATCAGGGGAGGGAGGTGGAGATGGCTGGGGTGGGGGAAAGAGGTGGGGGGAAAAGACAGACAACTGTACTTGAACAATAAAATTTTTTAAAATGAAAAAAATTCTTACTGTATTTTTTATGTGTGAGGAATTATCTCTGGCATTTACATTTAATACAGTCCAATGAATAAATACATTATCATTTCTTTAAAATATATTGGATTTAGGAAGTCCATACTACTTATTCAATGAGCAAATATGTGACTTGTCTATGAAGTCATCTCATTTCACTTAGTACCTAGGAATCCTTTCTAAACACCTCTTGTCAAATGGTTATTCAAATGCCCTGAAAACCTCCAGCTACAGGAAAGTAATAAACACGATGTGTTGACATCTTTGCACCGCCAAGCCCACTAGGTTCCCAGCAGGCTCTCACTATCAGCTAAAGGCAGGAGTGCTGCATTCGGTAAGAAGACTTTTGTCTCTGGTTCTCCTATCTGTGCTGCTCCCTTCAAGCAAGGGAAATATACTACATTTTAAGGGGAAACAGGAAACATCGGCCACAAAATACATTTCCACTATGAGACAGACAAAACATATTTCCAAGTAAATTAGAAAATGTTCCCTTCTTTCCTCTAGAGCCTATCCCTTCAGCTATGTGTTGTTCCCTGTGGCAGGCTGAATAATGGTTCTCCCCACAGCATCCATGCCTGAACCCCTGAAGGCATGAATACATTATCGTACAAGCCGCAAAATTCGGAGTTTTGGTCCTCGGTCCTCTACCAACTCTCAGAGTACCAATCTTTATCTGCAAAATGAATTATTTGTACAAAATGGTCTTTAAGAATTTTCCATTTATAAAAGGAAAAAAATTAATATAAATATAAAAATACACTAATGCGCTGAAAGAAACTAATGTGTATTTTTCCAACTAGGAGTAAATCCTTACAAGTTAAATGTCCTTTTCAGGAAATTTAAGTACTATTCTCTTAAATACCATCCATGTTGCAAAAACATATAGGGCTACATTGACTTGCCACAAATCAATGTCACCCTACTGAGTAAAGACAAAATTCTGGCTGCTCTTCCCCCAAAGACTATCAATCACACACAACAAACTCCCATGGAATGTTTTGCCCTACTCCTCTTCTTTAGATCCATCAAGAACCTGCTGGTGCCTTTATAAGAGTTGGACTCTTCTTTACAGGAAATGCTGTCACTTTAAGAATGAAATCGTGCAGTATCTTCAACTTCATCAGTGGAAAAGAAGACAGAATACATTCTAAAACAGACCTCAACTCTCGGCAGATTTATTACCGTCAATCTCAAGTAACAAGTTGGTTTATTTTTTCACAAGCACACAAGTTAGATGACACAAGAAATTTCATTAAAATGCATACAATATTTTCAGTCACCAGAAGTATTACATTTGGTTTTCATTTTTCTTCATATAAACTCTTGAAGGGAAAAGGACTGAAAGCTAAGTAACTATTTCCCAAGTATTTGACAGTATTCTGTGTCATTAGCAAGTGCTTATAATTATCCATAAAAAATAAGAAGCGATCATACAGACAATATAAAAAACCTCTACTCAAAATAGTCAACAAAGCACAATTTTAGTCACCAGTCAGCTCCATTAAAAAAAAAAACTCCAAATTTACTTTTCTCCATGTAAAACATTCCTATGCAGTATGACTAATACATGCATGCATTCATTTTTTCATTCAACCACATCCACTGACAACAGATTGCACATGAAGCACTGTTAGACCTTACTGAATCACAGATGAGCATGACATAGTTCCTACCTAAAGTCACTTCCATGTAGTATGTTAGGTGCTAGAAGAGATGCATAAATCATGTGCTGGGGGCCATACAGAGAAAAAGTTACAGAGATTGATGGAGGCTTCATAAAGGAAGAGGCCATGGACCTTAAAAGGGAAGGATTTCACTGGTGTGAACCAGAGGTGGGGAGAATTCCAGGCATGGAAAGGGAACATAAAATAAATTTGGAAATAGAGTAATATATTTTGTAATATATTTTGTAATATATTTTGACTAGACTGAAGGAATAATGTAGAGAATAGCAGGAAGCAAGATTGGAATGTTTCATTGTAGTCAATCTTTTGGGCAACTTCAAAGTTAAGTTGAAGAATCTGATGTTAACTCGGCAGGCAATGGGGGTCCAGTGCAGATTTTTAAGCAGAGTGCCGTGAATAAAGCTGTCCTTCTGAGAATGTTAATTTGGCAGCCATGCACCCGATGAACCCAGATGGGAATTCTGTAGACCCCACTGTTTTCTTTCACAGACTTCTACCTTATAATAAATGGTTAAGTGCCTCCTTGTTATTTAACATTTTACCTCCCATTTTTACAAATGCATTGACTCCTCTTGGGCTGATCTCTGAATAAGTCACAGAACACAGGCCACAGTATTCAAAGAGCCTTCAGGAATGAGCCAGTGCTACCTTGAAGAAGACCAGAGGCAGGCCCAATAACCTTCATGCTAAAAACAGCCCAGACATCACTTTAAGAGCCAGAAGTCTATATTTAGATCCAAGTGCCTTGATCAAAACGATAAGCTTAGAGGAGCAAGACATGTGAAGGAGAAAGAATAATTACCATATTGGGTACTGGCCTCCTGGGGATTATTATTTCCACTTTATAATAAGGCAAATGATGATCAAAGATGTTAGAGGTTAACTTGCTCAAAACCACAATGCCGTAATGCTTGGCAAAATTTTGACCCAGAAGGGGAAAACAGAAAAGGGAAAATAATGAAACATACTATTCTCTTAGCTGAATAAAAGACTGTATGTTTGAGATTAAATGAGTTTACCAAGTACAGAGTAGGAACAGTGAATGTTTTAATATAATATTTTAAACTTATTTTAGTAAAATATCATAACTCCAATAAGAGAAAAACTGCAAAGCTTGCAAAGAGAAGATTAAGAACCAGTAAACAGATCAAAACAAAAAGTCTTACAAATAAACAGGAATCAGATTGGCAACAAACTTTTTATCTTTAAAACCGGATGCTGAAAGACAATGGATTAATAGCTTTAAAGTCCTGGGAGGAAATTTATTTTGAACCTGGAATCCTATACCCAGACAAATTATTAAAAAGAGTGAGGGTCAGTGCACACATCCATAAAAACAGAGCTTTGGATGCAGGACTTCCAGTCAAGACGGAGGCGCAGGTAAACGTGGCTCACCTTCTCACACAACCACAGCAAACCACTAGACTACAAAACAAATTATTTTCCCCAGAATCATCAGAAAATTGAGCTGTATGGAAGCCCGACAACCAAGGAATTACATAAACCACATCCATCCAGAGTGGTAGGAAGGACAGAGACGTGCAGAGATGTGCAGACACTGAACGGGTGGTCCCACACACAAGGGTGGTAGATAAAAATCTGGAGGGATACCTTAGGAGTGAGGGATCCCAGCCTCACACCAGACTGCCCAGCACAGGGTTCCAGCACCAGGGAGACAAGTCCCCATAACTTCTGGCTGTAAAATCCAGTGGAGGTTGGGGCAGCAGAAGAAACTGCAGGATTCTCAGGAATCTCCTCTTAAAGAGCTTGCAATAAACTCAGAATTTATGCAGACTCACTCCCTCTGGGCTTCAGCACCAGTGGCATACGGGGAGAAATTCAAGTGTCTGGCATCAGGGCAAGTGCTGGGAGACAGCTTCCTCCCAGACAAAACTCGAGAGGCCAGGCAGATGCATAGTCCTCTCTCCAAGCTCTCCCCCTCAGAGAGCCACAGAGCAGTGACTTGGGTTGCCCGGCCCTGGTGTTTACCTATGGCTCAGCCCCATCCAACTTACCAGTGCACTTTTCTACAATAGGCCACACTACTAAGACAGGCAGTCAAAGAAGCTCTACCTAACACACAGAAACAAACAAAGAGAAGATGCCAAAAGAGAAGACAAAGAAATATGGCCCAAATGAGAGAACAGAACAAAACTCTAGAAAAAGAATGAAACAAAACAGAGATAAGCAATCCATCAGATGCAGAGTTCAAAACACTGGTTATTAGGATGCTCAAGGAACTCATTGGGTACTTCAACAGAAGTACCCAATTCATAGTACTCCTATACATAGGGGTGCCTGAGTAGAATAGAAAGAGCAAGAAATTGAAGACTTATTTGAAAAAATAATGAAAGAACACTTCCCTAAATTGGTAAAGTAAATAGACATACAAGTCCAGGAACCACAGAGAATCCCAAACAAAATGGATGCAAAAAAGACCACACCAAGACACATAATTAAAATGCCAAAAGTTAAGTAAAAAGAGAGAATCTTAAAAGCATCAAGAGAAAAGCAGAGGGTTACCTACAAAGGAGTTCCCATAAGACTGACAGCTGATTTCTCAAAAGAAACCTTGCAGGCTAGAAGGGACTGGCAGGAAAAACTCAAAGTGATGGAAAGAGTTTTAGTAACAGACTTACTAACTAGATTACTCTATCCAGTGAAGCTACCATGTAGAATTGAAGGGCAGATGAAGTGCTTCCCAGACAAGATAAAGTTAAAGGAATCCATGATCACCAAACCAATATTATATGAAATATTAGGACTTATTTAAGAAAAAGATCAAAACTATGAACATTAAAATGACAATAAATTCACAACCATCAATAATTGAATTTGAAAAACAAACTAAGCAAACAAGCAGAACAGAAACAGAATCATAGATATGGAGACTGTTTGGAAGATTATCAGTTGGGAGGGAAAGGGAGAGAATAGGGGAAAAGTTGCAGGGATTAAGAAGTGCATACTGGTAGGTGCAGAGTAGACAGGGCGGTGTTAAGAACAGTATAGAAAATGGAGTAGCCAAAGAACTTACTTATATACATGACCCCTGGACATGAATAAAAGGAGCAACTGCCAGAGGGAATGGCAGTTACTGCTTGAAGGGGGCAAATGGGAACAAGCATAATCAATAAAATATATTTAAAAATAGAGCTTTTTCTCTATTAATTATAAACAAATACTCCATATGTTTCAGGCATGGTGTTAGGCATTCATTATTTCAGGAGAAGTACACTGGTTGAGACAGTTTTTCTGCATAAAACATTGTCTTTTACTTATTTTTTTTAATTTCAGTTTATTGGAATGCTGTATTCCTCAAACATTCTCATCCCCAATGTTTTTATAAATAGATATTTATAATACTGCAATAGACACAATGATATATTATTGCTTGTACCTATCAACTCTCATACCATAAACAAATAACTTAATTGACAATAAAGGAAAGAAAGAAAAGAGGGAGTCAGTCAGGTGGTTACTAAGTTGAAACTATAATAAATAATTCAAGGCAAAGACATTTACTCACTTTTATTTTCCCCAGTTCTGAGTCCACTAATCTTACCAACAGAAACTGACATTTAGGATTGTCTTCCAAATCAAAGTTTTATTCCAGATAGTAAGACCAACTATAAAGAAAACTGCACCTGCCATAAAAATTCCCTCACAGCAGTAAAAACACCACAGCTGACAGGGGGTGACATGGAACCACTGCAGACAACACTAAAAGGGTCTTTGCAAAGATGGCGTTGGTCACAGCACCCTCTGATATGAGACATAGAGCGCGAGTCCTGGAGAGTCCTGCATTGTCCAGGACCTCACGCCCACTCATTCCAGTCTTTCCTCGTTAGAATCACAGAGGCCACCAAAACATTCCTTAAGCCAGATGAGGTGGTCAGCTTGTCGACTGTGAACAGACAGATCTGTCTTTCCAGTCTTCACAATTTCTCTATAGTTAAAAGGATTTAAACCTAGGGTAATCTTTTAAAAATATTATACCACATGGAAAATGCATTTAATACTTAAATGATTCATTTAATGGTTTTATAAGGATAAGAAAACTTCCGACAATGCCCAGCCAAGGGTAGGCAAGAAATGCAGAAATGTTGCCAATGTACCTAATCTTAACAGCAGCATCCTTATGTTCTCTCATTAGACTCTCCTGAGCAGATTGAGTAAAACTACTGAATTAAATAACGGCCAAGAATTTCTCTACTCAATTCCACAGACCATCTGGTCTGCTATGCTGTTTCTGCCAGTGGTCACAGCAGAAACTTCAAGAAAGCAAATGTGGACATCATTATAAAGCTGTATGTAGGTGGAGAGAGAAAAATATTCTTAACTGTAATTGTGGAAGAATATGCATTTTTTGACCACAAATTCAAATATTTATGAGGTGTGACTATGTGATAATGATACTGATTTAACAAATATACCAGAATATATAAATGCAGCAAAGAGCGAAACCTTCAAAAGTGACTGTCTCAGAAGTTATTCAGGTAGATCTCATCACGTGGCACTTCATTCCAAATTGTTTAAAAAATAAACCTATGGCCCTCGCTGGGTGGCTCTGTGGGCTGAGTGCTGGTCTGTGAACTGAAGGGTCGCTGGTTCAATTCCCAGTCAGGGCACATGCCTGGGTTGCAGTCCAGGTCCCCAGTAGGGGGCACGTGAGAGGCAACCACACATTGATGTTTCTCTCCCTTTCTTTCTCCTTCCCTTTCCTCACTGCCTAAAATAAACAAATAAAGCCTTAAAAAAAACTTATGTTTTTATTTTCAGCTACCTTTATCTAATTGATTTTATTAACAAAGAAGACACCCTCATTTTATGGCATAAAGGGGAAGGAGTAGTAAGCTATCTTAGTAACATGTTGCTGAAGTCAATGCAGTAGTTTTGAATGTTCAGCTTACTGCAAGGAAAGCTATATTGAGAACCGCCCAGACCTTTATTAAAATTCCCAATTCAGATAAATCATTCCAAAAATGTCTTTTAGATAACATTCATATAATGATACATATTAGCTGCACAACAAAATTAAGGCAGAAGTACACTTTTTACATGTTGAATGTACACATAGTACGTAGAGGTCTCCCCTGAGGCAACATTTACAGACATTTTATAGGAGCTGAAATATAAGACTGTGTTCAGCTAGTATTCACAGGGATTTATGGTTATTGTGCTTTTGCTTTCATGATGTTGTCCCAGTAGGATGTATTTAGTTGAAATTACAACTATAATAATATCATGCCTTTGGAAAAAAATACTATCTTAGTTAAAATATTCTACTTTGCAATTCTACAGAAAATGTCACAAAAAAACATTTTAGACATCCTATATCTTTATTCTAACAATGTGC
Organism: Tonatia bakeri; assembly: GCA_004024845.1. Taxonomy (NCBI): domain Eukaryota; kingdom Metazoa; phylum Chordata; class Mammalia; order Chiroptera; family Phyllostomidae; genus Tonatia; species Tonatia bakeri. The sequence continues at coordinate 344,857 of PVIA01000769.1, forward strand.
CTCTCCACAAGCAGTTTTTACATTCCTCACGGGGAATACCAAAATGTTCAAGTCAAGGAAGAAAGAGTCTCATTAACTCCTTCATATGCGTCCTAGTTTGAATGCTCAAGTCATTCTTCAGAATTGGCTCTAAACAAATTTTTGCTCTTCTTCAAAATCAGATAGTCACAAGGAATTAAGAGCAGTGGGAATGTTTATTAAAAGATTGCTAGCAATTTCTAAAAACAAGTCAATTTTTCCAAAACTACTGAGTGGTAACGCCAGCCGTAAAATCAATGTCATCTCCTAGTGACTACCTTGAATGAGACTAAACTCATTCAGATGTATTAATTATGGAATAAAAATAAATAAATCTCATGTTAAGCCACATACAGATAAAAATGAATTCAATAGTTTGGAAGGGGGAAACAACAGAACTATCATCTAGACTGCAATCTAGTGCAAACTGACATTTAGTCTGTACTCTACGTACAGCACCAAGCACCCTGACCCTGGCTGGATCCTGCAAGAGTGAACGTGTCCCTTCTACAGCATTGTTTCATCTGATTCTATGACTCAAACCTCTTTGGTAGTGCTTTATAGAAGTAGTTGCACTTTTTAAAAATTTTTACAAACCAGACACAACCATATTCTTCATTATATGAAAATAGTAACTCCACTATTTCACTATTAAAATATTCTATTAAGATCAGTCATGGTGACCTGATCTATTCTGATGGTGATCAGATCAAGGGTGATTGATCTAATCCATATTTGCAAAACTATGACTTGATTTATTTTGCAAACATCTACATCACATGTGTAATAATAACATGGCAATATTTGACTATAATCCTAATCAATTATGCAGTTAGTTAATGCAGTAAAATTATTTGGCCTAATGAATTTCAATCAACCCTAAGAAACTGCTTTCAGTTCTAATATTAAGCCAACTGAAATAAAACATGAAGCTCTGGTTGGTGTAGCTCAGTGGACTGAGCACCAGTCTGCAGACTAAACAGTTGCTAGTTCGATTCCCAGTCAGGGCACATGCCTGGGTTGCAGGCCTGGTTCGCCAGCTGGAAATGTGTGAGAAGCAACCAATCAATGTCTCTCTCACACACAAATGTTTCTCTCCCTCTTTCTCCCTCCCTTCTCCTCTCTCTAAAAGTAAACAAAATCTTTTTAAAAACCCAGAAAGAAAGAGAATATATGGAAATTTCTGTATATGTCAATGAGAATTCTCAAACCTAGCCGTGAATGAGATAAACTGACACAAAAATACTCTTCCACGTCAGTCTTCTGTGTAGAATGGCAAACTTTCTAAGACTAGGGAAGGGAAAAGTGGCAGATTACACTAGCATTTGCTTCTATTGTCAGCATCTCACTGATGGCCTTCCAGCCCAGTCCATTAAATAAGGGGTTTTAGTTTTAACCAAAGCTTTGCATTGAAAGTGTCAATATATTGAGTAACAAAAGTCTTGGGATGTTTCAAGAATAAAAAAAAAATCACTGTTTCTTCATTCTCCTTACCTCCTCCCTCCCACATTGGTAACACCTCAAGCAGAGCCTTGGGTCCAGGATGTCTTCTGAAGATACTTACCTTCTTTAATAAATGAGAGAAAGGGAAAAGCTATTCTGTCCATGTCCAACTGGATCCTGCAACACCACCCTGTTAGTTTACTAATTCTCAGAGAACTAGAGGACTGATGTAAGAAGGACTGGAAGTTGGTCTGCAGGCTGAAGTTTCCAAAGGTCTCAGACCAGTTTATTTCCCTATCATTCTCTCTAGTCCTGTGAAACCATTCCCTGGTCCCACTACCTTCCTGAAAGCAGTATCTACTGTTCCGGGCAGCTGGGCCACATGCTTGACAAATTTGGTCCAGAGTCCCTGCGTCATAGGCTACTACTGATCTCCGTGAGGCCTTTGAGACCTAACCCTGAACGAACCAATTCTGACTTGGAGGCCCTGCCTCTTGGGCACCACCAGGCTGGGATCCAAGCAGGTGGCTGGCATCAGCCACTGGGCACACTGTGTTCATGAAGCCTTCACCTTTGCAGCCTGGCATCTGTGTGCATGGCAACTTGCTAGCAATCTGAGACACCAAGGAAAGAATGGGACTTGCATTTAGTGAAACTGCACAAAGATTATCTCAAGCTCTCCTCTCGCCTCGACTCTGCTTGATAAAGGATTACAGCTAAATCCTGGCAAGTAATTTAATGCAATTGGTCTGTCTCCACATTTGTAAAACAAGAAAACAAATCATTAACAGAGCCCAATTTTGCTAAAAGCTTATGATTCTAGATCAATATACAATATTTGGTCAAAAAAATTTAAATGATATTAAGACACATTAAAAAGGTAGGAAGGATGGGGTACCCAAGACATCAGCAGCAATTATTTCTAAGCAATGGAATTGTGCTTTCAGATTTTGTTCAGTGGTTTTAATATTGTCTTTTATTTGTATATAGTTTCTAGTTTTCCATAATATTTAATAGTTTAAATAAATTATCAAAATGTAAATATACTTTAAATGAAAATATAAAATACAACTATATTATTTCACAAATACAGATTGATATAAAAAATCAGGAAAAGTTTTTCCAAATCACAAATTTTTTTGGTATTGTTTTATGTTATTTTAATAGAGCTTTCTTACACATACACAAAGCCTGACAGAACTATTTATTCTGCATCATTATCTGAATTCTAACCAGCAAAGTCTTTGAGTAATTGTTTTTATGGAATGTTGTTATAGATGCCTGGAAAGTAATTTCTTTGAAGGTATCATCCTCATTTTGAATCCCTGAATGCATATTTATTGCTGAAGATACATGCATAAGCCAAAAGTCACAGAAAGCCTTTAATAGTCTCAAGTCTCTCAGAACTTTTCAAGATACGTACAGGTAGGTATTCTCTTTTGGAAATGGCAAAACTTTCTGGTGCAAACTTTGCTATTCACTAGATATTCTGGGAAGCTTATAATAAGATTAACCCTCTTCTCACTGCTTACTTTGTATGTGCTTTGTATGTAGTGAAGCACTGTACTATATAAACTATTTTTCCATGTGTAGAAATACTCCTCAGTTTCTGAAAGTTGGCATAATTACTCCCCTCCATTTCTCTGTTTCCCTTTACCATATGCTGCTTCTCTCCCTGCATCTCAGCTCTGCCTCCATGCTCCTGCTGCTTTGACCTGTTATTCCTCAGTCTTCCTCCTTCCCCCATATTAAGCCTTGAGTTGCATAAATATGTGATTATAATTGTGCAAGAACCAGTCTCAAGTTATAATTTAATACAAATCACTTTATGTTATAGAGTAAGTAGTTTGTACCTTTAAAGTGCTTTCATGTAAAGACATCCAGAGAAACTGTTAAGTCAAAAGGCAAAGTAAATAGGCCATGCCTAAAAATAAGCACATATTTATAGTTATTCATATTTACATAAATGAATACAGGGAAATGGATAAGACATTAATAAAAGTGGATCCTGCAGAGATAGGAGAGATGTCAATGGATTAAACAATGGGAGAAAGACTTCTGAAATAATTTTACATTTTTTATATTGTGAATTATTTGTGTGTTATACCTACTCGAGATAATAAAATTAAAAATTAAGTGAATGGATAAATGTGTTTTTAATGGATTTAAAGTTTCAAGACGCTAAAGTAATACATTCTTTTCCTTTTCCAATTCCCCCCAAAAAGAACAATAAACAAAACTAACTCTATCTACAAAGATAACAGAAAGCAGATTTAACCATGAACTTTAATATATGAAAACATAAATGGCAAAAAGAATGGTACATGACTTAGGAGAAAACAGTGAGGTCGAACCTGAGGGCAAAAGCAGTGAGAAGAAATCCAGTATGTCCTGCAAACCCTGAAATGTTCAGAAACTAGAAATATAAGACATAGACAGAGGAGACGTTGTTATTGGATATGTATTTTTTAAAGTCATGGCTTAAAAATCTCTATAAATTGTCTTCCCTCTCCATACTAGAGAGTCAGGACACTACTTCTACTACCACCTCAGAGATATCGGCTTAAGAGAAATACAGCTGGAGAGGCTCCAGGGCCAAAGGAAACGGGGGTTGAAAATCTCCTTCCCGGTTTATAAGAAACCTATCCTCCATGTACCCTATCCTCACCTTGTTCCCCACACTGGCCACCAGGCTTATATACCCAAGCAAAATATTGGAGAATCACAGTCTGGGTAATGAAATGGCCTCAGATAAAAGACCTACATGATCATGAAGGTTTCCAATAAGCTTGACTGATACCGACCTACCCCGACAGCATCTACCCAACAAACAGAAATTTCAATAATCAGTTTATGGCCTCATTTTTAAACATTAATGGGCAGAGAAAACTCAACAGACATTTGGTGAATATCTCTATCACAGAGAACAGGAAGCATAACAAATAAACAGAGAAAAAAACGCAGATAAAATAAATGAAACAGAAGATAACTTCAAGGAAGGCATAAATAATATCCTGAGAAAGGTGTTAGAAGTAGCATCCAAATACTATAAAATAAAAATGTCATATTTAGAAATAAGAAATGAGGTCTTAGACATTAAAGAATTAATTACTGAAACAAAATGGTTACTTCAAAATGAAAACACACATGGAGCAAATCACTCAAAAATTAGAACAAAAAGATAAAAATGGATGAAAGGAAAGACATTAGTAAAATATTAGAGCAATTCAATAAGCTCAACATCTAATTTATACAATTCTAAAATAGAAAAGAGAAGGCAGAGGATAGGAAAATACCATAGAAATAATACAGAAAAAAGATGCAGAAGAAAAGGACTAATCTCCTTATTAAAAGTTTTTACAAAGTGCTCTACACAATACATTTCTTTTTAAGAAGTCTCACATTGAGACATTTCACTGTAAAATGAAACCACATCAGTGATGAAGAGACAACCCTAAAGCTTCCAGAGAGGGACAAGTAGGTCACAAAGAACTGAAATTATGAATGAAATACTGCTCAACGACACCCTACAGACACACACACAACAATTAAAGAAATACGTTCAAAACAGTAAAAATGACTAGAATTCTATATTCAACAAAACTAATGCTGAACTAACTGTACACCTAGTTATAAAGGCATTTTCAGAACTGCAGCCTCAAAAAATTACTCCCCCCACCCCCAGCTATTTATTCCATCAGAAAAAGAGGAAAAAATAAATCCTAAAACATAGGAAATAGGGAATCAAATACACGAAAGAAAAGAAAAGGAACTGCCAGAATGAAGGCAAAGCAAAGCCCCAGGGCAACAACAGCTCCGTGGCAGTCCCAAGGAGCAACCTTCCCCGATGAGAGCAGGACTGCAACAGAAAACCAGAAAATTCCAGGAAGGGTGCCTGGGATGGGGAAGCAACTCACGGGCTGCCTGCACAGCTGACCACGCGGGAGGCTGTGTTGCCAGTGTCTTACCAGCTTGTTGGAAGGAGTAAATAAATGTGGTCGTAAATGAAAGAATATGGAGCATTTTTAAAACGAGGCAATTACTAATTTCAGGAAAAACGGAAGTTTCTCACAATAAATGTGATTACAATACACTGTGTAGCAGTGAGTGATATTTACACAGTCAGATTAGGGAATTACCAAATTGGGACGTGACCATGTCGTCAGTGTGTGAGGAGAGGAGAGGCCACCAAAGAACCAGCACTCTCCAGCTGCCATGGAAAGCCAACAGATAACATCTAAAACACCTTGTGTTTGTAGCCTAACAAATAAAAAGTATGTGTACTGACCCACAAGACCACAGTTTATACATATGGATTAAAAATACTATATTAAATAACAGAAAAAAAGAGCAAATCCTTTGGTAGAAGTTGTCCCTGGGGTAGGACGACAAGAGGCTTTCTTTTATTTTCATAAGACTTACTTTTTCCATTTTTTAGTCATATGCACATATTATTTTGATACAAAGTTAGTCCATATAGCCATATCACTAGTCTCACATTTAATCTTCATGACACCATGTGATATAAATGGGGTGGGTATTAACATCTCTATGACCGATGAAGAAACATGCGACATGTATGCTAACTCCTAAAAAAACTATCTAGTTAAGCAGAACCATAGGCAGAACCAACTTTCTTACCTCTTAATCCAGGATGCTGTCCACTGTATCTTTCTTGTCATGTACAGATGTTGGATTATTCACTGGGGACTTTCTAACAATCTCATTATCTATCACAGGTGAAAGGGAACTTTGAACTCACAATTTGACAATGTCCATGGTGTTGGCTGAAGTAGCCATAACTAAGAGCAGGAAGAAGCAATCGATTTCTTCTTAAATTTCTTCATTAAGTGATTCTACAACCATATTTTTCATCAATACCTTGCACACATTTTAACTTATCTTCTAGACATTTTTCTGTTAACTTTTGTAATTTACAAAATTAAAAACTGTGTTTAGAGGAGAAAAAGGAGGAGAGCACGCCTATTGTTTTCAAAATCATTCTCATATTAAAACTGAAAATCAGTTTCTGCCAGGCTCAGCCCAAAGGTTCTTCAGGAAAATGTTTTTAATCCTCCAGTGCCAAATACACTAGCAGACAACTAATAATTTCATGTCTGTTTCATTCACCAGAGCACAGCTCAGTATTTATAAATACAAGCAACAAAACACATACTTATTAAATAAATCAATAAAAGAATCCGACAAGCCCAGATGATCAAGTAACTTCAGAGCATGCTAGAAGTTTTATAATAAATCAATGTGTCTGTATGTATTCAAGTGGACATTTTCAGTTTGAAAAGCCTGCTCATTTTTTTTATTCAGTAAACATTTTTTAAACCCCAATATACCAGGGACTATGTACTAAAGATCCATGGATAAGTAAAACATAATCCTTAATCTCAAGAGCCTGACAGTATAGTGGTGTAAAGAGGCAGATCTAAAAACCATACCAGTAGAAATGGCATAGATACTATGAAAACAAATGCATAAGATACAGTGGGGCCCAAGGAGGATGTGATTCATTTTTCTCATGCCCTTTAGAAAAGGTGGTAATTCATTCTGGGATGGCAAGCTATGCCTGGAAGGGAAAATAAAATGTGGAGTGAGATGAGACAGCAGGCAAGGGAGAGGCTGTCAGAAATCAGATCACAGAAGTCCGTGTAAGCAATAGTAAAGAGCTTAGACACTATTCTACAGACAGTGGAGAGTCATTCAAGAATTAACACAGAAGAAATCTCATGTTCAGGTTTAGGTTTTTAGCACTAACAGAAAAAGAAGAGAATGGTATGATCAGGGACACCATGGGCATTCAAAAACTCCTGCCGTACTGCAGAATAAAATCATGACCCTAATTAGAATATTCTGTAGTGTAAAATCTAAACAAAAGCTGCATTCTATATTTGGTACCTACATATAAACTTCCACCTTGGAATATATTGCAGATATTCTATTACATGCATGATTACAAATAAATTTTTCCCAAAGAAAAGTGATTATGCAGTGATAGAAGGGACATAACAGCCACTTTTTATAAAGCCTGTAACATTAATAAGTGAGGTTTTAGTAAAGCAAACAGAGTTAAATTCCACCTTTTGAAGTACTAAGTTTCTAAAGAATCTGTACCACACTGGATATCCAAAGAATCCTGAACCCTATATAAGAAGGCAAGTAATAACCAAGTCATTAAAATGTCAGTTTTCTTTAAGTTAAAAAAAGAGACTAAGAATTACCAAGAGCCTTAATAAAAAGTTTTCTTCCATATTCTAAGTCTCTCTTAAAATTACTCTTCAGGATTCTTTCATAGCTGTGTTTTCTTTCTTGATTACTTGAGGAATTATTTAAAGTACATTTGGTCTAGAAAATAAAAATAGCAAATAGTTTAGAACAGCTAGAGTAAAAAACTGATAAATACACAAAGATAACATTTTGTGGAATAATATGTTCTTCAACTTGGGACTTCTTGGCATATTATTTTTACACTTTGAATCAGGCTCAAGGAAACATAAAACACAAAGTTTACCTTGAACTTTTAAGCATAATTTTTGCCTCATCCTTGAGGAAAGCTGGAGCCGTCACAGTGCAAATTATTCTTTTTGAGTAAAGAACTATAGTTCACTTCTCACAAAAAAAAAAGCTGAAAAAATATTTCCAATATCTAGTCTTTAATCCTTGAAATAACCTACATAACTTTCATTTCTTTAATCTGACTCTAAGGAATAGAAATAATGTCAGATGTTCCCCTTACTAGTACTGCATTAACCACATCACATCTATGCCTTCACACAGCTCCGGGGTTGGATGGTATCGTGACAAGAGTCAAGCAGTATCACCAAAGCATCCGTGAAAGTGAAAAGTAAAGGTAAAAGAGAAAATCAAAGGCAAAAAATTACTTTAAAATTTCACATATACTTGCATTAAACACATAGGCTAGAAATGTGAGAAATATGCAAGCATTCACAGGATTTCAAAAAAATCTTCAGTGCATTTCATCCTCTTTCTAGCACAGTTATATAATCACAGAGTGAGGTCATAATTTTAATCTTTAATCTTTATTCATTTAAATAATATTGCTAAGTATTTCAAAATTATGTGAAAATGGATTATGGAGAAAAGTTAGATGCAGTCCCTGCTATCAAGGGCTTACAATCTAGTAGAAATGCCTACAATCTGCTTAAGTTACACAGGGTGGGAAAAGTAGGTTTATAGTTGTTTGTTTGAAAAATAATATGATAATTAGCCCCAGCTGGTGTGGCTCAGTGGATTGAATGCTGGCCTGTGAACTAATGGGTAGCTGGTTCAATTCCCAGTGAGGGCAGAAGCCTGAGTTACCAGCCAGGTCCCCACTAGGGTGCATGCAGGAGACAACCATAAATTGATGTTTTTGTCCCTTTCCTTCTCCCTCCCTTCCCCTCTGAAAATCTTTTTTAAAAAGATGATAATTAATAAAAATATAAGAATAAACTCTATTGTGCACACATGTAACTATAAACCTACTTTTGCCCCATGCTGTATAAACAGTAAAGGTACCACTCACCTTCCCGAAATCTAAAAATAAACTGAATGATTTAATTAACTATACCAACTAACAATTCCAATGGCATGAAAGAAATTAGGTTGATTTTAAGAGAAATAAGACAATGGATAAAGAAAAAAGAAGGGAGGGAAGGAAAGAAGGAGAGAAAGAAAAGAATGGAAAAGCAAAAAAAAAGAGAAAATTACTGTCATCTTTAGGACTAGGGATATATAGAAAAATGGAGAGTTTATATTGTTGCCTACCAAGTTTAAGAACTGACACTGAAAGGAGGCAGCTATTGGGAAAGATGAGAAAAAAGCAAGTAGACCAATCTCTAGGACACTCAGAAGAAAGAGAGGAGAGAGAGCACCAGAACCCAACCTGAATGAAGAAATTTAATCAGCAAGAAGTCCTGAACCATGCTGTTGCTCCTCGATTCTCCTCATCACCAAAGAGAGCACACTCTCCCGCTGCAAGCAGCCTTCAGAACATTCTCTCCTCCTCCCCACACGTAAGGAGACATCTGTCACCTACCGGTGCTAAGAGCAATGTTAAGTGCTCACTCCCACTGCTCACAGGAAGAGTGGAACCCAGTTCCTCTATGAAAGTCAAATAAAGAGAGAGGTTGGACTGATGTGTTCACTGTAATCAAGCTGGAATTGGAAAAAAAATTCCCATAGAAAATTGGTAAATATGGTGATTATTTAAAGGCCAGCAATTTTCAACCTTTTTCATCTCATGGCACACATAAAATAATTATTAAAATTTTGTGGCATGCCAAAAAATACATTATATTTTTTGCTGATCTCACAAAAATAGGTATAATTTTAATTGATTTACATAAAAATAATAATAGTAATTACCTACTCATTTTGCTCCAAGTGACTTTTTAAAAAATAGGTGCCCATACTTGTATGTAAACATTTCTGGTACCAAGAATTAACCAATCAGATGCAACTTTATTGTGAGACATGACTAAAAAAATGCAACTCTACTATATGACCTACGTATTTATGGTTCAAGACAGGGCATTCACATTGGATGGCTATTGTTATGTTGGCTATTGTCATAAGTTAATTAATATTTGGCAATCTATAGAAAAATAAGTACCAACTAAATAATCAGGTATTGCATGTTTTAAAAATTCTTGCATCACACTGGTTGAAAATCGCTGCATTAGGCATGTTACGTTAAATTGAATTTTGATTACCACTTCTTCTATGGGAAAATGCATTGAAAGTTCCAAATTTACCAGAGAACTTTTGGAATATAAATTGCATAAATGTTGAGATTGCCTATAAAAAAATGATCATTCATTATTAGTGTACATACTTATTTTTCTAGTATTGTATCTGAACATTTGAATATTAGGTGAAACACGTTCATGCTAGAATGTAACTTTTTATAATAATAGTTAAGTAGTACAACATGGTTGGATTGGGTATTTCTGGAACACTTTTGGGGGATCCTTTTTGCAATTGCAAAAGTTTCTTTCATGGTAGTAGTTCCTTAAATGTCTCTAGGTTATATCCATGTGTCTTTACTTACCAGTTGTAAAGAGCAAAATTAATGATCTTATGGAGTCCTCCTTATTGGCAAGGGCAACAAGGACAGATCAGAGTTCTGGCTGTGACCATGACCTAGAAATGAGCATGTCACTGCATCTCTCTGGAATGCAGTTTTTTTTCCATGAAAGGGAGTGGTTCAATAAGAGGTTCTTCAGGGTTCCTTTCAGTCACCACCATCTGTTCTTCTCTCAGGTGCCCTGCCTGGGTTCTGGTTATTCTACCTATATTTAACAGACTGCCCGAAAACAGTGATTTAAACAACAACCCTGTTACGGTATCTCACCATTGTGTGCATTGTGAGGGCAGGGCTCAGCGAAACAATTCTTCAGTTCTACATGGAGTCCATGAAGGCCACAAGTATTTGGCTGGGGGATGGGCTAGTCTGAAGGTTGGAGTAATGACTGCCTCACTCTCACGTCTAGCAGCTTGGCAGGGATGGCTGAAAAGCTGGGCTTAGCTGAAACTATCGATCAGACAGTTTATATAGGGCCTCTCCAGCATGGTGGTCTTAGCATGGTCAGACAGGGGGCTCAGATAAGGAAGCTGAGGTTTCCCAAAGAGAGTACTCCAAGAAACAGGATATGGAAGCAGCCAGTCTGTCAGGCTCCTGACCAGAAACTATCAGTGTCACTCGCACTGTACTCTATTGGTCAAATAATCTGATCCCTCCAAGTTCTAGAGGATGAGATATAGATTCCCATCTAGAGTCATCTTTAATCCACCATAGCCTGTATCTAGAAAGTAACACCAGTGGTAGCACTGCCAACCTCCTCTGTCCAATAGTTAACAGTAGGAACTCAAGAGATAAAATAGAAGGAACAGTCCCTGCCTTCAAAAAAGGTAACATTTTGACAAAAAGAAAAAATGGCAAAGGAAGCATTCCTTTCCTGTTTAACCTAACTCAAGTTGATTTACTCTATTATTAATAGAGCATTTATTGGTAAAAGCATGGAAAAATGCCACATAAAATGCACATATAAACAAATTATCTCCATGTGCACCAAGTCTAGAAGGAAAGAGAAAAAAAGTTTTAGGATACAGGATTCATTCCCAGTGTTTTAATGATGCAGTATGGTCAAAATTCTTAGGCAAAACACTATAAAACTTTATTCAACAAATAATCTATAGGACACATCTGTCAATTCTAGTCTTAGAGTCAACTAATCCTTTAGCATATTAGACTCTTACAACTAAGAATAAAAACCCAACCTATAAAACTTGGTAACTAGAACCATTGTTCATAACGTAATATGAAAATGTGAATGGAAACAAGATTTAAATACATGATTAATGTTCTGATCACCTCGTCATTTCCTAAATAGACCATTTATTTCAAAGGATGATACTTCCTTAACTTAGTCTAAATGAAATGAACTAACAATGCAATCGAGAATAATTCACACTGAAACAACCAGGTCACAGATCCTCTGGGTCATCAAACGCATGCGCCCCCTGCTGTCTGCATCTGGAACTTAACCACAACCACAGACTAAAATGCGTCCCAACAGCACCCCCCTGTGTGATCTACTCCCACAACCACTTTCACAGCCATGGAGCCCTGGCAATTTCCACTGCCCCTGAGGTTCTTTTTCAGACAAAAAGGACACTTTATTTATTTATTTTTGCCTTACAGTTTTTTTAATTGCATTTTTCCCATTACCACTTTTCCCCCTTATACCCTCTCTCATCTCCACCCACCACCCCCCCCACAATCACCACACTGTTGTCCACGTCCATGAGTCATTTTTCTTTTTGGCTCAATCCCTCCACCGCCAGGCCCCCACCCAAAGCTGTCAGCAAGGCAAAGCAATACAAAGTCAAGCAAAAGCTAATTAGCTTTGAAATGAAGCAAAAATACTTAGAGAAGTTTGATTCTTTTGAAAAAATATTATAGAACCACAAACATATATAAAGTATGCAGATATTCAAGTAAGACCACCTCCCGAAACCAAGACAGATTGCCCAATTCTTCCTCTGTAAGGGAGAATATCTTCCAACTCTTGTTTCAATCAGATCATACCGTGGTTTCCTCAAAAGTGGCCTAGAGGTAACCTATATCAGAATCACTAGAATCTCCTGGCATGTGCTTGTTAAAAGTTCTCATAATTCAGCCCCACTCCAGACCTATGGAACTAGACACCCCAGGGATGAAGACCAACGACTGGCACTTACATTGCAAATACTCCAGGTACGTGACATGCCCCCTGAGGGTTGCGAGTCACCACCTTAAAGCACTATAAATAAAACAACGTTTTGAAGATGGAAGGATAATCATACTGATAAGTAAAGCATTGCTAATTTCTTTTTAAAAAAATGGAATTTAATTGGCTCTCTAAATATCTGAATCATTGTTGACCCCATGCTTTAAAAACCATTCTTCTCTACACTGACACTCTAGCCCCGCAATTACTGCAGTGACGGGTGCTGGCCACGCGGAGGGGCCCTTGGAGAGGCGGGGCGGGCCCACTACCAAATGCCTGCAACTGCGGAGGGGGCCTGCCTGCTGTCCGAGGGGAAGGCAAAGAGGGATGAGAAAATACATTCCTCCTCACTTCATACAATTTGCCCAATTGGTCTCTAGGCCACAGGGTAGGATTTTTACTAACATAAATCTCAATTAAATCCTAGGCAAGGCTCTGTCAATGAAAATTAACTTAACACCCCAGAGTACAACTAAACTCTTTAGATCAGAATACATTCTGGTTTGAGAGTGATCCAATTTCCCTGGTAGTTTCTAAAAATCAATCAAAATCCTACAAATTAAAAAACAGTAATAAGGATTTCTGACACTTCCTGAAACTAATAAAAAGGATTTTTTTAGTTTTCCAAAAGCAGTACACCAATACCATAGGAAAAATACTGGAGGTCGAGCTTCGAGGAGATAAGAATATGTGAGTTTCAACTACACTTTAAAGGAAACTCTTTTCATTATGTCATATTTCAGGTTTCACAATATAAAAATCTGTGACACTGAAAAAATTCTGCAACATTGAAATACAAAGGAAGTATTTTGTGTGTAGTTTTTTAATATAACTCCACCTACAACTTTGTGTTAAGCACCCAGGGCTGGAACTGAAATCTGAAAACCTGGGTTCAAGCCCCAGCCCCAGCCCTGTCGGGCATTACTGCACAACGTCACCCTTGACCTGAAACTCTATCTCCTTCCATCTGTAAAATGGAGATAAAACCAACTCATATACTTACTGCAGTCAGATTTTCAAAGTATAAAAATGATAATGTATTGGAAAGTGCCTAGAAATTGTTTCCTCGCTAATATAAAGACAGGACACATGCACCCTTAGGAGCCAGCATGAAAGATATCACACTGCTTTATAACTGCACAGACCTCCACAATGCAGGATACCGTCTTAACAGTTCTGAAGAATCATTTGTCTCACAGAAGTAAAGTGCACTTTTATATTTAAATTTTCTGTGATTCCTATACTTTTATATATACAGAACTAAATGAATGAAGTCCAAGCTCATGTTGAGTGAAAGGAACCTCTGAATAAGTCTAATACTGGTTCCGTTCCATCAGGCACATAGGTTATACCATGAAACTGTGATGCCTCCGCAATGCCAACCTCTAGAATTCTACCCTTTAATAGTATTGACAGTATACATCAGGCCTATACAAACATTCTTTTTTTGCTTTTAAAATGTTTTTTAGAACTTAATATAAGGAAAGAATGGAGGAAGAAAGAAAGGAATGGTTATCATGAGTCTGCAAATACAGGGCAGTTAATGCAACAGGACAGTCTGGGGTTGGCAGTCTGAGTCTGTCACTTCCCATCTGTGCAATTTGATCAGATAATATAATCCTTCTTAAACCTAAATGGCCTCCTTTAGAAGATGGATATCATGACAGTGTCTACCTCACTGAGATATTAAGAAAAGTAGATGTTATAAAACTTTTCTTAGCAGAGCACCTGGTGCATTGTAAGAGGTAAATAAATATTAATGATAATAATTGCAAGGTTGTTACTATACTATCTATACTGATAGGTCAAATGACTATCTACAATTGAAGATACCTTGATTTCTAAAGACAAATTGAGAAATATCTCATGCTACTTTTGATAGACAAAATAGGACTAGAATGATAACACAATCATCTATACACCAAACACAATGACTAGTACAAAGCAGACACTCAATAAATATTTGTTTGAATGGATCAGCAATGTGTTGAGAAAACTTAGTGTTGGCCAATCCATTAGCATCCCTCTGGAACGTGGGTCAGAGTCTTTGTCTTGCACTCTTGAATGAAGACACTAATGCCACCTATGACCATGTGAAAATAAAGCAAACTGAGAGGGACGATCACTGTGATAAAAGAAGGAAACTCAATAATATCCTGACAGGCTAGAATAATGAATCAAAATTAAGATTTAAATAGGAAAAGGTAAAATACAAAAAATTTTGTAAGTAACTTTTTTCTAACAATCATATATAACCTTGGTTTACATGTAGTGCATGAGAAAGCATTTATATGCAGATTTTGTTGATCACAAGCAAAATAAGCTATCACTGAAAATGCTCAAGGGGCTATATGGACGATCACCTATCAGATATTTCAGAGATATGAACCATATGTTTATCCAACAAGTATTTACAGAGGATCTACGACATGCCAGGAACAATGATGGGGTCTGGAAATGCACTGATGTCCAAGGCAAATTTGGTTCCTGCTGCCCCAAAGGCCTTCCTGGATGGTAGAACACTGATGACTGAACAGATAATGCAACCTTACTGACCTAGTAGATCATTTCTAAGCAGGGCACCTAATGCAGACATAGTAGGGCGAGAGAAGACTCTCTTGGCTGCGTCTTCAAAGAAATGTATATGAAGCTAGCTATTTGAAGACCAAGAAGAAAAGAAATGCGACATCCAGCCAAGATGGAGGCATAGGTGGATGCACCATACATCCACGCACAACCAAAACTGGAACAACAACAATTTAGAAATAGAATAACATCCAGAACTGACAGAAAATTTATTTAAATGGAAGTCAGACAACCAAGAAGTTGAAATAGACCTGTTCATTCAGACCGGTAGGAGGGGTGGAGTTGGGCAGCTGGCCGCCGGTCGCAGTGCAGAGAGCAGAGATGGGACCAGGCACATAAGGCATCCAAGGGTGTGTAAGGCATCTGGGGAGTGCAAGACCGCAGCGAGTGGACCCTGAGTGCGCTTGCGGCAGATGGCAGGCCCCGGCAGAGGGGTGGCACCAGCAGACCCAGTGAGGCAGCGATTGTGTGCGCAACTCAGGATCCCAGCACTGGGAAATAGAGCCTTGGGACACTGATATGGACTGAAGTTGAGGTGCAGGGAGAGACACCCTGCCTCACAGGAGAGGTCCTTGGAGGGTCCCACCGCGTGCACAAGCCCACCCACATGGGAATTGGCACCAGAGGGGCCCAGTTTGCTTGGGGGAAGCAGCAGAAGGGACTGAGGTTCCATGGAGAACAGAGCAACTGCCATTATTCCCTCTCGACCCCACCCCCACATACAATGTCACAACCCAGCGACGGGGTGCCCCGCCCTGGTGAACACCTAAGACTCCGCCCCCTACTGTAACAGGGGCGACCAGACCAAAAAAGAAAGAGAGAGAGAGAGAGAGAGGGAGAGATGGCTCAAACAGAACAAATCAAAGCCCCAGAACTCATCCTTTTAAGTGACCTAGAAATAGCCAACCTATCAGATGCACAAATCAAAACACTGGTGATCAGGAAGCTCACAGAACTGGTTGATTTTGGTCACAAATTAGATGAACAAATGCAGGCTATGGTAAGAGAAATGAAGGAAAATGCACAGGGAATCAATAGTGATGGGAAGGAAACTGAGACTCAAAATAATAGAGTGGACCAGAAGGAAGAAGGAAACAACCAAACAGGAAAGAATGGAGAAATAAGAATTAAAAAAAAAATGAGGAGAAGCTTAGGAACCTCCAGGACATCTTTAAACATTCCAACATCTGAATTATAGGTTTACCAGAAGGGGAAGAGGAAGAGCAAGATACTGAAAACTTATTTGAAAACATAATGAAGGAGAACTTCCCCATTCTGGCAAAGGAAATAGACTTCCAGGAAGTCCAGAAAGCTCAGAGAGTCCCAAAGAAGTTGGACCCAAGAAGGAACACACCAAGGCACATCGTAATTACATTAGTCAAGGTAAAAATGAAGGAGAGAATCCTAGAAGCAGCAAGAGACAAGGGGACAGTTACCTACAAAGGAGTTCCCATCAGACTGTCAGCTGATTTCTCAAAAGAGACTTTGCAGGCAAGAAGGGGCTGGAAAGAAGTATTCCAAGTCATGAAAGACAAGGACCTACATCCAAGATTGCTCTATCCAGCAAAGCTTTCTTTTAGAATGGAAGGGCAGATAAAGTGCTTCTCAGATAAGGTCAAGTTAAAGGAGTTCATCATCACCAAGCCCTTGCTTTATGAAATGTTAGAGGGACTTATCTAAGAAGATAAAAAAAAAAAACATGTATAGTAAAATGACAGCAAACTC